>NHNW01000015.1:600000-888289 GCA_002786025.1 Zasmidium citrigriseum | reverse complement strand
CTATTAGATATATATAACTTAATAGTCTATATTCGTAGGTCTATCTTATACTAATAAGCCTACTAATTACTTACGAAGATCTTCGATAATTCGCTATAGCCGAGTATAATTCGTATAAGATATAGTTTCCTCGATCCCCGTATTATATTTCCTCTTACATAATATATAGTAGGTATAGGCTCGAGGAAGGTTATCGCCTATATACCTTATATTCGCCGAGTAGGTCCGATAAGGAACTCCCTATTACCTATAAGACGAGTATAGCGATATTATAGTAATACTACTATCTATTAATTCGATTTAGAAGATATAATGCTATCGCGTTCTATTAGAATACCCTAACTTGTCCTAGAACGAAGCCGAGCGGCTCTACTAAACGGACGGGTTACCTTTAACGAAGACTAGTAATACCCGCGTTCCCGAGTTCCCCTTTCGTCGTTTCGGGGGACGATATAAAGAGTATACTTACCGAATAGTCGAAGAGACCGTTTTATTCCTACTCTTATCTTCGTAACTTAGTACTAAGCCTCGGCGATTATTCTATACTAGCTAATTTAGAGGCTTATACGGACGTATTAAGGCTAGGTCGATAGCTTAGCTTAAACGAGGTTTCGAGACGTAGATAGGCTATTCGGACGAAGTATAGGTAGTATACTCGTATAGTAGAAGAGGAGGTCTTAATAGAGGGCGGTAATATATATCTATAGCGATATAATAGGGAGATAACCCGAGACCGATATTAGCTAGCCTATCTAAGCGTTAAGGGGAAGAATAATAATATTAATACGGACTAGATACTATAGGCTTATATTCCCCTAAGGGAGCCTTTATCCGCTACGGTTTCTCGATTACTTCCCTCTCGTCTACTAGTAGATCTTCCTATAGGTAGTCTCGTATAAGCTTATCGATATTAGCGTTTAGAGAAGCGTCGTTATCGTTATCGTAATCGATACGGTAGAAGGAGCTAGTCGTAAAGTATAGAATAAAAGGGCTACTAGATTATATATACTAAGTAGCGTTTATATCGTATAAGACGGCGAGGACGGGTTCTATAGGAGTAGCCGCCTACTATAGGCTCGTAGGGAGGGTTTAGATAGGTACGGCTAGATACTATAGTAGTTACCGCGGCTAAGATATTACGATCCGATTAGGCCTATATAGCGGATACTACCCTAGTCTCTACCCGCTAACTATATATAATAACTTTTAACCTTACCTAAACGGTAGCCTTAATATTACGTTCTAAAAATCCGATAAAGAAGATAGCCTCGTTCGTATTCTTAAAGCTCCCTTAACTACTATAATCTACTAGCTTTACTATACGCTCTTAATCCTCGTTAGACTCCTTACTACGCTATATATCCTATAAACTCTAGTCGATACTCCTCTAGATTAACTATAAGCTAGTAGGAGTACTACTAATAGGTTCCGTATACCTACCCTTAAAATCTACCTCTATCTAGTTAAAGATCCGGCTATATACTATAAAGGATCTAGCGAGAAGCTTATTTATATACTAGTCCTCGTTAGAGCTAATAAAGACCTTAGTACCTAGATCGTCGACTATATTATAAATTAGCTAGGACTTAATATAGCTATAGTAGCTTTAATACTTACTATTAATAGTATACTATAGCTATAGCGTTAGGACGATATACTCTATAGCTATATCGGTCGGTAGTATAAAGAAGAACCGCGGAAAGTCCGTTTCCTTTACTTAATAGGCCGTAACGATCCTCTATATACCCTTTAACGTACCTACTAGCTTATATCTATACTCTACCTAAGCTTTTCTTATATCGGCTATTATATACTCGCTAGCGGTACTCTTTATATCGCTATACGTGTCCTAGGTTATAGCTTTACTAGTAGGATCGAAGATAACGTCGTCGAGACTAATATTAATATAGAGGGGGACTTCTATAATATAGTAGATAACTTTAGAGCCGTTAAGCTCGGCTATTAATAGTATAGGTATAATCTATATAGCGTAAGATTAATTCTACGGTACTTTCGGGAAGTCCTTACGTTAAGGTATTCGCTAACCGCGATAGTTTAGTTCTAATAGTCCTTATAATAGGTAGACGTTCTAGCGGTATATATAACCGCCTCGCTAAGGTTAAGATAGTAAGAGCGCGGTCTCGCTATCGCTACTAATTAGCTAATTCGCCGCTTACTAAGGTTTATTAATACGGCGAGCGATATATAGCGGCGTCTACGGCTTAAATTGCCGGGCTTCTACCCTAAAACTTCTCTTCGATATACCTACCCTCCTTACCTTAGCTACGTTATCTAGTAGCCTTAGTAACTATTTATCTCCTTTAATATCCCTAAGAAGTATTAGTAAGTTTTCCCTCTATTAGTATCGCTCTCTACTACTAACCGTTCCTAGATATAGTAGACCCCTAGAGTAATACTATTAACCTTACTAGTAGCCCTCTACGCGACGAATCTAAGGCCCCTAATACTTAGGCCAACGCTATAGCTATCGATCCTTAGTCTACTAATACCTAGTCCTCTCCCTAGCTCGCTAGCCTATCGACTAATACCTTTAGCGATCTAGTCGCTAGTATAGTCGTCGTAGCTAGCGCTAGTAGTAGTAGAGCCGTCGCCCGTAAGTCTACTAGTAGTAAGGCCCTAAGCGGTTAGCGTAAGCGTAAGGCTAGCGAGATAGCTCGAGATAGCGCCGACGGAGATAACGAGGCTAACGATAGCGACGGTCGTAAGCTCCTACTCGACCCTAACCTCGATCTACTCCGTAAGTACTACGAGGGCGAGTACTAGGTACGCTATACCTTTCTATTATTAGATCCGAGCTCTACTAACTTTCTATAGATAGAGGCTATTATCGATCTAATAGAAGACAATAACGGTAACTAGTATCTCGTTCTAATCGACGTCCGCCCTATCCTTCGCCTAGGTATTAACCTTAGCGTCTAGCTTAAGTATAAGTACTATATACTCCCTACTAGTATCCCTTTTACTAACCGCCGTCTCCCTACTGTTAACTTTAGCGGTCTCTAGATACCTAGTATCGGCTAGTACTAGGATAGTCTAGGCTATTAGCTCGCCTACTATACCCCTAATAGCGGCCCTATTAACGACTAGATCCGCTTTAAGCGTATCCTCGAGTACTAGGCTAAGCTCTACCCTAGTATCGCTTATAACATTTAGTAAAGTATTAGTAGGCTAAGAGAAGTAGATTAGAAGGTCTAGTAAGGGCTTAAGATTATTAGGCCGTACTATACTTAATAAGAATATAATAAGCTTAAGATATAACGTCTTAAGTAGATAGTAATAAGAATAGCTTATAACTTGTAATAACTTCTCCTATACTTTCTACTTTTCTATACTATAATTATTTCTCTCGCTTCTTACCCGTCTATATAGTAATAATTTTCCGCGCCTTCCTAGAATTCGAAGTAGGTTACGTACTACTATTACTCTTCGTAGCGCGTAGAGTAACCGTATAACGTTATAGCTAAGATTTCTACTATACGCGCTATCGATATACGCTCTAGTAGCGCCGAGGTATTAAATTACCTTAAGATATCGTCGCCGTAGGTAGTATATAATAAGTTTATAAGATTAGTAAGGTAAGGATCGTCCGTAGTACTAAAGTAGGTAGTTTTAACCGTAATTCCTACCTCTACGAGTATAAGTCCTCTCCTATAGATCCCGATACTACTAGTAGAGCTCGCCGTCTAAGAAGGCTACTATTTCGCTATAAGATTGTATATTCGAAAAAGTCTTTCTATACGAGTTTAGGATAGGATTAATTAAGAAATCTTTCTAGTATAGTAGGTAGCTAGCTCTAAGATTACTCTACGCTATTTAATCGTTACTAGATTATTAGATACCTAGCTCGCCCCGATTTACTTTAGAAAATGCGATCGGTAGTTATATAAGCCGGTAATCTCTATATTCGTCTATATTAGGGCCTAGTCTCTTCGATTATATACTCTCTTCTATAATATTCGTCTTTATTAACAATATTATAATTATAGTTATTATAGTAGTATTGTTAGCTTCGTACCTTCCTTATAAGGTTTAAAAGCCTAGTTCCGTTACTATAGGTAATACTAGCTTACTAAAATAATAGGAGACGCGGCGACGAACTTTTCGCTATACTATAACTTTCTACCTCTTATACCTATATACGTACGCTTCGTACGACTCGTACGCTTCTAATTAGTCCGCCTTCGTAACTACTTAGATCTTTTAAACTCTCGATTACGCCTCCTACTATACGCTAGCCTATACTATCGTATCCTCTACTACTCCTTACTTCTAAGATCTACCTACTCTCGTATTAACTAGGCTTTACCGTTATATCGGATAGTTAGGGAGATACGAGCCCTCCTCCTAGTACGTCGCGGCCGCCTTCTCTAGCTTAGATAACTACGCCTACTTCTAATACTACGCCTACCCTATAGTATAGACTAGGATTCCCTCGCTAGACTCTTAGTACTATCTTCGAGTAGTAGACACCTCGGTATAATCTATATAGCCTTACCCGCTCGCCGTAAGACCTCGTAGTATAATAATCGCCTACTCTACTTATAGAACCTACGTCGATAGCTCCTATAGAGTAGGCCCTAGTCTCTAAAGAGTAGTATACTTTTAGGACTTATCGAGCTATTACTTAAGGCGATTAGTCCCCTATTCGGCTAGCTAAGGATATAGTAAATATAGCTATATAGCTCTATTTCGGCACGCTAGAAACCGCGGTTCTTAACTATCCGGAAGTTACTAAGACTAGCTCCTATCTTAACTACCTTACTTACGACCCTAGTATAGCGAGTAGTAAGATTCTTTACAATAGCTATAATATAACGACCTTTTAGGGCGTAGCTATAGCGTTTTATTATACCTAGGAAGAGAGCGAGTAGGACGCGGTAGCTATAGTAACGGCGATTATACGCTTCTTAAACGAGTATGTTTAGGCCTAAGACGACGCTCTCCTCGCGTCTATTACTATCTCGGAGAAGCTCGCTAGGATACTTCTCTCGATAGAATCGTTAGGTAAGGCGCTAAGTAATACTAGAGATCTAAAGCCGCTAAAGGCGAAGAAGTAGAAGAACTAGCGGAGGTTATAAGATACTAGGATTATTTACGATATTATAGTCTAGGACTTTGGTATACTACCTATTTACGACTACTTCTCTAAGTCTACGTACTTTCCTACCGACGATAAGCTAGAGGAGTACTTAGGCTTAAACTAGAAGTATACTTAGTCGATAAAGACTCTCCTAAACTCGGTAAAGATAAACTTATAGGACTAGAAATAGGTTATTAGAGCGATTAACGTATATATTATTAAGCGGATCGAGGATAAGTATAAGGAACTAACCTCGATATCGTACGCGAGGTTTAGCCTAAATATTAAGGATATATCTAACGCCCTTTAGAGATTCTCGAGTAAATAGACCTATTTACCTAGTTAGGTTACTATAATAGAGGCCTACGTTTAGGATCTTAATAGGCGGTTATAGGTATAGAGCGATAGTCGTACTAATAGTAATAAGCGCGCCGCGAGGAAGTCTACTAGTAACGACCTATACTTTATTATAATCGACTATATAGGAGTTATCCGCTAGGCGACGCGCGTTATATATAAATCTATCGTTCCCGAGGAGTTTAAGAAAGCGCCCTTTATAAGGTTCTATCCTTAGTAGTTAACTACGGGACGTACTTAAACGGCGAGCCTAGAGTTAGAAGATAAGCGAGTCGTATCCGATTCGTTTGCCTTCGTAGAGAGATCTAAGACTCCTACGCTTAAGAAGGCGCTAAATAACTTTATAGAGTCTTAGCGAACTAAGCGTCGTATAATCGAGATAAACCTAGATCCTAGCTAAGACGATACGAACGCCTCGCCTACGAAGGCTACGAAGGGTAAGGCGACTAGAATCCTAGCTTAAGAATTTAACGCTATAGATATTAAGAAGGAGATAGACTTAGTTATTAATCCACCTAAAGCGAAGGAGAAAATAGGTAATCTAGCGAACTTCCTATATATAGGCTCTAGCGACTCGTCTACTAATCCTACTAGTTAGACTAGTAGAGTAGACGGTAACGTTTAAGATAACGAGATATTTTAAGATACGCTAGAGAGCTAGAACCTAGCTAGCGCGGATAACGTATAGCCCAGTAACGATAAAATAGACGTTAATAACCCCGCGTAAGACGACGACGCTACTACTCGTAGTAATACGACTCTAGACGCTAACGAAAATAAGTCTCTAGCCGATATAAGGGATCTAGAGGATAACCTAAATTAGGAAGATAAGGATAATCTAGAGCGTAATAAGGATAAAGAGTAGCCGTAGTAGATAGACGATAATATACCGATAGATAATAAAAACAACTAGCTCGGCGTTAACAAATTCGGCGTTATAATCGATACTAACGACGAATAGAGTATAGCTTTAGCGCCTCTCGAGTACTACTACCTAGAAATCGCGTACTACCGTACTAATATAGCTTACGGTTATTAGCCTAAGAAGCCCTTAGACAACTTAGATATAGTAAATCTAAAGATAAAGTACTCCTACAACTTTCGGAGCTAGGTCTAGCGCTTACTTAAGGAAGACTTATCGTATCTAAAGTATAAGGGTATAGACGGCGCCTTTAAGAAGCTACGTAGCTTTATCCTAGCGATTAAGAACTATTTACTACAACCGTACTAGACGTATCTTAAGCTATTACTATCTATCTTCGGCTTTCTAGCTCTCGCCCTACGGTTTTAATATAGCTCTAAGATTCGGAGCTAGCTAGATAAACTCCTTAAGGTATCTAAGTAGAAAGGTATTTCCCTCGATAAATAGCTTATTATAGGCAATTATTCGTTCCGTAACTTTATTACGACTACTACCTTACCGCTATCTACTCTAGATCTAAGCTTAATTAATAGAGCTATACTATATACGGACTATAAGTACGAGTTCGAGGTTAGTAACGATCTCGCTCGTTATATCCTTAACTAGACCTATCTAGGAGCTATAGAACGTTAGGAGAATAATAGCGTTATAGTCTTAAACTAGAATAAGTAGCTTATAGACCTTTAGTACGAGATTTCGAATAAGACGTACCTAAGGGCTCGCTTATATAATCCTCCTCGGGGCCTTAAGTATACTATTAACTTATAGAACTCTACTAACTCTTTATCCGCGTAGCTTAATAGTCTCGACCTAGAGAACTATCTATATATAGTATACCTAAGCGTAGAGGGCGATTACCGTATTATCGCCTATCTAATACCGCTCTAGTATATTATACCTAGTACGTACTATATAAGCGGTCTAACGATTCTATACGGCTAAGAATAGTTAAAATCTTATGGCGTAGATACGTTTACCGATTCGGTTACGTATATTAACTAGAGTACGACGGCGTAGTTCGATAACGCTAAGGATATTATACCGCTCGATCTCGTAGTTTTAGGAGTCCTCCTAGAGGACCTTACGAAGATTATAACTAATAAAGCGCCTCTAATTAACTACGAGCTAGATAAGAAGAAGCGAAAGGAGATTCTTAAGAAGTATAGCGTAATAAAGAAGTTAAGAGGCCGTTCGGGAGATATCGCCTTTATAGCTCTAGAACTTCTACGCGGAACTCTCGTTATAGAGCCCGGGTATAATTAGCTCTGTCTTACGACTCGATATCTACCGATTAGCGTAGATAGAAAGGTTATAAAGGTACACCCTACTACTAAGTTAATAAGGTCTATAGTAATAAACGAGGATCCTCTATTCCTACTAAATAGTAAGCCCTAGAAAGCTATTCCGAGATCGCGAATTGGCCGCTTAACTACGTAAAGCTTCCTAAACGAGAATATTAGTCCGCTTACGCGTATACTTCTTATAGGAGGACCGTAGGATTCGCTAGTCGTTATCGTAGAGCTAAAGAGGCTATTCTTAAGAGATCTAGCCGTATAGGAGAAGATTATTAAGGACACTCGGAAGTAGTATATTACTATCTTTAAGAAGCTACTTAAGGAGTAACTTACTAAGTAGGCTAGGTCTAGGCTAGTTACCGAAGCGACGGAGGGTATTATAATATCTAGCGCTAAGAGTACTATTGCCTCGATCGGATTAGGTCTACCCTTTAAGAGAGAGAGAGAGACTAGACAGCCCGAATTCGAGTTTATAAGGCTATACGATAAAGCCTATAGTATTAATCCTTATAGTAACTATTATCGTCGTAAGGATAGCTCGACGCTCTACGCGCCTATAAGCTTCGACTTCGATAGAGAGGAAGTTAAGACCGATTTCGGTCTAATCGCTAGTTCGTAGGAGGTCTAGACGAATAGTATAGAGAAGGTAGTAGATTATCTATAGCCGACTATTATAAGGATTAATCCCCCGAAGGGTTAGAAGGTCTAGTAGACGAAGAAATAGAAGGGATCGAGTAAGTCGTAGAAGCTTTAAAGGATAGGGTAAGATAAGAGTAACTATACGGGCTTTAGTAGTATCGTAGATAGTATAGATATTAACGAGTAGGTCGTTACTCTACGCGCTACGAAGAGTAACGATATACTTAAACTTTTGTAATTAATCGAGGCTCTTCTATACCTTCCTTAATATTCCTACTCGAAGAAGCTATAGCTCTACGTACTACGAAGAGTAATAATATACCGAAATCGTAGTAACTATTTTAGCTCCTTTATACCTTCGCTACTATCCTACTCGAAGAAGTTATAGCTCTACGCGCTACGAAGAGTAATAATATACTAAAACTTTAGTAACTTATTCGGCTCCTTTATCCCTTTACTACTATCCTACTCGAAGAAGTTATAGCTCTACGCGCTACGAAGAGTAACGACCGTTTCTCTACTACCTAATAACTTTCTTAACTACCTATATAGAAGTCGGCTATCTACTACTCTCTATAGTAATTGTCGAGACTCCTCGATAAATAGAAGGTTATTATCTATAGGCCTTTAGGCGTATTCTAGTATATCCTCGTCTATCTTATCTTCTTTATTACCGAGATCGTTTCGTAGCTAATCTACTTAGATATCGATATCGTCTTAGAAGAACTAGGTCTCGTTAGCTTAGTAGAAGAGCTCTATATTTACTAGATCTAGCTACTACTCGCTATGTGTATTAATAGGTTCTACCTCGAGTAGCTCGTAGTACTCGTCGTTATATAGCGTAAATAACGCCGCGCGGAGATATATATATATATATATATAAACTCGATCGCCGTTCTCGTCGATAGCGGCTCTATTAATAGGAGTAGCGAAGCTAGTATCGTTTAACGCGTTCTTATACTACTATATTATTTAATCGGGTAGGTATATTTCGATATTAACGTTCTCGAGATCGTATACTATTACCTAAAGGTATTCTAGAGGGACTAGAATGCGATAATCTACCGTATTATAGAGTTATAGATATCTAAATAAACGGATTAGAATACTAGGTACTATATATAGGCGGTTCTTCTACTTCCGGATCCGATAGTAGTTCTATATATCGATAAAACGAGTAACTACCTTTCTTAGAATCGGTATATAGACGTAAAGTATAGCAATCCTATCCTACGGTCGTTCTAGTATAAAGAAGCCTTACGCCTTAAGAATCTCGAACTACTCTCGCTATCGGAAGATACTCGATTTAAGTTAACGCTACTAGGTCTCGATTCGTTAGTTTATCTTACTCGTACTAAATCGAAAGTACTCCTAGAAGTTAAGATCTTCCTTAGTTTAAGGGTAGAGTTAACATCGAAGCCTAAGATATATATCCGTAAGACACCTCGTCTTAGTACTACGATCTACTTAGAGTATCCTCGGAATAAAGCTATATACGATCGTAGCGTATACGTACTACTTCTATATATATACAGCCGTACGGCCGATAGTCCTAACGTAATACTATACGATAAGGCGAGAGAAAGCGTCTATAGCTGTATATATCGTTATTCCGTAGAACTCTAGCTTATAGTACCTATCGTATAACTATACGTAGTTCGGTCCTAGAAGTATAACTACCCTATAATATTCTTTCGCTTTCGATAGGCGTTTATCTACCGTAGCTAGATTTAATTCCTTAAGGACCTTAAATATCCTATTACGTCTAATAATTCTATACTACGTACGAAACTTAGTATATAGAAAGTTCCTCCTATAGTTCTTAATCTATCTATTCTTTAACTCTTCTCTTAGTATATCTCGGGTCCTCGCCTCGTGCTCTTCCTAGTCCCTTACTTTAATACGTTTAAATAGGCCTATTTCCTTCCGTAGTACTATAATCCGCCGCGGACTAACGGTAATACTATTATACTTAAGTTCTTAGCTTATTTATTCGTCCGTTGTCTTTATTATAGTAAAAGCGTATCGAATACGACTTTGTAGATAGGCTATATCGAGAAAGCGAGGTCGTATATTAGGTTCGAATACTCCCTAGGCGCTTAGATAACGACGGAGTATAGGAACGCTAACTTCGACTTTATACTAAGCGAAGAGCCTCTTAGTAATCTATCGGTGCGTATATTTAGTATTATCTCTCGTAATCTAGTCTCGAAATCGCTCTATATCGGAAGCTAGATAGAGTATATTACTATATACGCGATATATTAAGTACCGAACGTAGAGTAGAGGATATTAGAAGCTTAAAATAATAATAATAGAGTAGTATTGGCTTTCCTACGTACTTATAGAGGGTTAGGTGATAAGAGGAGGCTCAAATGGCGGTGGGGAAAGGAAGCGGGGAAACGAAATGATAGTCGTGTAGGTACGGACTTCCGTCCTTGGCAACCGCCGGGATGTCTCCGAAACATTCACTTGATCGTGCTCGTGCGCTCGAAATCACATGTCAATTTCATTTAGCATACCCAGATCACAGCTGGCATCCGCACATGCCCTTTGCAACGTGAAGATTGCACGAGATGCCGATGACATGCAAATGCCATGTGTTCGCACGTGTTCGCCTCACAGCAAGCATCCCTGTCCAACCACCAGGCACCTGGCAACGGAAGCAACGATGAGCTGAAATCTGGAAGAACGCGAAGGTCTGCTCTCCTATCACTTCGATGACCATCAATTTTCCACTACCATGGTACGCGCTGAATAATAAACCTCATCACCTCATCGCCTTCACTCCTCCTACCCGCACAACTCCGATTTCTCGGACTTGCGAAGCTCAAATGCACAGCTCAGCCCAAGTTATGAACAGCCAACCCTCCCACGAAACCTTTTGTGCATAACGCAACTCCTTCAGCCTTATTCTCGCAAAACGCAATTCCTACATCATCATAACGAAACTCCACTTTGATGCACCTCGGACAATTGGTCAGCCCGCGCACCACTTGCTCAATGCGAACTGAAAGCGAGACGGCGGTGGAGTTACGCCGTTGAGAGAGCATTGTATTTGCTTGCTCGAGGGGATGATGAAGAGAAGTGTTGGTATATAAAGACGACCGATCCCTCACCGTTGTCCTCGCACTTCAAACTCTTACCAACCTGATTCCCCCCCCTCGCCATCTCGCCAACTGCCAGCTTTTCGATCAATTCGACATCCTCACGTCAATCGTCCACCATGTCCTCCCAAAAGAAACTCCTCATCATCCTAGGAATAACAGGAAACCAAGGCTCGTCCATAGCAACCCTCTTCTCCCAACCCCCTCTATCCGCCCAATGGCGCCTCCGAGGCATAACCCGCTCCCCCACCTCCCCAAGAAACGCCCACCTCCTCTCCGCCGGGATCGAGCTCGTCAGCGCCGATCTCGATGACCCAGCCTCCCTACAACGCGCCTTCGCAGACGCAGACGCCATCTTCGCCGTAACAGATTTCTGGCAATTCGTCCAACCAGGTCACGAGACGTTTGCGGAGGCGGAGAAGAGGGGCGTGGAACCGAATGTCGTGGCGATGGAGAAAGAGATCGTGCAAGGGAAGAATATTGTTGATGCTGCGGCGGCGGTGCATGCGAAGAGGCCGATTGAGAGGTTGGTTGTTTCGACGCTGAGTGATTCGAGGAAGTGGTCCAAGGGGGCGATTACGCATAATTTGCATTTCGATGGGAAGGCGCGGTATGTTGAGTACTTGAAGACGACGTATCCGGAACTTGCGAAGGCGACGAGTTATGTGCAGGTTGGGTATTATCTTTCAAATGCTTTTGCGTATCCGTTTTGGATGCCGCAGAAGGATCCCGAGAATCCTGGGGGTTATATTGTTCCGAGTGCTGGAGACAGCAGCGTACCAGTTCCATTCGTCCATCCACCGCACGATGTCGGGTACTTTGTCGAAGCTCTGATCAATCGGGCTCCGCCGGAGACGGACATGTTGGGGTATTGCAAGTTGATCTCGTTTGATCGATTTACGGAGATTTGGGGCGAGGTTCTCGGAGTCAAGGCAAGACCTGCGAGATTCTCGAAGGAGCAGCTTGTGGAAGTCGGATTGCCAGAGTGGTTGGCGGAGGAGGTGACAGACAGCGGAGAGTACTGTTCGAAGTACGGTTGGGCGGGTGGTGATCCAAATGTCAAGGGGCCGGAGGAGTGTGGCGTTGATATGAGCAAGCTGACGGATGTCGGGGAGTGGATTCGGAAGCAGGATTGGAAGCTGTGAGATATGAGACTGTGCCGATTAGCAATAGAATTAGGAGAGGTGGATGTTTGTCAGTCCGTAACGCTCATGTCATGCATTTCATTATCCTGTGCAAGCTACCTCACTTCCGGAACAGCAGGCGCCGCCACATCTCTGTTCAAAGCCGCAGCGTGTATGTCCGTCTCTGCGGGCGGAAGTGCTTCTCGCTCGAACAGTCTGATCCACCACTGTGGAGGATCCATCGGTCTGTGTCCGTTATGCGTCGATGGGTAGATGTCGTTGAAGAAGTACCATACTGCCATTTGTCAGCTCCACATCCACAATATCACCTCTTGGTATACTCACCATGTCCCACCGCAATCCCACAAAGCTCATCCTTCGGCCAGTGCCCATGCAGCACCACATTAAATGCCACCAGCACCCACGGCAACCAGGGTGCCTTGAACGTGAGCAGTCCTAGAAAGCTCAGCCTCGTATCGGGATTCCTCCTCGACCAGATGTAAACCAATGTGCTACTAAGAGTCGTGCCCAGGAAAGCCTGGCTGAACATCGGGGCGATCGCGAGGAGGGTGACGGAGGTGTAGGCAAGCAGCCAGCTGAAGTGGGCGACCGACGCAGCCGACTCTTCTAGCATGCGTGCGTAACGCTGGATGAAGAAGATGTGGAAGAGGAGGTTGAGGGAGAGCGGGCCGAAGTATATGAAGGTCGTTATTAATCGCCAGAACTAGACATCATCAGTATAGCACTCAAATTGGTGGTTGTGCTGTTCATACCTGCTGCTTATGAAATACGGCTCGGAAGCTGTAGAACAGCTGGAAGGGAGTGAGGATCTGACATTGCACCAGAATGCCAGTGATGACCGTCGCCGTCGTCCACCAGCGTGTACACACAGGCATCTCGAAGAACCATTGTTCAAGGGGCAGCTGGCCCAGAGCGCCATCTCCGCCGCCAACGACGGCGGCCATGCTGCAAGGGAGTGGAGGAGCTGTCGTTCGGTCGCGAGGGTTGATTATTATTCGTTCGAGCGAGAATGATGGTCGATTTATTTGCGATCCAAACAGGCCAGATATGCAGTTTGCTGCTGAAGTGCGAAGGAACGGCGCATGTGAGAGATATCGAGACAGACAAGTGTTATCGACAACAACAAAGCGAGGCGGCGCGTGGCAGTGGAGCGGGCGTGATCGGCATTAACCGTGGCTCCACCCATTCCGCCACTCCAGAGGAGTGGGCGCCACCCACCTGATAATTCCGGCTGTTTTGACCACCCATGTGATAATGCTAGTAATTAGTATGAGGACTGGTATATATTGACAATTACACGAGAATTGGTTCTGCCTGTAATCCCTGCCCTTCGGCTTTAACTTTAATATTATTATCTTTATTAGAATTAGAGCGTTAATAATCCTATATATTACTATAGCCTAAACCGTTATATACTTCGTTAGCTATATCGACAACCTTATTTCCTATAATAGATAAAGCTCTTCGTCGATATCCTTACGATTATTTAGCTCTACTATATATAGATTAGGTTATAGGTAGTAGATATAGATAGAATCCTTCTTTTATTATAAGGCGTATAAGTAAAAGGGTATAATATCTCTAGTATTAACGTAGTAAGACGAGGAAGAAAGCTATCTACGAAGGAAAGCGAGCTAGTTAAGCTAGCGCTAAGACCTTAGAAAGGGTATAATATCTCTAGTATTAATATAGTAAGATAAGGAAAAAACCTATCTATAAAGAAAAGTAAGCTAGTTAAGCTAGCGCTAAGAGCCTTATCGATAAGGGTTACGTAACTAGCTAGGCACTTCGTAATATATTACCCCTCTTCTAAGACGCTATATCCTTATAGCGTATTCTAAAGGAGATATAAATAGTATATATATAGGTATAGGTATCTCTTAATCTATATAAAACGCTAGAAATCTAGGAAATAGAGCAAGTAGGCGAGTATATAGGTATAGAAGCTAGGCGGCTAGTATAGCCTTAAGTACGCTTTAAAACTAGTAGTAGTTTCTCGCGCTCTAATTAGCTAGTAGCTAAAGGATATATAAACGTCGTTTCTAAGCTCTTAAATTATTATTTAGTAGTATTTCTAACGTTAGCTAATTATAGGCTAAGAAACTCCTTTAACTTTTAGTACTCTTCTACGTATAACTAGTAGTAGTATAGAATAATATAGGGTAGTACTAGCTAAGGGGTAAAGATATAGTAATTTAGTAATAGTAGTAGTATAACTACTAGTAGAGTAGGGGGTAGTATAACTTAGGTAAAGGCGAGTATAAGCTCTTATTATTAATATTAATAGAGTTATTAACTAGTCTCTACGTATATTACTACTACTTCTTATAGATAGCTATCTTACTCTTTAACTACTTCTTTAAGTTTAATAATCTTTAAGCTAAAGGTATTAGTATTAGTATTAGTATTAGTATTAGTATTAGTATCTATACTCTTCTACTTCTTCTATAGTAGCTACTATAGTAATAAAGGGGTTAGTAATAGAGGGCTCGGTAGAGTAGAAGTCTAAAAGCGTAGTAATAGTAGAGGTATTAGTAAAGGCGCTAGTCGCTTCTTCGCTCGTAACTACTAGGTATTATTTAGATAATAGGTATTATAGCTATAGTAGCTAGGCTACCTATAATAGAAGTAGATATCCTTATAGATTAGATCTTACTTCTCGGCTAGTATAAGAGGTATAAGGAAATTAATAGGGGGTACTAGAGCTAGTAGAGGTATCTATAGAGATATCTAAGGAAGTAGTATCTAAGGAAGTAGTAGGCTCGGTAGTAGTATTAACGGCGCTACTACTTTCGTATTAGTAAGTAGGCCTATAATAATATCTTTTAAGGTATAGATCTCGCTATCTCTTACCTTTTAAAGTTACTCTTAGAGCTATATAACCTACGTCTAGAGGCGTTAAATATTATTATCTTTAGAGGTTAGGAGTTCTTATAGATCCTTAACCTTATATTAAAGTATAGCTTTATCGACTCTAAGTTTATCGTTCTTAATATTAAGGTCTTTATAGTTATAGTAGTAGTTATCTTTAGGTTTAGTATTACTATTAGCTTTAGTAATAGCGAGTAACTTAGTATAGCTATTAAGTTACTCGATAGTTTAGAGTACTTCTTCTATACTCTTTATAATATAGTAGAACTTATTAAAATCGAGGCGATTATAGTATAATAGTTCCTTTATATACTTCTAGTCTAATTTAAGCTAAAAGATATAGGTATTAAGGCGCTCTCTTACTTAGGCGAGTAGTTTATAGTATATAACGATAAAGAAAGTAAAGGACTCGCTATCTTATTATCTTAGGTTAGCTAGTTTAGCTACTACTTTTAAGTCTTCGTATTATATACTAAAGTTACTATTAAGCTATAAAGGTAGGATTAGGAGGTAAGGTTAGAAGCCTAGTCTTAGTAGCTAAGTTAGCGGATCTAACTAGCTAGGGAAAAGAGGTTAGGCGTAATACCTACGTTCTATAAGGGTTATATACCTTAGTACGAGGAATAGAAATAGAGAGCTATAAATCCTAGTATATTAGATCCCTATAGGTCTAGTACGGTAGAGATTTAAATAAGAGACGTATACGTCTCGAGTAAAAGGTAGAAAGTAGTTTATCTTTAGACCCTTAGTTTAGTTAAGGGCGTTCTATATACTACGATATACCCTTTAAATAGCTAGCTACTCGATTACGTTATAACTATATTATATCCTTCCTATACTAGCTTCCTCTATACGAAGAGTACTAGCTCGTTTTTATAGTTCTAATTTCTCCTAACGTCGTAGTCTATAGAACCCTAATAATATAGCGCTAAGAGCTTAAACTACTATTACTAGCCCTTCGATAGCTACTTATACGCGAGCCTTAGCTAGGGCGTAGTATCTATTAAACGATAGTTAGACTTAGATTAGCGATAAAGAAGGCCCTACTAAGCCTAATCCTAAAAGAGATACGAACGTAGATAATAATAATAACGCGCTAGGCGCGTCGAATAAAAACTATAATAATAATAATAGTAAAACGCTAGACTAAGAGCTTAATCGCCTTTAGTAAGAGTATACTACCCTATAGCGAGATATAGAAGCTAGTATCTTACGTATAGATATCGCGAAACTTAAGCGCGCTATAGGAGAAGCCCCTATAAACCTAACTCTAGACCTAGATAGGTTAGATAATAGAGATAAAAATAATAATAATAACGATAACGACGACGTAAGTTAAATACTACTACGACGATAGCGAGATAAGAGTTCTTTTCTCCGTAGACGCGAGCCTTCTACTATCCTATCCTTTATAGGAGAAGAGTTAATTACTTTTATAGGTAAAGCGCGTCTAAAGCTTAAGGAGCCCGTATTCTATAAGGCTACGTCTATTAAGGAAGCTAGATTATTCCTTCGAGATTTAGATCTAATCTTTAGCCTATCTAGATAAACGTATAGTATAGATAAGGCGAAGACGCTATATAGTATTATATACCTTATATACGAAACGAGTAAGCGCTAGTATATAGATTATAATATCGAAGAGCTTAATTAAGGATACCTATATACTAACTTTAAGATATAGTATCTTAACGTAGTTAGAGACCTAGTAAACCGTATACTTACTATTACTCTCGAATACGAGTAATATTATTAACGATAGAATTAGGATATTAAACAATTTGCTTCCGAATTAAATATCCTCGAGGATTAACTTAGGGACTATAATAAGCTATAGAAGATACGCTATTTTCTCGTAAAGCTTAATCTAACCCTTCGTAGCGCTATTATTAAGTACTATAAGATTCTAAAGTATTAGTATAAACTCGTAACGCTAGCGACTCGTATTAAGACTACTAATAAGCTAATCTCTAGAAATAAGTAGAGTTATAATAATAAGGATTATAAGAAGAAGCTAGGTAGCTAGGGTACTAGTAGCGAGAGTCGTAAGACTAAGCGACGTAAGTATAGTAATAGCGACTCTTAAGTAGAGAAGAAGAAGGATAGAATAAAGATAAAGGAGGAGTACCTTACTATAGTTAAGTACTATAACTACTATAAGAAGAGATACTATTCGAACTAGTATAGTAGTACCTCGAGCCTAAAGACGAATTATAGTTAATACGTAGGATTAGTAATAGTAAAGTAGTAAAGAAGTTAGGAAAAGCTAAAGGCTAGGGTAAGAGTTATACCTAAGCCTAGATCCCCTTCTAGTCGACTCTTAGCCTATTTAACGCCTATAAGGCGAAGTTAACGCGCTAATTAGGAAAACGTTTATTAAATATATCCTTAATAATATAGCGGATATTAACGTTATTCCTATACGATTCGCTCTTAAAGCGAAGCTACCTCGTTAGAGGTAGGCTAACCTTCTAAAAGTAGACTTCTTCTAAGGTAACTAGGGTTACTACTATAGGGCGTATAGTATACGCGTACGCCTTATAGACTCTATAGGTATAGAACGTACTACTATCGTAATCTTCTATACTTTTAATATAAAGGATAATATAATTATTCTAGGAAAGCTATAGAGGTTCTAGAATACTATAATAGTTAATAGCGCGATAGATACGTAGCGCTATAGAGATATACCTAAGGATTAGGTAATCTCCTTATAAGAGGTATAGGAATTCTTTAATAATATTAAAGATAAAGAACGAGTCTATATAGTAATAATTCGTCTACTCGTAGAAGCGAATAGTAACGAGGAGCTACTAGAGGAGTTTAAGGAGTTCTAAGACCTCTTTAACTACGATACTATTAGGATCTAATAAAAGGAAGAATTAAGTAAATAACTAGCTAATCTATTTTAATAGCGCGTAAGGAAGGAAGTCTATCTACGAAGTTAAGACGAAACGAAATAAGGTTTATAGGTTACGTAACCCGTATTACGTAACTCGATATATACCTTAGGTATTAATAAGAAAGGCTAGCTATAAAGGAGCTTAATCTATAATACTACCCCCCCCCCTTTATTAGGTACTAACTATAGTATTAGTATAGTAGTAGAGATAGTAGAGATCTTCGTCGCGAGGCAGGTAGAGTATTAAGAGGTAGTAGAGGTTAGCGTAGTAGCGAGTATTAGTAGTAGTAGTATAGGCGTAGGTATTACTATCGTAGTAGCCGCCGAGCTAGATATAGTAGCTAGAGGGCGCGGCTTTTAAGGAAATCGTATATAAAACTTAGTAACTATAGTCTCTACGTTAGCGACGTTATCTATTAGTTCCTAGGAAGCTTTATTATATCTAGCCTATAGTACCTTATACTCGAAGCGTCGTAAGCGTTTATTATACCTCGAATCGACGATACCCTTAACTAAATACTCTTCTTCCTCGTCGATAATAACTAGTAGTAGCGGCTTATTAGACTAGCTAGGTATAGGTAGCTTTAACGCGTTAACTATAGGTATTAAGCGATTGATATAGAACGTTAGCTAGATATCTATTAACGCTAGTAGGTCGACCTTATATACGTAGCTTAAGATACGTTTAATAATACGATATAGGCTAGTATAGCGTAGATCTAGCTTCTTAGCTAGTCTATTAGTCGATAACCTTTCGAGTAATACGAAGACTTCGTCCCTAGTAGAGTAGTCTAGTAACGCCTTATAGTACTTATTAGTAGAGTCTTCTATCTAAGACTATATCTAGCGTAGAGTATCCTTAGCCTACTACTCGACTTTCTTTATATACTTAATCTAAGCGGTAGCTAATAGCGTAGCGTACGAGGAGCTCTCTACCTCGATACCTATCTATAGGTAGAAGCTATAGTTTACGTAGAATAGTAATATATCGATAGTAGAACTATATACGTTATTACTAGTAAACTTAGCGAGAGGTAGCTACTCTAACTAATCGTCCTAATAGTAGCTTATAAAGGCGTAGAGATATACTTCTACGACTAAGTTAAATCGTTTAGTCTAGCTATCTATCTAAGGGTAACGGGCTATTAATAACTTAATATTAATCCCTAATAACTAATATATATATCGCTAGAAGCGTAATATAAACTAAGTCCCTCTATTAGAGGTAATAGAGTTAGGTAGTCTATAGAGCTTATAGATATTATTTAAGAAGGCGCGGGTAACTACTTTAGCGTTAGCCTCGTTATCGCGGTAGATTATAAGTACTAGGTAGCGTATCTTCGTTAGCCGATCTACTACGATAAGGATCGAATTAAATCCCTAGTCTCTACTTAGCGGTAAGCCTATAATAAAGTCGATAGTAAGGTACTACTATTAGTAAGCTAGTAGCGGTAGTAGGCGTAATAACCCCTAGCGGCTCTAGCGCGATAGTTTTATTCAAAAGCAAGTATAGTAGTTAGCGATATATTAGGCGACGTTAGCGCGTATTAGTAACTAAAAGTAGCTACGCGATACTAGTTTAAAGGTTCTATTATATCTAGGGTAGCCCGTAGTAGCGGTATTATAGTAGACTCTTATAACTTACGTATAGAGGTTAGTAGATTTAGGTATATATAGGCGGCCTCTATAGTATAGTAGGTTACTACTCTAGTAGTACTTACTTAGTAAGATAGGCTACTAGCTCTAAGGGGCCTTATCGAGTACTTTTAGTAGTTCGTCTTTACTCTTATTAGCGCTAGCTTACGTAATCCTATCGTAGAGGTCGTCGGCTAAGAGGGCGATAGTATTAATAGCTAGGTTATAAGGCTTTAATATTATCTAGCGTTACGCTTATTTACGAGAGTCGTCGCTAGTAGGCTAGTTAGTAGACTAACGAGTTAGCGAGTCTAGCTTAACGCCCTTACTACCTAGACGATAGGTTATCTAGAAGTTAAACTAGCTAAGGAACTCGCTCTAGCGAGCCTAGCGTCTATTTAACTACTTAGTAGATATATAGTACTCGAGATTATAATAATCCGTAATTACTCGGACTAGCTCGTTAGTAGCCTAGCCTTCTAGCTTAGGTTACTACGCTTTAAAGGATTTAATAATCGCGAGTAGCTCCTTATCGTATATCTCGTAGTTATACTCTATAGGCGTTATCTTCTTACTTATATATACGACGAGCCTCTAGGCCTCTTCCTTAGCGTAATACTATAAGAGTACGCTAGCGGTAACGTAGTTAGACGCGTTAGTCTCTACTATTACTAGAAGACTAGAGTCGTAGTAGGCTAATATAGGTTTAGTTATAAAGGCTTACTTAAGCGTATTAAGCGCTCGCTAGTAGGCGTTACTCTATTAGAAGGTCGGTTTACGCCTATTAGTAGTAGCGACGCTAGCGCTAGTATCGAGCTTCTTTATAAGTTTAGTAAGCGGCTTAACTATTCGTAAGAAGTTACGTATAAAGCGGCGATAGAAGTTAGCGAAACTAAGTAGGGCTTATATATCCTTAACGTTCCTTAGAACTAGCTAGTTAACGATAGCGTCGACTTTCTCGGGGTCTATATAGATACCCTAGGTTAAGACGATTAACTCTAGGTATTTAACTTCTATAACGTAGAATTCGCTCTTAGTAATATTAGCTTATAGACTAGCTCTATCTAGCGCTAATAGAATAAGGTTAAGGTACTACTTATATTCGGAGTATAACTATAAGTATACTAGTATATTATCGAGATAGGCGGTATAGAATATATCGAGGTAGGGTCGTAAGTAGTCGTTAATATAGTACTAGAAGCTCGAAGGGGTATTAGCTAGCTTAAAGGGTATAACGAGATACTCGTATAGGCTATACTAAGTCTTAAAGGTAGTCTTCTATTCCTTACCCTTAGTAATATATAGACGATTAAACGCTAAGATAATATCTAGTTTACTAAATATAACGGCCTTACTAAGGCGGTTAAGCGTCTCTTAAATTAGTAGTATTAGGTAGCGGTTCTTAATCGTTATCTTATTAAGCTTATAGTAGTCTACGTAGAAGCGAAAGCTACCGCTAGGCTTCTTAACGAATAGGACTAGTAAGCTAGCTAGTAACGAGGAAGCGTAGATAAACTCCTTTACGAGGTACTCTTTAAGGTAGTTACGTAGGACCTCTAACTCCTTATAAGATATCGAGTATAATAGTCTATTACTTAGCTACTAGCTATTTAAAGGAATACTATAATTATAGGCGTAGTAAGGCGAAAGGTAGTCTACGCTTCTCTTCGAAAATATATATAGGTATTAATAGTACTAGGCTAGTAACTTAGATATAGAGTCGATATTCTTCTTCTTAACGGCGATAGCTTATTTAATATTACGTAGTAACGCTACGAATAATAAGTATCCCTTAGTACTAGCGAGCTAGCTAAAGGGTACTACTCTAATATAGTAGATATTAATAGAGCGCTTCTAGCTCTTAGTTATTAGTTTCTTTACGTTCTCTTCGAAATTTAGCGAATTTTCGTATATATATCGATTTTTACTCTAACTCTAACTCTAACCCTAACCCTAAGGGTATTCGAGAGCCTCGAGGACGTTATATTACTAGAGCGAGAGGTACTTATAGGTAGTAGCGAGCTCGCGGGCTCGTTCTACGTATAATAGAGTAATTCGAGATAAGTTACGGCTTATTACTAGTAATAGTATCCGCGTTCTTAGCGGTAAAGTAGCTTATAAAGCGATACTCTTACGACTATATATATAGTAACGTATATTTAGCTCGAACCCTACTAATATAGGATCTACTATAAGTAGTAGTAGTAGTAGATATAACTACCTAGGGGTAAGCGCTAGCTTATACGAGAGCCTAGTAGCGCGGACTAGTTAATAATAAAGGTTATAGCTATTACGGTAGTACTCCGAGTCGAATAAGATAGCGTTATCTTACTAAAGAAGGTATAGGTTATAGCGCTTTAGCTAGGGTATATCTAAGATTACTAGATAATAGCCTAGCTTTATAACGTAGAAGGAGATATACTCGCGGTACCTATTAATATCGATAGTAGCTCTAGTAACGTAGGTTACGTTATTAACTATAGAGCCGTCGAAGGCTTTAAGAGAGCGTAGTACTAGGAGCTTAGATAAAGGAAACTATTACGCGAAATCGGTATCTATAAAAGTAAAACTAGTATAGCTATAATCTAGTATATATTAAGAGTCTATAGACGATACGGTAATATTAGACGATATAATATAAGGTAGTACTAAGTAGTCTACGTCTAGAATAAGATTATACTCTTTCTTTAATACTACTAAACTAATATAGAGGCGTCGAGGTCGTTATTAAGTAAGCGGCTACTCCGAGTCGTCGTCGGAGGTTAGTAAGGATACTAGCGAAGGTTACTACTAGGTATTAATACGCGGTAGAAGAGTTACTAGTTTACTAGATATTAATTCTAATAGCGGTCCTCGATCGCGACTTCGATTAAGGACTAGGCTTTCCCCTACTAAGGCTATTAGCTAATACTACTACTAACGGATATACCGCCGTCGTTCGAGAAGATACTAGCGCTATCGTTCTTAGGTAGTATCTATAGACGACTATTAGTCGTTATAGCCGTAACTCGCGTCTTTTAACGGGCTACTTTATAAATAAGGTCGAGGTAGGTAGTATTACCTATTATATAGCTAAACTTAAGGTAGTAACCGTAGGCGTCCTACTATCGACGTTACTTACGTTAATCTAGGGTATATCGATTCTAGTTACTAGTAGAGAGGTCTATTAGCGTTAGGCTACTAGGCGCGCTAGAGGTAACTAGCGTAGGCAGAGTAATAGATAGATAGCGGTTATTACTAGCGTATTAAGGTAAGAACTAGCCTTACTAGTTACGCGGAGGGTTATTATTTCTACTAGCCTACTAGTTAGCTAGCTTATTATTATTAGGTACGACGGTATACTAACTATATAGCCCCTTAGTACCCTTCTCTTCCTTAACTTCGCTAATACGAGTACGAATATTAGTATCTTTAATACGAAGTCGAGCGTAGAGTTCTTCGTTAGTAAGAAGGTACTTATTATACTAGTAGGTTATAGCGTCCTTAAGCTCTATCGATAACCCCTTCTTAACTTAATTACGTTTAGCCTCTCCCTTATATAGTAAGATAGCGTTATACTTATTAAATTCGATTATATAGTTACTAAATAGTCTATTAAGTTACTTAAGGTTATTTATAGCCTTCTAGGCGACGTTACGCTCGTTAGCGTAGCCGAACCTTAAGGATAACTACCGCTTAAAGTCTATAATAGAGCTAAAGTCGAAAATAGTCCTTACGCTAGTATTATTAGATAGGTCTAGCTTAAGATAAGTAGCGAGGAAGGTCTTAGCTCGATTAGTCGTACGAGCGTAGGTATAGAAGAGCTTTTCTTAGAGAGACGGGTATTAGTCGTAATTAACGGTTATCTTAAAAGTATACTTAGTAAGCTATAGATAAAGCTTATTAGGGTTACTACTATACTAGGCGATATTAGTAGTCTTTTCCGACTTATTCTTACTACTGCTATTAGTAGACAACTCGCGGCGGGTACTATCTACGTTTAGGTTAATAATTTACTATCGAGCGTCGAGAAGCTAGTTCTATAAACGGATTACCTCGTTACTACTAATAGTATTTATCTATAGTAGAGCCTTAAGACGGACGATTTCCTACTAAGACTAAGCGAGCTCTTACTAAACCTAGTAGAGCGTAGTCTAGAGGGGTCTAAGGCGATTAACTTCGAGCTAGGTAGCATTAAGTTAGTCCTTAACGTAGCCTATCTAGCCCTATATATATATAATAGCCTACTTAGTAATAGTCTAAGCGTTCTTAGCCTCCTATACCTCTTTATCTAGTTCTAGCGCGAGGTTCTCGTATACCTTAAGCTAGTTATATATCTATTACTAGTTTTCGTCTTCTAACTAGTTAGCTAAGCTATTCTTAAACTCTTTAACTAAGTAAGGTATCTTAGTACTACTATATTTCTTAAGGCAATCGTCTAGGACTAGCCTAGTACTCTAGTAAGAGTTCTATAAGGAATAGTATAAGGCGAGTTAAGAGCGGTTTAAGTACTAGCTATAATAAGAGCGTTAAGAAGACCCTTATAATAGAGGGATAGTAGTATCTTAGCGTAACGAGAAGGGAGTCTCGGGATCTATTATAGATAAGGATATAATTCGCTTAGATTAGATAAAGGTTTAATAGATAGAGTATCGATAGACTCGATTAGGCCTTAGACTCGATAGCGCCGCGCTATTCCTTCGTTAACGCTTAAACTACTAATACGACGGTAGGCGGCTAATAGGCGGTTACGACTACTAGGCCTTTAGTAGACGCGCTATACTATTAGAATCTAATAAAAGGAAGGATTAAGTAAATAACTAGCTAATCTATTTTAATAGCGCGTAAGGAAGGAAGTCTATCTATAAAGTTAAGACGAAACGAAATAAGGTTTATAGGTTACGTAACCCGTATTACGTAACTCGATATATACCTTAGGTATTAATAAGAAAGGCTAGCTATAAAGGAGCTTAATCCGTAATAGATACGTAGTTAGTATATAAGGTTCCTACTAAGTATACCTATACGATTAATATAGAGCTAGGTAAGAAGCCTCTATTTAAGCCTCTCTATTAATATTCCTAGGTAGAACTAGAAGCCCTAAGGGAATATCTAGAGAAGGTATTAAAGAATAGGTAGATCTAGCGAAGTATAAGCGAAGTAGGTACGCTAATCCTATTCGTTCCTAAGAAGAATAGGAAATTACGCCTCTATATTAACTATTGAGGATTAAATAAAATTACTATTAAGAATTATTACCTACTACCCCTTATTAGTAAGACGCTAGATAGACTTATAGGTACTAAATAGTTTACGATACTCGATCTTATAGACGCCTACTACTATATCCCTATTAAGAAGAGTAATAAGTAGAAGATAGCGTTTCGTACGCGATATAGCTACTACGAGTATTTAGTAATACCTTTTAGGCTTACTAATATACCTACGACTTTTTAAGCCTATATTAATAGTACTCTCTTAGGCCTAATTAATACTATTTATATTATATATTTAGATAATATCCTTATATATAGTAAGATACGCGAAGAGTATATAAGATACGTACGAACTATTATATAGAGGCTACGTAAGTACGCCCTCTATATATAACGTTTAAAGTACTTATTCTTCTAAAAATTAGTCGAGTTTCTTAGATTTATTATAACCCTAGGTAGCGTCTCGATAGATAAACGTAGAGTTAACGTAATCGCGGACTAGCTAATACTAAAGAGTTTCTATAAGGTATAGTAGTTCCTTAGATTCGCTAACTTCTATTAGAGATTTATTTAATAGTACTCGAAAATTATTAGTCTATTAATAGGCCTTCTAAAAGGTTAGAAGAGTAGTCCTCTTACGTAGACTAATAGTAAAGACTAAGCGTTTTATAGTCTTAAGTAAAGGTTTACTAAGGCTCCTATCCTTTAATATTTCGACCTTAGTCTAACTCTATAAGTTAAAACTAACGCGAGTACGTTTACCCTAGAAGGTATACTCTCGTAGCTTTTTAAGGATTAATAGTATTCTATTACCTACTAGTCGAGGAAAATTTCCTCTACTAAATATAACTACGAGACTTATAACTAGGAGCTACTAGTAGTTATTAAAGTATTTAAGTAGTAGAGACTATACCTTAAAGGCGCTTCGTATATAATTCGCGTAATTATTAATTATATAAATCTTAAGGGATTTATAAAGGTTAAGTAACTTAACAGTTAATAAGCTTAATAGGCAATATTTCTTATACTATATAACTTTATTATTAAGTATTACGCTAGAACGAAGAACCTAGCTAACGCGCTATCGAGACGACTAGACTACGTAAAAGAGATATAGTATATAAATTACTTTCTCTCTAGCCTTTAGACGAAGCTAGAAGCGTAGTCTTCGCTAGAAGAAGATTATAACCTAGGTATAAAGCGAGTAGCTTTAATATACTAAAGGCTATATAAAGGATCGTTATAGTAGGATAGGTCTTATAAGGCTATTACCTATAAGTCTCTTAAGCTTCCTATATAAGTTATAACTACTATAGTAGAAGCTAAAAACCTATACGAGAATCTATTAGAGATAATTCTTATAGTAATTTAGGTATTATAGGAGTATAATTCTAAAGTATAGAAGCTCTATAAGAAAGTCTAGTAGGACGCTAGCGAGATAACTAGGTTAATATAGTAAGAAGACTATAACCTAGGCGAGTTATTAGAGACGCTTACGTCTAGAAAACCGAAGGGCCGAGTAGGGGTAAGTAGCTTAGCTAGCTCGACTAGCTCGGCTCCCTCGGAATCCTTACTAGACCCTAAGTAGCTTATCTACGAATTTTCGCCTACTAAGTAGCTTAAGCTCGCTCGAGGGAGTACCCTAACTTCGTACTTGTCGCTTTCTTAGACCCTGAAAATCCCGCTTAATAAGCGAAATTTCAAAAGCCGAACCTAAACTCTACTCTTTTCTTAAGGAAACTTCTACCTTTAATAACTTTCTATCTAGTACGTATATAGCTACTTAAATTATATAGTTGTATAGACCTAATCTAGGGCTATTTATATATATAAAAATCCTAGTTATAAGTAAACTAGATATAAAGTTATTAGCGTTAGCGTCTTAACTAGATTTAAGCTTTATTAAGCGTATATTACCTAAATAGGAAATTCTAACCTTATATCTATAATCTATAAGTAAATATCTATAGGTCTCTAGTACATTATATAGTTATAACTAGTAAGATTAAAAAGATATTTAGAGGTAAATTAAGAGTAGCTTAAATCTCTAACCCTTTATATCTTTATAACGGCTTACCTAATTAGGTAACTTTCTATATTAAAATTACTAAGAATTTTACGTAGAGCAAGCCTATATTAAAAGATTTTAGGTCTAGGTAGTAGGAATAGTAAAATTAGAAGTAACTCTCTTACTCTATCTCGTTCTACTTAGTCTTTCTTACCTCGCCTTACTCTACTTACCCCGGCTTACCTCGGCTTACTCGGCTTATTCTAGCTCGGCTTTATAGTTTTCCAGACGTAAGTACTCGATCGTTAATAGTATACTATATAAGAATAGTCTCGTATACGTACCTAATAATAGAATATTAGTTACGTAGTTATTATATATATACTATAATTATCCTTTAGCTAAGTATTTTAGTAAAGCTAAGATATAGGCGTTACTTATACGAAAATACTAGTAGCTAGATATCTCTAAAGATATTACTTAATATTATTAAGTCTATAGGATTTATTAGAGAATAAAGGCGAGACGCTATCGTCTATATAGCGAATTAGCCTCTCTACCTTTCTCTAATAGTCCCTAGTAAGAATTAACTATAGACTTTATTATAGATTTGCCGCTAAGTATACTTAACGGCGTCGTCTACGATACGATCCTTATAGTTATTAATAGATATAGTAAGATATACTATTATATTCTAGTTAATAAGACTATCGACGCTATAGGCCTCGCGTAGGTTCTAAGTACTATAATCGTAAGGCGATTTAGTATACTAAATAGTATTATCTCTAATAGAGGCTCTATCTTTACTAGCGAGTACTAGATAGAGTTCTACTTCGAAGCGCGTATAACTTATAAGCTAAGTATAGCCTTCTACCCTTAGATAGATAGTTAGATAGAACGTACTAATTAGAGCCTTAAGTATATTAGGCTTTACCTAGATACGTAGGCTAGGTTACGTAACGAAAGCGAATAGCTATAGAAACGATAGTAGGTAAAGGTATCCCTCGGATACGACTTAGACTAACAACTAAGGAAGGAAGAGTATCTAAAGTATAGTATAAAAAGCACTATAGGCGCTAAGCTAGCGCTCCGCGGGCTTATCGCCTAAGGTATCCCTTAGACTAACTTTATTAGAGTAAAGCTATCCTTATAATTGCCTCCTCCTCCCTAGACGATAACCCTATCGTTATATAGATATCTATAGCGCCGGCTGTCCGCCGCTAATAAGCTATAAACCCGCGCGGGGTCTAAGTACGGAGTTAGGTAAGGTTTCGTCTATTTACTTAGATATAAAATCTAGTATTAGATATAGCGGTTTCGCGGTAGTAAGCTAGCGAAGCTCGTAACCTCTCTATAGAAAGGGAATAAACTTTACCTATCTTTCCTTTACTTACTCGTAAAGATAGTAAAGCGCGTAATAAGCCGGCTTCGTACGTAGGCTGCGAGGGTATAAGAGAACTTCTACTAGCTAGAAGAATCTTCTTCCTTTAAGCTCTTAATAACCGCCCGCCCCCTACGCCTCGCCGTCTTCTCTCCTCGCTCCGCTCTTCTCCTCTTCTACCCGCCGGCTTTAAGCCTTACTATAACAATACTATTAATATCGCTAGCTTTACGCCTATTAACGTTATTATGTCCGACGAGACTCCTAAAGGCCCTAGCCTTAATAGTACTACTATTACGCTAGCTACCCTCTAGGGTAATACTACTAATACGCCTACCTTCTCTACTCCTACCTTCCCTAGCCTTAGTTAACCTATTATAGTTAGTAACGGTAGCGCCTTCGCCTCGGCCCCTCGCGATAAGCTAGCGACCCCCGAGCGTTCCTCTACTTACGCCCCTAAGGTTATAGCGGCCTTTATTAAGAACTAAGATAATAAGCCGTATCCCGACTACCGCGACGCTTACGCGCCCGACGGCTTTACGAAGAAGGGCTACCTAGCTATCCTTAACGAGAAACCTAAGCTAGACGCCGCCAACTACGCTAGCTTATCGAAGGCGAGAATCCGTAGCCTCGCCGAGAACGCCGTCGAGTAGGACGTTACCGTATACCTCTCCTACCTTACTCGCTAGATCTAGTTCGCCTATAAGGCGTACTACGATAGTTACGCTAACTTTACCTCGCTAAAGTATACTAAGAAGAAGCCTAGCTACGTTAAGTACTTCCTCTACTCGCTTACTAATAAGGCGTATAAGCTAGTATATTCTTCTATCGTTCCCCTAGCTTTATACTCGCTAACCTCCTTCTAGTTCTATCCTAACGAGTATACTACTTAGCTCGTCCGCGCTTTAGTTAGTACGCGTAAAGACTTCGAGTTAGCGGCGTTCCTCGCGGATAGTAGCATCGATAAAGAGGAGGCTAAAGAGTTAGCTAAGTAGATATTCGTAGTACGTAATAAGTTCTAGGAGTATATATATAAGGATAGCGAGGGTTAGGGCACTTAGGCTATACCTAAGAAGAAGGGAAGCTAGGGTAACGCTATCTTTACGCTAGCGGCTAGTAGTAGTAGTTCGTTAGTTCGTATCGAGGATACGATTAAGTAGTAGGGTAGGGAGATCGTTCGCGCCTTAAACGCGCTAAAGGTCGAGATAATAAATATTAATTAGGTAGTTATAGCTATAGAGACGGCGATTCGCGAGGGTTCCGCTAGGGATAGTTAGAAGAGCGATTCTAACGAGGAGATAGCTAAGGGTTAAGATAATAATTAGTTCTTAGGCGTTCTTCTATATCTAGGCTTCGGCCCTCTATATTAGCGATAGCGTTACGCTAGCTTTACGCGTAGCCGTTTTTTAGGTAGTCCTAAGTCTTTACTATTTTTAGTCTTACTATCTTTCCTTTTCTTTAAAGTGTTAAGAGTTAGGTTTTTCTTAAGGAAGGTTTCTAGCGCCTCGCTAGCGTTTCGTAGGTTTTCCGCTAGCTTCTAGGTATTTTCCTTATAGCCGTAGCCCTTCTATTTAATAAGCTAATAAGCCTTTCCTTTCTTCTAGCCTTTCTTAAGTATCTCTTCGACTTAATATTCTTCGGCGCCGTTAATCTCCTCTAGCGGCGGCTATACGCCGTCGCCTTCGTAATATAGTTCGAGTAGCGATATATAGAATATAGGGTAGATAGCTCGTAGGCTTATCGGTAGCTTTAAGCGGTATACTTAAAGGCTAACTCGTTCTAGTACTTCGAAAGGTCTAACGAATTTAGCGCTAAACTTCTTCTTTAGCTGTAAGGAGCGAAGATTTTACGAGCTTAATATTACCTTATCGCTAGCTTTAAATAAGCGGGGTTTATACTTCTTATTATAGTACTTCGCTTAGTACTCGCTAGCGTAAACTAGGTTTTCTCGTAGCTCCTCTCGGACCTTTACTAGCTATTTAGCTCGTTCCTTAACTATAGGGGGTAGAGGTTTATCTCCCTCTCCCGTAGTAACGTCCTCGTTACTAGGCGCTTATATATACTTCGTATATACGGCGTAAAACGGGGTTAACTTTAGCGAAGCGTACTAGGCGTTATTCTATACGAACTTAGCCTATATTAGCTAATACGCCTAGTCGTCTTAGTAGTAGTTAATAAAGTATTATAGATAGGTTTCTAATATTTAATTTATTCGTTCCGTTTAACTATCGGTCTACGGGTGGAAGGCGGTAGAAAGCTAGCGTTTTACCTTCTATCTCTATAGTAGTAAAGACTAAAAGGAACTAGTAAATAGGCTACCTCGATCGGAAACGATTAATACTAGTAAACTAAACCGCGTAATTAACTCCTTCTTAATAACGTCGGTAAGCTCGGTAGCCGTAATAGTAGAATCTACTAGTACGAAGATAGATAGCTTAGAAAGCCTATTAATAATAATAAGGATCGTATCGACGACTCCTCTCTAGCTTTGCGCTAGCAGTAAGCTAACGATAAAGTCTATACTCTAGTAAGATAGTATCTTATTAGGCTCGGGTATTTATAATAAGCTTAACTCGCTATATAGCTTATACGTCTTGTACTTATTACGCTAGTAGACGTCGTAACGCTCGATATACGTCTAGATATCTTTAGTAAGGTCTTGCTAGTAGTACTTACGGCGTAAAGCCTTTTCTAACTTAGCTTCTCTAAAGTAACCCGCGCTTAGATTATTATAGTTACGTTCTATAATTTTAGCCTTTAGAGCTAGATCCTTAGGGATAAATACGAGGCTATTAGCGAGAAGTACGCTATCGCGGCTTAGGCTCTACGCTAGCGATACGCTAGCCGACTCCGTCTACTCTTCCCTAGCGTTAAGCTATCTTAACTTCTTAAGAGTAAAGGCGTCCCTCCGTTAGGCCTCTTTAATTAGCGTTAATAACGTTAACGGTATATCTAAGTAATAGCTTTCTCCCTTTACGTACTCTATTACTCTCCTCCTCGAAGTATACCTAGCGTAACTAGCGCGGGTCGACAGCGCCTTCCCGTCTCTTCGAGTTAGTATAGTAGATATTAATCCCTTAGTACTAGAAGCTTTTATACTCCCGTAGGCGTTACTTCGTAACCCTAGCGTATTACCGTCGTAACGCTAATCGCCTAGAATTAGGGGTACTATAGTAGAGCCTAACCTAGTCTCTTCCTATAAGGCTATAATTGAGCCTAACGACCGTCCGTCGTTTATCGTTCGCTCCTCTAGCGGCTCGCTATCTATCCGAGCTACCCGACGGCGGACTATTAGGTACTCGTTTATTCTAGAGGTATACGCCTATTAATTAGAAAACTTCAGCTGCTAAGCGAGAGTTTTATACTCGTTAAGCGCTCGGACCTCCTACGGTCTTTCCTTACTACTAGCGGTACGTAAAGGAGAATCTAAAGACTACGCTTAACTCCGGGTAATCGCTAAGTTTACGTTAACGTTCCGAGTTTTATACTCGCTAAACGCTCGGACTACTTACGGCCCTTCCTTACTACTAGTAGTACGTAAAAGAGAATCTAGAGACTAGGCTTAACCCTAGGTAACCGCTAGGTTTACGTTAGCGTCCCGTTCTTCGTAGATTATACTTTATAAGATTAGTAACATTATTATAGTCGCTTCTACGTAGTCCTCTAGCTTATAGTTAGGGCGTCGCGAGAGTCTATCTATAGGGTTCTTTTTCCCTTAGCGATAGATAATCTAGATATCGTACTACGCTAGCTCTTCGCTATATCTAGCCTAGCGAGAAGATAGCGTCTTCGTAGTACGGAAGTACTTAAGGTTATCGTAATCCGTAATTATAGGAATAACGTCCTTATAAGATAAGACGTATTAACGCTAGTATCTTACGCTCTTAACGATAGCGAGAAGCTCTTAATTATAGGTATAATACCTTAACTCGGCTCCCTTTATTTTACGGGAGTAGTATACGATTAGATACTAGTACTTGTCGTTTAGCTAGCGTTTATCCGTCGATACGAGCTATACTAGAATACCTAAGATAGCGAAGGTAGAGGCGTTAGTCTCGATCCTCGTATCTATATCCTTTAAGAAATAAGCGAGGATAGGCGCTATCGTAAAGCGGGTTTTTAGCGTCTAAAACGCCTCGAGGGCTTCTTTACCTATAGGGAAGTAAGTCGCTCCTTTCTTCGAAGTAGCGAGGAGGTCTATTATAGGCCCTACTACTCGCGTATAGCCTTCGATAAACTAGTAGTAGAAGTTCGTAAAGCCTAGGAACACCTATAGCTCCCGAAGGTTTATTAGAGTAGGCTATTCGAGGATACTCGTAATACGCTCGGGTTCTATCGAGATTCCCTCTAGCGTTACGACGTATCCTAGGAAGTCGATCTTCTAAACTTCGAAAGTATACTTCGAGGGTTTAGCGTATAAGCTGTATTTACGTAGCCTCGCTAGGACCTCCCTAACGTATCGCTAGTATTCCTCTAGCGTTAAGCTATAGATAAGAATATTATTAAGGTAGATAATATAGAAGTTGTCTACTAATCTAGTAAGGCACTAGTTTATATACGCCTAAAAGGTAGCTAGCGCGTTAGCTAAGCTAAAGGGTATAATAACGTACTTAAAGTAGCCGTATTAGTAGTAGAAAGCTATCTTCTACTTATCGCCTAGGCGGATTCGAATACGATAATAAGCATTACGAAGGTTAATCTTCGTAAAGTACTTAGTACCCTATAACCTATTAAGTAATTCGGAAATTAAGGGAAGAAGGTACCTATTCTTAGTAGTAATCGCGTTTAAACCGTAGTAGTCGACGTAGAGTCGTAGGCCGCTATCCTTCTTAGGTACGAATAGGATAGAGGCGCCTACTAGGCTAGTAGAAGGCTAGAGTCTACCTAGCTTTACGTTCTCGAGTATATATACTCGAAGAACTTTAAGCTATTCTAAACTTAAGGGGTAAATCGGTCCGTACGGCGGCGACTTACCGTCTTATACCTCGATAGTATAATCGTAAGGTATACTATCTAGTATAGAGGTAGCCTTCTTATAGTCGAAGATATCCGCGTAGTCCTTAGCCTAAGCGGGGACTAGTCGTATATCCGGCGGTCCGTCGTCGTCGTCTATATTACGCTAGTCTAGGACGATAGCGTATATATATAGCTCGCCTTCGATCTTAATAGCGAAATCCTCGGGGTCTATAATAACCGCTTTCTACCCGCCGTCGGGGAACCGGAAGGTTACGTTCCTCTAGTTAATAATAGGGTTGTATTAGAATAACTATAGGCAGCCTAGAAGGATAGAAGGTTTATCTATCTTAATAGCTTCGAAACGCTAGCGGCTATCTAGCTTCTAGTTAGTACTATTAGAGGTTCTAATATTAAGGCGGTATATACCTAGGGATCGATATTCCTAGTTAAAAATAGTCCGCGCCCTTATAATCGAGTATCTATCGATATAAAGGCGGTACGATAGTACTAACTTCTACGATATAAAGTTATAGTCGGCTCCCGAATCTATAAGTCCGGAAGCCTTAATAGGAGGAGTAGCGTCGTCTTAACCGAGCTCGATGTTAGCGTAAACGCGGCGTAAAACTAGCGGCTTACTAGCTTCCTCCTTCGATTCTCCTAGTCCTAGGTACGTAGAGGTAGTAGTAACTAGGACTAGTCTTTTTTCGGTTAGTAGTAGTCTTTAGCCTAGTAGCCTAGTTTACCGTAGTTAAAGTAGGTATTATCTTAATTCTAGTTCCTAATAGGTGTACGATTCGCGTTCGAAGCGCCGGCTCCTCGCTAGGGTCTATTATTTATACGTAGGGTGAACTATAGACGATCGTTACCTTAGCGCTAAGAAGGTCTATTCCCTAAACCGCCCGCGTTACCCTTAGGGTTCGGCTTCTTATCCTTATCTTTATCCTTATCTTACGAAGGTCGGTAAAGGGTTCCTTTAAGACAAGAAAGAAGTAGGAGGAGTTCTATCCTCTTAAGTAGAAGAGATCCTTAGCGAAGGAGTTCCGTTTGTAAAGCCTAGGTAATACTAGCGATAAGTAAGTATAACCGCTATTTCTCGGTAAACGGTTCTATATCGACTTCTCGTTCTAGGTTCTCTAGATACGTAGCGAAGTTAGCGACCCGCTAGCTAATACCTTACTTATACGTAAAAAGCTAGACCGCGAAATCTGTTAATCGATTAATAGGGTCCTTAACTTAATCTATAAGCTAGGTACGTAGGATAGACTAGCGTTATTGCTCTCGTCCCTCCGTCGATACGAAGGAGTCCTAATTAGTAGCTACTCGTCCCTTAAGATACGAGATAGTATAGGCGTAACGCTCCCGTAAGAAGTAGTAGATATAAGGTTATATAGCGAAGACCGTATTATACGATCTAATAAACTCTTTCGTAGCGGCGATATTACCCCTACTAAAATCCTTTAGTACGCTAGGGCGTAGGTTCCTCTCGAGCGTAATAAGTTGTATTCTCGTCTCTATAGGGAGAACCTATCGTATATCCTTATCTTCGCTATCTTTAAGAGGGTTATAGGTAGTCGGGATCGGTAGGGTACGGCCTATCGTATTAGCCTACTAGCTTAAAGACTACGGTTCGTCGTCGCTATTAGACGGCGCTCGTAAGCGTTTAGTACCTATAGCTACTTAGCCCTAGGCGAGTATAGTTTCGATAATAGCCCGGATATCGTTAGTAGTAAGCGGTAGTACTAGCGGCGGTTTATCTTAGAGTTAGTCGAGCTCTAGCTATTCTTCGATATCTTAGAGTTACTCGTCCGGGTTAGGGCTAGGGTTTAGAGTAGGTATATTACCGCCTCTCTACCGTCTTATAGCTATCGTTACGCCGTATAGCTAGATCCGAACGGATATAGAGTTATTAGAATATTAGGCTTTACCTAGATACGTAGGCTAGATTACGTAACGAAGGCGAATAGCTATAGAAACGATAGTAGGTAAAGGTATCCCTCGGATACGACTTAGACTAATAACTAAGGAAGGAAGAGTATCTAAAGTATAGTATAAAAAGCACTATAGGCGCTAAGCTAGCGCTCCGCGGGCTTATCGCCTAAGGTATCCCTTAGACTAACTTTATTAGAGTAAAGCTATCCTTATAAAGTAGTACCTTTATATATTTTATATCGAATTATAGTAAGACTAGGCTAGTTTACTAGTATATATAGAATTCGCGTATAACGTAAGCGAGTACGCTACGTTATATATAAGCCCCTTTATAGCTACGAATAGCTAGAATCCTTCTATCTATCTAGCTCTAATACTAGGATCTCGAGATAAGCTTCCTTCGAGGGAGGTACTAGCCGCGAAAGATATAGCGAAAGTATTACGAGAACGATATAAGACGCTATAGTAACGATAGCGATACGTATCTAAGACCTAAGCTAAGTACTATAATAAACGCTATAAGGACTAGAGCTTTAAGGTAGGCGAGTAGGTACTCCTATCTACGAAGAACTTAAAGTTAAAGGTACTAAAAAAGAAGCTAGCTACGAAGTACTTAGGCCTATACCGTATTATTAGATAAGGTAGCGCGTAGGCGTACTACCTAGTACTACTTTCGAACTTTAAGATCTATAATATCTTCTATATCTCTCTACTAGAACCTTAGTATAGGGATACTACTAGCGAAACGTAGGAGAATAATATACCCCTCGCCGATAAGGAGAACGAGTAGGAAGTTAAGAAGGTTCTTAATCGAAGAAGGAAGAAGAAGAAGACTTAATATTTAGTATAGTAGCGTAGGTAGCTAGAGGAATATAATAGCTAGGAACCTACTAAGTATCTTAAAAACTCGAAGGAAAAGCTTAAAGCTTTCGAGAAGACTATAAAGCGAAGGTAAAGGTAAAAAGGAAGGAAATTAAGAAGATTAAAGTTATAAAGAAGCTTTTATTATAGATCCCTAAAGGGACTACCTAAAGCGTAGGGTAAGCGCTATAAAGGTAGAACGTAAGGGTAAAGTAACTATCTACTCTTTACCTATAGCCTTATCGATAGCTATAATAGCCTCCTCTCCTACTATATAGCTAGTAAGCTATAAATAAATTAGTATAAGTCTTAACTATAAATCGACGATAAAAGACCTACTTAACGAATACTAGCGGCGATTCCCTAAAGGGACTAAGTAATAGACTCGATAGCCTCGCTATTAACGATAGTAGAGGTAGTAGTAGTAGTAGTAGTAGGCTTACGCTTTACCTACGACTAAGATAGAGTCTACTTAAAGGCTATAATAGCCTTACCTACTATAGTACGAGTAATAGCGACTATTACCTTATTAGTATATAAAACGAAAGATTAACGAAGTTAAAAGAAAATATACTAACTTTATTAGAGTAAGCTACCTTCTAACTACTATCCTCTAGTATACGATTCTCCTCTACTAAGGTATTATAAGTAGTACGAGCGCTCTCTACTATAGTAAAGGCCTTATATACTAGAAGCGAAACGACCTCGACGTACTTATACTTAACGCTCTTATAGCGCTAATACTTAGTAGGAGTACCGCTAAAGACCGCGTTATAGGTATAGTTCTTAGGCGTACTATCTATAAAGGTATTAGTAAAAAATTAACTTTAAGTAATAGTAAAGAAAAATTACTAGCTTAAAGGTAACTTAGGTACTAAGCGTAGGAGGTAATAGCGGGTACGCGAGCGTAAGTAGGGACGCTAGAAGACATAGGGGTATCGCGTAAGGAGCGAGTACGCGCTATAATAGTATATTTAAAGTTTTTAAAGTTCTTATATATATAGAGTATATAGTATTAAGTATAAAGAGTACTTAATATACTAGCTAGTCGTACCTAGAGTTTTATACGACTAGTTACTATATAGTAAGCCGTATAGTAATACTAGTCTTCGACTAAGAAACAAATTAGGAAGGTACGCTTTTTATATATAATTCTCGAAGAACTTACTACTAGGCTATTAATCTAGTACTAGTAATTAGACGGCTAGTTCTTTTTATTAATATACCTTTAGTCGTATAACCTATATAGGCGTAACGATATCGATTAATCGATTAGGTTTAATTCCCTACGAATTTAGTAGTATTTTATACTAAAAGGAGCGTTACTATACTTCGCTCCTTCGATAGACTCTCGTTTTAGGTATAACGCTTACCTAGATACTCCTTCCTAGTAACTATATTAAATCTTCTAGAACCTAGATAGTAATAGTAGTTTCGAGCTACGATTTAACGACTTTTCGTATAGTTTTCGAATAAGCTAAGGGTAGCTTATATTAAGGAGGAGGTAATTATAAAGGTAGGATTAGGAGGTAAGGTTAGAAGCCTAGTCTTAGTAGCTAGGTTAGTAGATCTAACTAGCTAGGGAAAAGAGGTTAGGCGTAATACCTACGTCTCGTAGGGGTTACGTACCTTAGAACGGGAAATAGAAATAGAGAGCCGTAAATCCTAGTATATTAGATCCCCGTAGGTCTAGTATAATAGAGATTTAAATAAGAGACGTATACGTCTCGAGTAAAAGGTAGAAATTAGTTTATCTTCTAACCCTTAGTTTAGTCGAAAGCGTTCTATATACTACGATATACCCTTTAAGTAGCTAGCTACTCGATTACGTTATAACTACGTTATATCCTTTCCGTACTAGCTTCCTCTATACGTAGAGTACTAGCTCGTTTTTATATAACTATTATAGTATTCTAGAATCTCTATAGCCTTTCTAGAATAATTATATTATCCTTTATATTAAATATATAGAAGGTTATAGTTATAGTACGTTCTATACCTATAGAATCTATAAGGCGTATATATATACTATACGCCTTATAATAGTAATCTTAGTTACCTTAAAAGGAATTAACCCTAGGAAGGTTAGCTTATCTCCTATAAGGAAGCTTTACCTCTTATACGAAGCGTATAGGAATAATATTAATATCTATAGTATTATTAAGGATATACTCTATAAATATTTTCCTAATAGACGCGTCGACTTCGCCTTATAGGCGTTATATAGGTTAAGAGTCGACTTAGAAAGGATTAGGGCTTAGGTATAACTCTTACTCTAGCTCTTAGCTTTTCCTAACTTCTTTACTACTTTACTACAATACTATTTAAAAGAGCGCGCTATAGCGGATATATCTATCTTCTCTTCCTTATAAATAGGTACCTATAGGATCTTTATAAATATAGCGCTAGAATCTATAAAACATATATAAAAAGACGCGTCTATATACGTAATAGTCGTCCGTATAGGTTTAAAGGTTATATTTAACCGTCTCGTATCGCTATCGCCGTTATTACCTCGGATAGCGATAAGTTACGTATCTAAAGCTTACCCTAAGTTACGTACTCGACTCTAACTAAAGGTAGCGATAGCGATAACGCTACGAGTACTCGTTTAACCTTCGTTAAACTTATATATTATCTAGTACTCTCTAGAGGCTATAGTTTTATTAATATTTAACGGCTCGATAGCGTCTAAGAAGAAAGATCTCGAGTACGATACTATTTTTAAACTTCGAAGAGAGAAGGCGAGTATACCCGCTATAGCGCGCTCTTTCGAATAGCGTTATATCGCTAATTTAGTATATTACTTACGACTCGTCCTTAGGTTTAGGGTACTAGTTTAAGTAATAGCCTTTCTTATAATAGTTATAGTACTTAACTATAGTAAGATACTCTTTCTTCGTCTTAGCTCTATCCTTCTTCTTTATTAGTTAAGAGTTACTATTATCTTACTTACGTCTCTTTTATTTATAGCTATTACTACTACTACTCTAACTATCTAATTTCTTCTTATAATTATTATAGTTACGACCTCGTTTATTTCTTATAATTAGCTTATTAGTAGTCTAAATATGTATTACTAGCGTAATAAGCTCGTATCGCTATACTAGGATCTTATAGTACTTAATAATCGTACTTTAGAGGCTTAGATTAAGCTTTATAAGAAGGTATTATACCTTCTATAGTTCGCTATAGTTTCTAAGCTAGTCCTTAAGGATATTTAATTTAGAGGCGAATTACTTAATATCCTAGTTCTAGCGTTAATAATATTACTTATATTCTAGAGTAATAGTAAGTATATAGTTTACTAGGTCTCTAACTATATTAAGATACTATATCTTAAAGTTAGCGTAAAGATATCCCTAATTAAGCTCTTTAAGTTTATAGTCTATATATATAATACTATCTCTTACTTATTTCGCGTATAAGGTATATAATACTATATAGTACCTTCGCCTTCTCTATACTATATATACGTCCTAATAGGCTAAAGATAAGGTCTAAGTTCTAGAGGAATAACTATACTTCCTTAATAGATATTACCTTAAAGAATATAGGCTCCTTAAGCTTTAGACGCGCGCTATTAACGAATACGATAGGTTCTTCCTTAATAATAGAAGAGATAGTAGACGGCTCTCGTCTTTATAGTAGAGGGACGTTATCGTCTTACTATTAACGTAGAGGCGTCTTACTAGACTTATCGTTATCGTCGTTATTACTATCGTCGTTATCGTCCCTATTATCTAATTTGCCTAGATCTAGATTTAGGTTTATAGGTCGTTATACTACGTTACGTCTAAGTACTATATTATTTTCTTATAGCTTTATAATCTTAGCGTCGCGCTATAGGGTAGTATATTCTTACTAGAGGCGATTAAGCTCTTACTTAGGCGTCTTAACGTTATTATTATTACGATTATTATTTATACTACCTAGCGTATTATTATTATTTTCCTCTTCTAGTTCCTCTTTAGGATTAGGCCTAGTAGGCTTATTCTTATTACTAATCTAAGTCTAACTATTATTTTTTAGTTACTATACCCTAGCTAAGGCTTATATATAAGTAGCCGTTAAGGAGCTAGTAATAGTAGTTTAAGCTCTTAGCGCTATTTCGTTAGGGATCTATAGACTATAACTATTAGAAGAAATTAGAACTATAAAAACGAGCTAAGTACTCTACGTATAATAAAGCTAATAAGAAGAAAGCTATAATATAGGTAAAGCGTAATAGAGTAGCTATCTACTTAATAGGTATATTATAGTATATAGAACGCTCTTAACTAAACTAAGGATTAGAAGATAAACTAATTTCTACCTTTTACTTAAGACGTATATATCTTCTATTTAAATCTCTATCGTACTAGACTTATAGGGATCTTATATACTAGGATCTATAGCTCTCTATTTCTATTCTCTAAGCTAAAGTATACGTAACCTCTATATACTATAGGTATTATACCTAACCTTTCCTCTTAGCTAGCTAGATCTACTAACCTAGCTACTAAGACTAGGCTTCTAACTTTACTTTCTAATCCTACCTTTATATATAGATATTAGGATAGCTATATAATTCGTTAATACTAGTAATAGTTAATATTATAATTAAACTTACTATATATCTAGAAGTAGTATACTAGCTTTTACCTTTTTTAGGACGCGATACTAGATCTTACTAGTAAGGACGTAGAAGAGGCTCTACTAGGTATTAATACTAGTAATAAGAGAGCCTAGGCTAGAATCTTAACTTATATTCTTATTAGTAGTAATAGTAGGTATATTAAGTAGTATTTAATCTTTCTTAACTATCTCTATATACTAGATATAGTAGAATTTACTATAGAGCTTATAGTTAGGATCCTTAGCTATATTAAGATAGATATTAATAAAATATACTATAGCCCCGCTAGTTATAGTACTATAAATAAGCGAAGCGAGAGCGATATATATATTAGGTTCTTCCGCTATTACGTAACTTAATTATACTAGTATTATATATACTACTTTATAGACTCGTATACTCTTAATCCTAAAGTTTATAAGCTATTTCCTCGTTAGTCTAAGGAATAGCGCCTAATCTACTACTTATTATAGTTATATCCTCCTCTCTATCCTCTACTTACTACTCTTCTATAGTCTAGTTATTACTAATAAAGTTACCGTTATTACTCGTATCGTTAATATTACTAAACTCGAAGTCTTCTTTATTATTAGCGTTACTATTAAGTACGAGATCCTTATTATTAGGTAAAGTAGCTACTTAGGTAAGAAGTTAGTTTAAGGGCGCGATATCTTCTTCTTCTAGCTTAATACTAGTACGAATACGTTAGAGTCGACGACGTTAAATATTAGCGAGTCGAAGAGTAGGGATATTAGATACTTTACTCTTCTAGAAGTAATCGAAGTCGAAGGGCTCGTCGAATATTAAACCGTCTATAGATTAAACTCGTAATATAGCTACGTATAATAGACTAGCTATAAAGTCCTTCTTAGTAAAGTTTAATACTACTTAATCTACTATTAAGCCTTAGGCTTTATAAATAGTAATAGTATATACTAGAGTAAGAGGGAACTATATTCGCCGATAATTATAGTTCCCTATTATATAGTTATAACTTATACGGAAGATAGGTACGATTAGACGATCGTCCTTAAAACCTATAACTAGACGGTTAGGCGGGTCTTTAGTTAGTAGGTTACTATTACTAGGTTTATCTACCTTACGCTAATTATACTTATCAAAGATAACGGCGATATACTATAGTAGATTAGAAGTAGGATTAGAGTAGCTAGTATTATTAGTAGACTAGATAATATTATAAATAGTTCTAATTATACCGTTATTAAGCCTACGCTTAGTCTATAGATTCGTAGTAAGTATAACTCTATACCCTACTACTAGTCGTATAGACTTCTATAAGTTTTTAGCTTAATTAGAGTTAGCTTTACTTACTATAGTTAGATTACTACTATACGTAGCTTCGATAACCTTAATCGCGGTTAGTATCTAACGTATACAAAGAAGATTAAAGAGCTTAACCTTATCCTTTCGGCCGTAGATACGTAGAGCGTCCGTAAATAAGCTATACTACTTAATAGATAGAAATAGTTAGGCTCGAGTATTAAGAAGTTACTAATTTTTAACGGTAATAGTACTATTACGTATATTCTCGAGGATATAACGAAAGCCCTATATTTATAGTATCTAAGAGGCCTAACGTTAGTTCTTAACTAACTCGAGAGTACGATTAATATTAAAGTAGGCCTCTCTTCCGCTACGATCCTTATCTCTCTTTAGATTTAGTAAACTAAATAATAGCCGCCTATTAACTAGTAGAAGCTAGAAGAAGTCGCCTATAAGAATAATACTAAGGCTATTAAATTGCGAGTTTAGCTTAGAGAGAATACTACGTAGTCTCTAATCGATAAAATATATAGTTAATATATTAATTATAGACTTCTCGTTAATAATAAGGTAGATAGCGTACTTCTACTTATAGTATAGAGCGTTAACCTTCTAAGGTTAAAGTAGCGTAAAAGTAGTCTTTACGAGTAGGCTAAGGAGAGAATATAAGGTCTTCCCCTTAATACTATAAGTAGTAACGCTAGTAGGAGTAGCGCGTATAACTAGATTAGGAAGTCTAGCTACTTTTATACGCTTCTAGAGGTACGCGTAGAGTACTATTAAGGTATATAACTTACTAGTACTAGTACGTTCGTTAAGGTTAATATAAAGCGGTAGATAATCGATTCGCCGTAAGTACTTATTATAATAGGCTATAACAATATTAAAGAATATATATTACTCGAGGTTAAGACGATTAATAGCCCCCTATAACTATAACTATACATTTTAATTAATAGGAAAGGAATCTTTTATTAAAGACTACTAAGCTTAATCGCCGCTAGCGTAGATATTATAGCGATCGTTAGTACTATCGGAGTTAATATACTAGGCCTAATCGTAACTCGAATTAATATTACGTAGGCTATCGTCTTTAATATCGATATCTATACTACGAAGGATATATAGAAGCTCTCTAGCTAGATCGCTAAAGTAAGTATCTATATAATCTTTAGAAGTACCCTACTTAGGCTTAAACGGATTATAGTTTAGCGCTTAAATAGGCTTCTCGTAGTAGTCGCGAGGATAAGTATAGTACTATTAATAAATATTATACTCTTTAGACTAAGTATTATAGTTAATAACGCTATCTATAGTCTTAAGGCGGTATAGTAGGGTCGAGTACTCTATAAACGGATAGTAAAGAACGATCTTAGTATAATAGAACTCTTCTATCTAAGGATCGAAGTTAGAGTAGTAGCTAAGGATTCGATAAGGAGTATCTAGTAGTCGAGGCTTTATATTAGTCTTTCGTAATAAATTATATATTACTATAAAGTCGAAGAAGGTAATAGATATAAGAGTCTTAGTATATTAAGGGCTAAGTTAGTATTACTATATATACTTTTAAAGGAGCGAGAGTCCCTTATCTAGCTTAACTTTACTATCTTCTAAGATATTATAGCGTTATTTAGCTATCTACTCGGCGGCTATACGATAGTCTATAGTAATAATAGCCTATAAACTATTATATAGTAGCTCGCTTAGAAGCGTATAGTAGACTTCTTAGGCTATCTAATCTTTCTTACTAACGAACTAATTTATAGTACGCTAAGCTATCGAAAGTAACGGATAGGCTTCTAAGATATTACTAGAGATCTTCTTAATAATATTACGATAAGATATAGTCGCTACCTTACTCTTACTAGTATACTTAGCTAAGTATTCCTTAATAGTAGCTAGAGAGGTATATAAAGTAATATCTATATTAGCTATTTACGATATAGTAAGAAGGCGATTAAAGTAATTTATCTAGCTATCGTTATAGGACGTAGAATAGCCCTAATAGTTTAGGTTACGCTCCTTTATAACCTCTAGCTTATTATACTTTCTCCGAGGGAAGCTAAAGCGATATTCGCGTAGAGCGTTAGATATACCTTTCTTCTTTATAAGGTAATACGACTTAGTATACTTACTATAGTACTAAACTCGATTTAGGATATTAGAAAGGACTTCCTAGGTATTCTTAAGCTTATTAGTATTAGTAGAGATTACTAATACTTCTTCTAGTAGCGCCTATATACGAGCTAGCTTAGGGTTAAAGGCTATAATATACTAGCCCTAGAGTTTAGTAAATTACTTACGTTAATCCTCTAACTCTATATTAAATTACGGTACTCTATCGTACTATACGAAGCTATAGTAATAAGTACTACCGCGGCCTTAGAACTTAGTTCGATTCTAATAATTAATAATATTAAACTTTAGATAGAGGATATACTAGAGTAATAACTCGTAGCGCCTCTAAATATAGAAGATAGTAATATAAGGATTATTACGAAGGTTTCGGCGAGTAATAGTAATACGCTAAGCTAACGAACTATTCTTCTAATCGTTATACTAAGGTATATATCGTATAAGTCTTTCCTATTATAGATTAGCGGTAGACGTCGTAATAAAGAGGCTAGGTATACCTAATCTATAGATAATAGCTATAAGGTATTACTAAACGCGAGCCTAGAATAGACGAGTTCCTCTTAATATACCCGCCTAGCGTACTAGTAAGGAGAGGACCGTTCTAGTAGTAGAGTCTTACTTAGTAGTAGTAAACGCTACTTTAAGTTCCTCCTTCGTTAATTTAGCTTCTTCTAGGTACCGCTTTTATATATAGCTAGACTAACCGCGAGCCTACTAACGTATATAGGTATTAAAGGCGTTATATCGAAATATTAGATACTAGGCGAACCTACCTAATACGTAATATATAAGATATTACGCCTATTAAAGAAAGGATATATTATAAGGGCGTAGGCTAATAGAGTTAGCCTACCCCTTTAGAAATAATCCTAGATATACTAGCGTAAAGAGCTTCTAATTACGATTAAACTTAGATAGAGGTACCTTACTATAAGTAGTCTACGTTATAGTAGGTAGACGCTACTTCCGACTAGTAATCTTATTACGTAGATCTTAAACGATATTACTATCGATACTAAGGTAAAGTACCGCCGTACCTTCTAGATCCTTATTATTATTATCTTAGTCTTCCTTAGTAGTATTAGGTTCCTAACGATCTAGCTACTACTTAGTCTTAATAAGATTACCCTTACTATTACGCTAAGCGTTAACGGCGAAGTATAATATAAGGCTACTATCGTCTAGAAGGTTTCTAAGATTAACTTTATTAATCTTAATATTACTATAGTTAGGGTTATTAGCCTTAAGCTACTATAGCTATCGTTTAACTACTAAGCGACGAACTTTAAAATCCTTCTTAAACTAACGCTAGATTCGAGGGTTATTCTTCTTATTTAGTAGTAGTTTTAGTACGACTAAGTTAATATCGTACGGCTATAATAGAAGCTTACTATAGAGCTTAATAATATCTTAAGGAAAGTATACTATATACCCCTTATACCTATACTATTAGCTACGGATTTAGTATAGAGGTACGAAGGTATAAACTCTTATAATAAGCTTCTCTTTAATTATAGTAAGAGGCTAGAGATTTAGAGCTTTAGCGTCTAGGCCTAGATCTATATCGTTCTCTACTATATAGAGCGAGGGTTATCTAGATATCCTATTCTTATTAGCGGTATAATATCGCTTATAGACGTTATTCTTAAGATCTATATCGAACTACTTCTTATTATAACGAGGATAATATTCTATCCTTAGCTTACTAAGCTCCTTATAAAACTTCTTTTAGTATACCTCGTCTTACTCTATAAGGGCGAGTACTTAGCGTAGCTTCTCCTAGAAGTCTTACTTATTAAAACAATTCTCTAGCTAAACTAAAGGTAGTTCTTAATAGTTAAGTAAACTATCGCGCTAAGTTTAGCGTTATTAGTCTTTCTATAGATAACGAAGATCTAGTAGCTAGCGAGGCTATATAGTTAGACTAGTAGTAGGACGATAGCTATTATAGGTACTATATTACTCTTAAGAGGCGTCTTCCTACCTAGTCCTTAGATTATATAGGAACTTAGCCCTCGAGATATTATACTTACCTATAATATAGTACTTCTTCTCTAAGGTAATATCTTTATCGTAAATACTTACCTTATACTAGATATAATAATTATCGCGTTATAGATATCTACGCTACTCGATATAGCGTAGGTAGTTATATATACTATAGATAAAGTACTCGGATAGTTTTAAAATAATAGGGTAGAAGCTAGGTATTCCTATAGTACTTATAAAGCTATCCTCGTTCTCTATCTCCTTCTAAGCGGTATAATTACTAGCCTATTACTCTCGCTCGAGGTTCTATACCTAAAGGCGAGTATTACGTATCTCTATAGACTTACTATACTAACTACCTCTATAGCTATAGCCTTTATTACGAATTCGCTTAGGGCTAGTACCTCCTTTAGTACTACTAGTAGTAAAACGACGCTTTAAGCTACTTAAGGAGGTAGTAGATTAGCTAGCTCTAACTTATATACTACTATAGAGAGCTCGCGTTAGATCTAATAGCGCTCGATAATCGTTATAGGTTATATACTCTTTAACGTAACCCTACTTCGTAATAGCTACGAACTCGCTAATAGGCTTAGTTTTTCTATACTTAGTATAGTACTTTGTAACCTCGAATAGCGTATCTAGTTTATTAGTTAGAAGCTATAACCTACTAGGGCGTTAAGGAGGCTAACCGCCGCCTCCTAATACTCTAGAAGTAACGTTAGCTATATTATAGATTAATAGGTAGAATAGGTCGTATATAGTAGAATAAAGAGTAGTAAGAGATAAAGGAGTAAATTTACCTATAGTACTACTTACTACGCTTTATCCTACTATCTAGCGCTAGTCTTATTAATAGTACGTAAATATTTAATAGGTTATAAAAGCTTTATTTCTTTATTTACGAGTCGTATATAATAAAGAACAATTAATTTTAAAGTAAAGATAATATAAGGAGACTCTATAGACTCTTTTCTACCTCTAGTAGCTTTTTAAGAGCTCTCTAGAGGACGTATACTACTTTATACCTTACTAGTACTTAATAGGCGGTTACGTAGTAACTATAAAAGGATAAGTAAGTATCGTCTAGAGTAGGCGTTATATAAGCGTAAACTTAAAATTAATTAATTATAGCGCGGCTTAGCGTAGTTAGAACCTTATATATATTACTCTTACCTACTTACTTACTACGCTACTACCTTCGCTCGAGTACTTATTCCTTATATATTACTTTAGAGGTAGCTAATACTCGTATATAGGCTTCGCTTAATTATAGATAGAGGTAATTACTAGTAGTATTATTAGTAATACGCTAGGGTACGGCTTTATAACTAGTTGTTAAAGTGCTGTAAGAGCGAGGGTGTAGCGAGAATTTTTTATAGTACACTAAAGCTTTTACGCTAGCGCGCGCACGGTGCATAGTCCGTGCAGCGGGGTACTTCCGCTTTAAGCGAGGGTGCGGCAACCTGTATACACCGACGTAAACAACGACAACCACAACCACCCCGACATCCCGACCGCCCCGACCACGCCGTCGAATCGCCGCATCGCTGCGCCGTCCGATCATCTCGGTCTTCGAGACTGGAATGCACGAAAATCGCATCACGAACGCGCCGATTCCCGTCTTGAACCGCCCCCAGCCTCCGAACTTTGAAGGCATTGGCGCGTGTCTCAGGCAATAGTCTAGCAAAAATGCCGCCCAAGAAGACGAGTCGAAAATCCACCGGGGGAAAGGCACCACAAAAAGGACCATCAAGCGCAACTGGAAGACGACAAAGTGGGGGCAAGCAGCCGAGGAGGAGTAGCGGTGGTGCAGCTGGAGGTACGTGCGATACAGAGACATTTCCATCAATGCGACTCGATCGGTGGTCGCCATGATGTCTGCGAGAAGGAGGAAGTGCGCTGACAAGCAATAGTGAAAAAGCCACATCGATACAAGCCCGGCACCGTCGCATTGAGAGAGATCAGACGATATCAGAAATCGACAGAGCTACTCATGGCAAAGCTGCCCTTTTCGCGATTGGTGAGACCAGGAACTTGGATCGAACGGTGCGTTGGTTAACGCGTATGACAGGTACGAGAAGTCTCCATGAACGTAGGAGGAACAAGTGTGACCCGATGGCAATCGCAAGCGATCCAGGCCCTACAGGAAGCGGCGGAAGCATTCCTGGTTCATTTATTCGAAGACTCGAATCTCTGCGCCATCCACGCGAAGCGCGTAACGATCATGCAAAAGGATATCCAACTAGCCCGTCGTATTCGTGGGGCGTGGGGTGGTCTTGGTTAGCAAATACTTGTCCGGCGAGGTCTTGTGCCAGAGGTTTTATGGGAAGATGATTGTTCTCAGCGCGGCGTCTGGCGAAGTTTGTTCTTGTTTTTGAATACTCAGCATTAGATTGTTTGGCGAGGAGGAGTGTGTTCGGAGAAGCATGTTGTACGACCACAGCTGGCTAGCACAGATCTTGAAGACTAGCAATTGCAGAGACAATGAATGTTTGAACTCGCTCCATGAGGCTCTGCCAAGCTTATCGCGTGTTGCTCTCGCGCGTGAAGAACCAGGGTCTCATGACGTCGCGCAGCTTTCTAGACCTTTGACAACTCACCTTCCAAGGTTGTGCTCATTATTTTTTATAGCTCCTATTGAAGACCTCTGAAGACGAGAACTGCATCGAATCCTAATACCTCCTCTGACTTCTCGACCATGCGTTGAGGTCAAGCGACAAGAGACCACGTAGCACACCGCCCAGCCGGGCAACCGACATCATGCTGCCATACATCAATACCCGTACGTAGGATTCGACCCAGAACTCGCTAAAGAACAGTCACTAATACCTTACAGCCTTCGAATATGTCGCGGGAAAGCTTGGCGCCTCTACAGACGAGTGTAAGAACACCCTGAACCGATTGCGAAAGCCTCATACTAATCCCTGGACACAGTCAAACTCATCGTGCTCTTCCTGACCTCGTACCCGCTCGCTGCCGTACTCAAGAGGCTACCTGACGACAAGCCGCAAGTGAAGAATGTCTTTAACATCTCGTTAGTCCGCCCAATTCGTCCAGCTTGATTCGGACTGACCTTCAGCAGTGTCACTCTCTTCTTCCTAGTCGGCCTCTTCGACCTCTGGAGCGGCTTGGTCGTGATCCTCTTCGATGCCATAGGAACCTATCTCATCGCAGCCTACATCGAAGGACCATACATGCCATGGATCGGTTTCCTCTTCCTCATGGGCCACATGTCCGTCAGCCACATCTACCGCCAGATGGCCGACTCTCCCAGCTCGGTCGATATCACTGGAGCGCAGATGGTGATGGTGATGAAGTTGTCGGCTTTTTGCTGGAACGTTTGGGATGGGAAGCAGCCGGACTCTCAGCTTAATGATGTGCAGAAGGAGAGGGCTATTCGCAAACTCCCGGATCCACTGAATTATGCTGGTTTCGTGGCTTTCTTCCCTTCGATTATGGCTGGCCCGGCGTTCGACTATGTTGATTACGAGAGGTGGATCACGACAACTATGTTTGATCTCCCTCCTGGAACTGATCCTATGAAAGCCCCTCCCACCCGGAAGAAGAGGAGAATCCCTCGAAGCGCCACACCAGCAATGTGGAAGATGGCGACCGGATTGATGTGGATTCTGCTATTCCTCCAACTAGGCGCCTACCACAACAAACAGGTCCTCCTCAGCGACCGCTACGCCCAGATGAACTTCTTTTGGCGAGTCTACCACCTCCACATGATGAACTTCGTAGAAAGAATGAAATACTACGGTACCTGGACACTGACCGAAGGAGCCTGCATCCTATCCGGCATTGGATACAAAGGTCTGGATCCAAAGACTGGCAAGCCAGACTGGGGCCGCTTGACGAATATTAAACCGGCTGGTGTGGAATTCGCACAGAACAGCCACGCCTACCTAGGGAACTGGAACATCAACACAAACCACTGGCTACGGAACTACATGTACCTGCGCGTAACTCCTAAGGGGAAGAAGCCAGGATTTCGAGCGAGCATGGCCACGTTCGTAACCAGTGCTTTCTGGCATGGCTTTGCTCCCGGATACTACATGACATTCGTCCTGGCGAGCTTCATCCAAAACGTCGCGAAGAGTGAGTCCCCCAACACACACTGAACCTTCGACATCGTATTAACATTCTAATAGACTCCCGCCGCCTCCTCCGCCCCTTCTTCTTCACCCCCGACGGCAGCAAACCAACAAAATACAAACCCTACTACGACATCTTCACCTGGGCTGTAACCCAACTCGCCTTCTCCTTCACCACAGCCCCCTTCATCCTCCTCAACATCCACGACAGCATGCTCGTCTGGGCGCGCGTCTACTTCTACTGCATCTTCGGCGTCGCGGCCCTAAACCTTTTCCTGCTCACGCCCGGCAAGACGTGGTTGGCGAAGAAGGTCAAAGCGAGGAGCACGAGGCCGGATTTGAGGAGGAATGAGAGCCAGGAGAGTTTGCAGGGTGCTACGCTTGGTGTTCCGGTGGATCCGGGGAAGGAGTATGATGAGATGGTTGATGAGATTGTGGAGGAGGTTAAGAAGCGACGGGGGAGTAAGGGGGGTCCTGAGGGGTTGGAGTTGAGGAAGTTGGTTGAGGAGACGTTGAATCAGAAGAAGGAGGGGAAGAAAGGGCAGTGATGAGGAAAGGTATTTGGGATGGAATAGTAGGAGGGATGAAGTGCTAGCCGAAGTCGCGTCGTGTCGCGCGGCCTGCACGCGGTGGAGATGCTTCTCGCTTAAGAGCATGCGTGTCCTGCACGTGGCGTTCTTGGATCCTCAGCAATGAGCATGTGCTTCTGAAACCCGGGCAAGCGTGCAAACTCAAGATTTTGATAAAAGAGAGATGGGAGGTCCATAAAAAGAGGTAATACGGGTATCTCATTTCATCCTTCATGCCAAGTCTCACATCTCAGGTTCAAGACGAACTCTTCCAGGCCTGCCGAAATACGCCTGCCAGCCGCTCGCCCTCTTTCTCATCCCTCAACCTCTGACTCAAGAACCCCTTCAAATCCTCCCAGAACTCCTCTCCCTGCAACGCATCCGCAGCCGTGCTCTCCTTCTTCTCAGCCTCCACATTCGCCTTCTCACTCTCCGGCGCAGACGTCTTCTCATCCACATCCATAGCATCCGGCACAGGCACCGCTTCTTTCTCCGGCATCTTAGCGACAGCCGGACTCTGAGCCCTCGGTGTCGTCCCACTGCCCCCCATGATCATGACGCTGAGCTCGAGGTCTCCTGTGACGCCCATTTCTTTGAGCGTTTTGAGATCATTCGTCGGTTTCTTATTATACAACAATTTGATCTTCTCTTGCGAGAGACCGGTTTGGGTTGCATATTGTGTTTTGATGTCGTGGATTGTTGTGTCGAGGGTGGTTTTCTCGAGGGTGATTGTTGAGCCGGTTCGCATGGGTTTGAGGGTTGCGGTTATGGTTGTGTTTGAGGTGCTGGTTGGGGGTTGGCGACGGGGGAAGGGGTGTGGTTGGCGGGGGAGGATGTACTAGGGAGTGAGTATGTTAGACATATTCTTTCTTCCCTTTCTTTTTTGCTGGAGGATATGGTGCTTACGGGCGACTGGTTTGGGTATTTGCGCGGATCGCTGACATGGTCTGCGGGGAGGCGGATCGGCTTCTTGTCGATGGTGGTGAGGAATTGTTTTGCGAATGAAACCTCCGACATGATGCTTTTCTGAAAAGAAGAAAATAATGTCTCGGCGTAGGAGGAGTCGTATGAAGCCACGGTGGGTGGGTATTTTTGGTGGTGAGTGGTGGAGAGTGAGAGTGAGGTTTGACGTTCAAGGTTGGTCACAAGCTCGAGAGGCTTGCTGGCCCGAGCTTTGGCTTTCCACGTGGGGTAAGTGAAACTTTGAAGCTCTCGATCAATCTCTTGAACTACATGTACCCTCCGTCTTCCGCTCAAACTAGCAGATCGGCTCTCTCCGCGAGAAGAAGCGAGTCTGAGCCATTAGAGCGCTTGTTACGCCCTTAAGCCTTGTCGAGAAAGTTGGGGATCGCTAGAGGCATCTTCCATCTTCAATCCTGAACTTCTTCTGCATGCGACATCACGACTGCGATACGCGCCGCCCACCATGGCCAACCTCTACAACCTCGAGCCGCAACCCACGGCAAAAGTCATCCTAAACACCACCGTCGGCGACCTCACCCTCGAACTCTTCGCAAAACAAACCCCCCTCGCATCCCGCAACTTCCTCCAACACTGCCTCGACGGCTACTACACCAACACAATCTTCCACCGCCTCGTCGCAGGCTTCATCATCCAAGGCGGCGACCCCACAGGCACCGGCTCCGGCGGCATAAGCGCCATAAACAATGGCGAGCCCTTCCAAGATGAATTCCACAGTCGTCTCAAATTCAACCGGCGCGGCCTGCTGGGAATGGCGAATGAAGGGAAAGACAGCAATGGGAGTCAATTTTTCTTCACTTTGGACGCGACGCCGGAGTTACAAGGGAGGAATACGATGTTCGGGCGCATTGAGGGGGATACGATCTATAATTTGATGAAGATGGCGGATGTGGAGATGGTGGAGGGGGAGGGGAGTGAGAGGCCGCTGTACCCTACAAGGATCACGGGAGCGGAGGTGCTTGTGAATCCTTTTGAGGATATGGTTGCGAGGGTGAGGGAGGCGCCGAGGAGTAAAAGTGATGTAGGGAAGAAACCTGAGGTGAAGAAGAGGAAGAAACCGGCGGGCAAGAATGTGTTGAGCTTTGGGGTTGACGAGGGAGAAGAGGAGGTTGCACTGCCGGTCATGAAGAAGGCTAAGGCGAATCCGAAGATGGTGCAGGTGGAGGATGAGGAGCCTGTGAAAGTGGAGAAGGTGCAGAAGAAGAAGCCTTTGAGGCCGAGAGAGGAGGAGGAGGAGCCTCTGCCGGAGGTGGAAGTTGAGGTTTCGAAGCCACAAAAAGCGGCTCCTGCACCGAAAGAGGATGAGAGTGAAGACGAGGATGAAGATGAAGAGCAAGATGACAGGCGACAAAAGGCACTCGATCAGACCAACGCCGAGATTGCAGCTTTGAAAGCCAGCATGAAGCGGAAAGTCGATACGGGTCCTAAGGAGAAAGAGAAGCCGAAGAGTGCTTTGGAAGCCATGATACCATCCACGAGCACAAGGGGACGGAAACGAGGCAAAGTCACGGACGAAAGAGGCGCAATGGATATGTTCAAAGCCTTCAAACAACAGCTCGAGGGTCTCCCTGAGGAAGCACCATCTACCAACGGCGCCAAAAAGGAGTCAGATCCGAATGTCAATGGCCACGACGCCGAACCTCCAACCAACGAACCCGCCGACGAAGAAGTCGAGCTGTGCGATTTGCATTTCATCGCCAACTGCCAGTCGTGCAGAGCATGGGATGAAGATGGTGTGGATGCGAATGCTGAAGACGACGACGATTCAGGATGGATGTCTCACACCCTGACTTTCACCAAGGATCTTCTCGGGAAAGATTTGGAGTGGAAAAAGAAGATGGAGGAGATTGAGGTCATTGATCCGAGGGAGAAGGCGAAAGCTATCAAGGAAGAGAGGAGGAAAGGGAAGGAGGGCAAGTCGAAGAGATGAAGTCAGATGAAAGTACGAACTTGCGAATAGGCGATTGCCTGTTCGTACGGTCGCGCACTATCGAAGCCAACATGCGAAATACCGCTCGAAAAGCATTGAGCTGAGCGCTATACACACTGCAGTACGACACCGCTAGGCCATCCCTCCCGAATCCGACCAAAACTCGCTTCAGATATTGGCCACCGGGCCAAATGAAGCGACAAGGTCCAAACTTATTATCTTCCGCGCAAAGAGCAAAGGCGACCTCCGCGGTACTATCTACACCCTTGGGTTTCAAGTACCTTCCGCCGGCTTGGCATGTGCCGCTTTCATTGGAGAGGGAAGCGCTACAGATAATGACGATCCTGCCCCGGCTTGGCAGGTCCTCCGGACCTGCATCGTGTGAGACTTTGTACTTGAATGCTTGGTCAAGACAAGCATCACGAGGGAGCAAGAGAGATTGGACTAGATGATGATAGGCAGGTGCGAAGATGTGTGAGAGAGGACAGAAGATATAAATTCATTCACTCACCCTCCACCTTGATGGCCATCTCTGAATCCTGCAGATCACATCTTAAACTCTATCTCCAACCATGCATTCCCTCTTCCTCCTCGCCACAGGCCTAACAGGCGTGCACGCCTGGGGCTCCCTCGGCCACGAAACAGTCGCCTACATCGCCACCCACTACGTCAAAAGCGCGACAAAAACCTGGGCCCAAAACATCCTCTCCGACACATCGACCGACTACCTCGCCAACGTCGCCAGCTGGGCGGACTCCTACCGCTACACAACCGCAGGAAAATTCTCCGCACCCTACCACTTCATCGACGCACAAGACGACCCTCCCTCTTCCTGCGGCGTAGACTACGACCGCGACTGCACAGACGGCGGCTGCATCGTCTCCGCCATCGCAAACTACACTCAACGTGTTCAGTCCACCTCCCTCTCATCAACCCAAGTCAACTACGCTCTCCGCTTCCTGGTCCACTTCCTAGGCGACATAACCCAACCGCTCCACGACGAGAACTACGAACTCGGCGGCAACGGGATCGATGTCACTTTTGATGGCGACGACACAAACCTCCACGCTTCGTGGGATACCTCCATCCCGGAACAACTCGTCGGCGGATATAGTCTCTCCGACGCAAAATCCTGGGCCAACGATCTAATCAAACAAATCGATTCGGGAAACTACACCAAACAGAAAGCCTCCTGGATTTCCGGTCTCGATGTCTCAGATCCTAAGGGGAGTGCGATGAAATGGGCCACGGACGCGAATGCTTATGTTTGTAGTGTCGTTGCGCCGGATGGTTGGGATGAGCTTGAGAACAGTGAATTGTATCCTGATTATTATGATTCTGCGGTTGGGACGGTGGAGTTGCAGATTGCGAAGGGCGGGTATAGGTTGGCTAAGTGGTTGGATGCTATTGCGGCGGAGAGTGCTGGGAAGAAGGTGAGGAGGGAAGCTGGGGAGGAGGTGCTTGAGACGGTGGATTTGAGTGGGAGGGATCTTTTACCTGCTCCCAGGCCGTTGACGGCTGCGCAGAGGAGACGGGCGGCGGTGGGGTTTGGGTGTGGGGATCATACGCATTAGAAAGAGAATATGGGGAGGGGATAGAGATAGATGAGGTATGGATTGTCATGACTTCGTTATATTTCGTATGCTCATGATGTTTTCGTTACTGTACATCGTTATGCTCATAGGGATGCTTTGCTTTACGTCCTCGCAGGCACGTATCTCACACGGACCTGCTCCGGCTTATATACCTGCGCGAGTTGGGGAGCCGCAGTCTCCCATGTGACTTCTTCTCTGACTTGAGCAAGAGTCTGACTCTCCAGGTCTAATGGTCCACGCATACTGACACCGTCCTCAGTCAAGTCCGAGCCGCGAGTCATCAATGACGGCGGCTTGCTGATCTCGGACCCCTTCATCGAGCTGGGGTAGAACGGCGACGCTGGATAGAGAGAGCTGGGATAGAAAGGCTTTTCTTGGTCCCTCGAGCAGCACGCACAGCTATGCGACAGTCCCAAGGCGAGAACGCGAGCCATCTCCGGGTCATGCTGGCTGTCGGAGTCTAGGGAGGTCGTCTCGATGGCTTCGACTCGGTTGAGAGCGAAGTCAATTCCGCGCTTGATGAGCCCCACTGTCGGCGGCATGGAAGCGCATATGATGGAGAGAAAGACCTCGATGATGCTCCAGATGCCGATTTCGGTGTAGTCCCACGTGACGTTGGCGCTGTTGGCGAACTTATCCATGTACATGATGCGGATGCCAGAGCAGATGGTGACGATGGATCCGGTGAGGAAGACGAGGCAGAGGCCGGCTTTTCGGGTGTTGGAGAAGTCCAGTCTTAGAATCTTGGGTATTGGTAGGGACAGGACGATAATGTCGAATGCGATGTTGATACCTGCTATGGCGTAGACCTGGACGACGCGGTCGGTGCAGTGTGAGTTGGCTTCCGCGGCTACCATGTCCCAGTTGTAGCGGAAAGGAAGGCATTGCAGGACTGTGGCCAAGACGGTGGCGATAATGGTGAGGGTCAAGGCGACGACTGTGAAGCAGCAGGCCATTCGGAACTTGGTCATGCATTTGTCGGGCCAGGTGCGGAGGTAGAGTAGGACCAAGGATAGTTTACTGCCAAAGATGACGACCAGGTAGAGAGGCTGGCAGATGTAGAACCAGTATAGGAAGTTCTCAACCTGGTCAACGCTCAGTTGCCATGCATCTCGTCCATACCCGGCTTTGATGTCAAAGCTGACGGCCACTGCGATGGTCACCGCAAATGGAAAGCACAGCAAAAGCGTCCAGTCGTCCCAATAGTAGCCAGCTCCTCTTAGGCGCGGCCATCGAGCAAGAATCCGGAGGAGTGTAAAAAGCGTTGATACTGCAAACAGACTCCATAGTACGCTGGATACAAGGTGTGATCGGTCTCGCGCCGGGTAGTTGCAGATGCTTGCTTGGGACTTCGCTGCCGCCAGTTGCTCATCCGGCTGGCATGATGACAAGATGCAGTCCTCAATGTTTCGATTGAATGTGGCATCGGTGCAGAAGCAGGATTCGTTCACATCGCATGTTGACTGTTGCAGCACTTGATTCAAGCAAGTGGACTGCACGCCAAGGTCAGCAGCTGTCAGCGTCAAGACCCTAACTAACATACCGCACACGACGGCAGCGCTGCCAGAGCTGCTGCATTTCCATCGTCGCCAGACTGCTGTGCCGCGACCCAGGGTATCAACCCGATGGTCAACACCGCAAAGACGCCCAGCGTGGATCGCATATTACCTGTTGATTAGTACTCAATGCAAAGCAAACAAACGGAAAAGGACCCCAATCACGGTCCATTGTTGCCTGACAGACCTCTCTTCTCCTCTACGCGGGCGAGGGAGGCTCTGTCTGTATATACACAGCTCTCCCATCCCCTCCGCATCATCGAGTCAAGCTGAAGGTTCTCACGGAGCGCCATGGCTCTTGACTTCAGCCATTGAAGCGGTGATGGCCAAATTGACTTACCTGATACCGAGAGCAAGTTCAGATGTCGTCCAGATCGTGGCTGACATGGCAGACTGGAAGAAGGATGCCGTGGTTGTTTGCTTGACTCGTGGGCGCTGATCCCTGAGGTCGAGCCCAACGCCTGACTCGTGGGCGTATGACTTCATTCTGCGTTCGCTGGGCAGATGGACAAAGTGTTGCTGGCGGTCGGTGAGACAAACGACGTCAGGATGTGCGTAACAGAGCCTCTTCAGGGTCGTCTTGGCTTAAAGGAAGGCGTTCGCAGGTGGGAGAGGTGTTCTATAGCCTGCGCGTGCATGGAGAGGCCTGGCTCGATTTCGCCGCATTTTTGAGCCTCATGCTCGAGGTTGGTCGATCGAAGATTGATCTTGGCAGATACAGCTTGCGTTCGTCATGTCCTTGCGATTTCATCGCAGGTGTTGATGGAAAAGAGGTCGAGGTTGATGAACAGGCCGAGAGACGGCCGAGTGGGCGAAAGGCGTCAGGTTCACTGACCCCTAACCGCAGCTAGCGTGACGCGAGGTTCGTCCAATAGGAAGGAAGGAGCAAGGATGGCAGATCCAACGCGCTGACCGCACCTCCTCGCCATCAACATCACGATACCCTCGTTCTTCCGCTCAAACTGGAAGCTCATGTCTCCACGAGAGCACGCGACTCTGAGCCATTCGAGGGCTTGTCACACTCTTAGCTCTTCTCTAGAGAGTTGGGGATCGCCGGAGGCATCTTCCACTTTGACCGGGACATTGAGGGTATGGACATCTCTCATTCTGCCACCGCCCTACCACAAGACGGCAACCCTCCAAAACGAAGACGCATTGTCCAGAACTCGAACCATCGCAGCAGCAACGCATGCCGCCGCTGCAAAGTCAAGAAAGCCAAATGCGAATTCGATGACGGAGGTGCTGTAGGGTATTGAAGTTGCTCATCTTTGCGTGAGGCATAGACTAATAGAAAATAGCTTTCGTTGCAGAGCATGCACAAGAGCCGACGCGGAGTGCGTGTTCGACGTCTCAGCTGATGGAGGTCCTGGTGGCGTTGCGTGAGTCCCCTTCACTGCCCCGGAAGTCTTCCCACTCATGTCAATAGCTATACGGCTGCTCTTGAAGAGCGAGTCGCTTCTCTAGAACGGCTGTTACGGGAGCGTGATGCGGAGCTCAGGCAGCGGCCCTCTCAGCCGACTCAACAAGACGCCCTCGCAGACTTGCTTCAGGACAACATTCAAGGTGCACCAGCTGCGCCATTGGACCAAACCCGCGGCGTCATCAACCCCAGTGCTCGTCCCGACATATCGCAAGCAAGCCCAGAGAAAGTCCAGCTTCAGGCTGGAAGCGAAGAACCGGTGACGATTTTCACTCTGCTCCAAACTGCTTCTCGCCACCGAAACGAACCGAGCCCTGAGCTACCGTCTGCTGAGGTCGCAGATACGCTTTTTGAGTCTGCATACCTCTATACGCAAGCAAGATATCCTCTGGTAGATTGGGCCAAGGCGAGGGAATGGCACCAGGAGCGAGAGGCAATCTGTGTTGGTAGATCTGCCTCGGCGGAAATCGGTAGGCCTCGAGCATTTGTTCTCTCCTCTAACAAATGTACTGACTACTCAGGGGTCTTCTTCATCTGGATCATCTATGCAATTGGCGCAAGGCTGATTCCAACCATGAAGCATTTGTCCACGGTCAATATTCTCTCCGCGAAACGTCAGAGCACGACTGCTAAGTTCCTCAGAAATTTTACGACCACGCCATTACCCGCCTACATGCTGTATTGAAGTCAGATGATTTACAGACAGTCCAAGGGCTTCTAGCTCTGATACAGTACCACTGCCGAGCTACTGTAAGATCACCGGCATCCCACACGAGACATCGCTGACAATACTAGTGCGGGCCTTCTCCTTGGTATGAATGACGATTTACCCTCCCGGACGCTCTAACTAGACGTCAGGCATCTGGTTGGCGTGACCCTACGTCTTTGCATAGAGAAGGGCTATCACCGCCAACCGGATCCTTCGCTCCCCATTCATGAAAGGGAAGCAAGGAAAAGAGCATTTTGGTGCACTTATGTCTTCGATAGGTATGCTGAGCGTGAGTTAGTACTTTCGATATACTCATGAATGGACCAGGATGGTTTCTACGGCTCTCCAGCGGCCGTTCGGGCTTGATGACCGGGACATAGGTGTTGGTGTATGAATGCGGAAGAGCACGCAACATCAGCAACTGCTAATTATGCGCAGGAACCGATGAATGTAAACATGACTTGCACAGATCCGATTACCTTGAATGAAGCCTGGCGTATGAACAGCCAGCAATTGACTTCGGTATGATCCCCAGCCCTTCCAAGAACCCGTCCCTAATTGTTGCCGTAGATGAGCTTCGCCTTACATCATCTGCACATTTATCGACTAAAATCACGGATCTCAAGACTTTCCAAGTCTTCATCTTCTGGTCCATCGAGCGAGGACATACTGCAATTTCTCGGCGAGCTTGACGAATGGAATCGAAACGTTCCCCCAAGAACAAGCGAAACAGCGATTCCGCAGCAGAGCGAAGATCGGACGCAAGCGATGTACTTGCAAACAGCGTTGATGCTCATACGCCCAGCGTTATGCCGGGACACCGTCGACTCTGACCTTCTCACTCGTTTCGCCACTATTGCTGCTGACGCTTGCGAGGTAAGCTTATCTCATGAACAGAGTGATATGGCTGACGAAAGACAGAACGGCAAGGAGATCTGCTTTCGTGCTCAAACGCATACGTCAGCTGTGCAGATGTACAACTCCTTCTACACTGGCATTACTCTTCTGCAGTGCCTGGCTCTTAAGCCCGATGCGATCCCTTTCCGCCGAGTGCTGCGAGCCATAAAAGCATGCTCCAATACGCTCGCCGTCTACACATCGTATCTCGACATCGCCAGCTCTCTTGCGCAGCTTTTTGATAAGCTATCTGATCACCGCTTCAGCGATAATAATTCTTCCGGCATCCGCCAAGCCAGCTACGCTGGCACTATGTTCCTTCGCAAAGTCGCCATGAGCGACCCGTCAGAAGCAGAGAAGTACGAAGCACCAGAATCACGGCTCCAGATACTGTACTAATTTCTCCTGATAAAGTCTTCTGAAGGCTGTTCCATATGAAGAAGACACTACCGTCAGCGGTGCGGATCCATTCGATGGCTTGCTCAGCATGGCAGAACCCATGGGAGCAGTGAGTTCTTGAAAACCTATGGGATCGTAATGATGAAGCTAACATGTTCGATGGCACAGTCTCAGTGGCTCAACTGGGAAGATCCGTTTGGATCGTTTGAATTCAATGATTTCGGTATGTCTTGAACCTGGAGTTACGAAAGGAGCGATTTCTGTCTTAAATTACGACGAGCTCGCTTGCAACGCCACACAAACGTCGTCCAGCCTTCTTATTGCGGCTCTGGAAATGGACTCCTTCCCAGCAACCCAGTCATGGTTGACAGCGTTCTGTGCCTTTGCAAGGGCTTCCATTCGCTCCACTTGATCTGGACCGATTCCACCGAAGCTACGAGAATTCTGGATGAATGCTTTATGATCTAGCGCCAGGGTCAGAGCTTCTTGTGAGATCGCAATGTGCTCGACTTCCATCTCGTCAGCGGCGGCTTGAAGCATGTCGACGGTCACAGCAGTCTTCGGGATGCCTTTGGTCAAGCAATTCTTCACCAGCCGGGCAACGACTCCATGGGCGCTTCGATAACTCATGCCGAAGTCAGACAGCAAGATGTTGCTCAGCCGGTTTGTGGTGACCCAGGCGTTTTCCAACAGCCCATCGTATCGCTCTTCATTCACTACCAGCCCATCGATGACCTCAGATGTCAACCTCAGCATGGAAACACAAGTGTCCCTAGCTCCATCCAATTGAGAGACGCTTCGAGCTCCGGTATCGCCAGTGCCCTCATTTCGAAATATGGCAAAAGCAGTAGTGGTCCAGCCCATCGCCTCAGCAGCCTTGGCCTTGATCGTCTCGAGAGCATAGGGATTCTTCTTCTGAGGGAAGATACTACTCGTACTCGTATGCGAGTCATCGATCTCCACAGTTCCAAATTCATTGGAGCTGTAAACATGAAGGTCGGTGCAGAGATCATTGAGATATGTCATCATCATGGCAAGAGCTGACATGATTTCAATCTGATAATAGGAATCTCGACATAGCCTCGAGTTGTCCAGGACCTGTGAGAAGCCTAGCAAATATGCTGTTCGGTGTCGGTCGATATTGAAGTCGGTCCCAGAGAGACCTACACCGCCCAATGGACATCGATCGACCCGGTCATAGATCTGAGTCATTGCATCAAACGAGTCCTGCAATCGATCCCGGAATGCTAAGAGGTAGTGCCCGAATGTCGCTGGCTGGGCTTGTTGGAGATGAGTATAATTGATCGAAGGCGTGTTGCTGTATCTCGCCGCGACGCTCAGCAACGTGTCTTGCAGTTTCGCCAGCTCGAGAGTGATATCCCTCATTTGCTCCTTCACGCTGAGCCGCCAGACGGTCGCCCCTTGGTCCAAACGACTCCTCGCAATGGCAAGTCTTCCAGCAGTATCCTCTCCAATTTGCTTGGCCAGATGCCCTTCGATCTGAAGGACCATACTGCCGTACCCGTCCTTGGTGACAAACTGACCGGCTTTGCCTTTCTGAATGCCTTGCAGCGCTTTGACTAAATCGCAGGCTTCCCGCTTCGTAATGAGGCCTTGTTCCTGCAACATCACCACATGGGCCAGATCCACCTGCAGAATATGCGGCATATTCTTCTGCTCCCATGCCAAACGAGGAAGCTCATTGTTCTGACGCAGGAGCTCGCTCATTGGCTTGGACAGACGGCCAGCAAAGAAGGGCTCGCCGCCGTTCTGGATTTTGGATGGCATGATGTGTGATGGTTCGTGAGAGATAAGTCCTGCCTGATTGAGATTGCTTATCATGGCTGATACGAATTCTAGGATTCTGTTGATATATCTTGACATTGAAGAAGTCGGAGGAGCTGAAGAGGAATGGCGCCGGCAAGTCCGTACCACCCGGAGTTACCGCTGGAGCTGCCGGGGTGGAGTCTGGGGTTGATGTAGGTCAACTATGGGGTATACATTAGTGTCCATGGTCGCGTGCATGGAATGCTAACGGACGAAGTCTATCGAATCAATTCATGAGACTATGGCTTTACGCATCAAGGATATCTTTGCTCGGTCGCCATTGGCACAGTATAGCAAGACCATTCGATCGGCACCGCATGAGGTGATCTTCAACAAGAAGATGATATTGACGGCTATGCTCTATGCAACTTCTGCAGTGCCTCTGAGTATGTCCATCAATCTGACCATATGCCTGATCAAACGCTGATGTAATGTACAGCCTGGGATCAAGGAATGTCGTCAACAGTGCCATCCCTAAAAGGCTTCCAAGAGCACTTCGGCATCGACTCTGGCACAGATGCAGGAGCGATCAAGAACTTCGTATCGTTGGCATTCATCGGCCAAGCTGTTGGAGCCGCACTATCCTTCCTGGCGAACGACAGACTCGGCAGGCTATGGTCGTTCCGCTGTTACAGCCTCGTCTACACCATCGGGCAGATGATTGCACTGTCCGCATCAAACAAGGCAGCGCTGTATGCGGCTCGAATTATCAGTGGACTAGGAATTGGTGCTTTGACAGTCACTGGACCGATGTCTCTAGCTGAGATCGCTCCTGCTGAGATCAGAGGCATTGTCACGGCTTGGTTCCCCGTCGCTATGGGACTGGCACACTTCTGCGCGGTCTTTTGCGTCTACGGGATTACACTTCACGTTGCGACTAGCGACCTTCAGTATCAGATCGTCTTCTTCACTCCATGCATCTACCTCGCTCTCTGGATTGTGGCCAGCTTCTTTCTGTGCGAATCGCCGCGCTGGCTGTTCATGACGGATAAGCATGATCAGGCTGTGAGAACCCTCGTGGAATTGCGAGGTCTTCCATTGGATCATCCACGCTTGCATTGGGTACGAGAAGAGACGGAAAGCTGGAGACGAGACGGAATCCACACATCAAGACACAGCTACATGGCAGTCATCCGCGAGGCCTTTACGAAGAAGTCGAATCTGCGTCGAATCCAACAAGTCTTGATCTGCTACGCCTTACCACAGTTGTCGGGAGCCAACACCATCAGTTCCTACTTCGTCCCAATCCTCGAAATCATCGGTGTCACTGGCAGTGGCACACACAAGATCTTTCTCACGGGAATGTACACCCTGGCCCGATTCTTCTTTGCCCTGATCACATCCTTCTTCCTGATCGACGCCCTGGGTCGTCGCAAATCCCTCTTCTTGGGCATAACCCTCCAAATGATCGGCGACATCTACATCGGCACCTACCTCAAAGTAAGCCACACAGAAGACTCAGCCTCATCAAAAGCCGCCATCGCAATGATCTTCATCCACTCCTTCGGATACTCAGCCGGTACCTCCCATTCTCCCTCCCTATCCAACCCCAAGCCCCCATACTAACTCCTTATCACAGGCCTCCTAACCCTCCCCTACGTCTTTGGCGGCGAACTCTGGCCCCACAACATCCGCTCCTTCGGCGCCGCCTTCGGCCAAACCTTCCACTGGCTCTTCAGCTACGCCATGGGTTACGCCCTGCCCTCTTTGTTAGACAGCACGCACAACTGGGGCGCTTTCATTTTCTTCGCTAGTTGGTGTTTTGTTGCCATTTTGTATGTTTTCTTTGTTGTGCCGGAGATTGCGGGGTTGTCGACGGAGGAGATTGAGGCGGTGTTTAGGGGGAGTTGGTTCAAGGTTTATAGGAAGGTGGAGAGGAAGGAGATTTTTGAGGGGGAGGATGAGGGGACTGGGAAGGGGTAAGTATGCAAGAGGTTGTTGATTGGGTGTATGTGCTGACGCTGGAATAGGGATGTTGGGGATGTTGAGATTGAGGATGTGCGTTCTGCGCTCGACGGAAAATAAGCGATTGCCCATCATGCCAACTCCTAAAGAATCGGGAGTGGAACATTCTTTACGGACTGTCATTGATGCGAAGTTATGCCTACAGCGTAAATACGAACGACCTTAATGATCAACGGTTCGACGAATGCTGTTTACTTACCTACAGAACCATGGCCACCAACGCACCGATGCCAACGAGGGATCCCACTGACCCTTTCCCAGTATTGGCAATGCCGCCCATGGTGCTAGACGGAGCAGCGCCACTACTAGCAGCCGATCCACTACTATCTGAGGACCCTCCATTCGCCGCCGCCGTCATCGACGGCATTGCTCCAGAGCCGCTTTCACCACCTGCCGTGGTACTCATCGGGCTTGCATTCGAACCTCCTCCAGTCGCGCTCGCAGCCGTGATAACACTGCTGATGCCCGAAATCGGGTTGTACGTCAGGACTGAAGCACTCGGCGTCGACAACTCTCCCGAAAGATCCGAGTACGAAGCCGTACCAGTAGATGACGGGGGAGCGGAAAGATAAGTGATTGCACTTCCATAATCTGGATATTTGAGATCGTTGACGCAGTTGTTCTGTTGCAGGATTGATCCGCAGCTAGAGAATTGGGGGTCGTAGGTGGTCAGGAGTGAGTCGATGCCTGGGAGGGTCTGCAGGATGATTTGCGGGTCGACATCGGGACAGATGTCGTAAAGACTGGTTTTGTCAGAATGCTGATAATGCAGCAGGACGGATAAATCACTTACCCAGCATACGCCCCGGCTTGGGCGCAGCATTCGCAGGCGTCTATATTGGAGCTGCTGTTGGTGCAGTTCCCCAAAGCCGCCAGTGATTCAACGACTACGAGCTCGACTGCTTCAAGGTTGCAAGAGCATCGACCTGGTGCATCGTCTGGAGCCGGATAGTAGAGCAACCCTTGGGCACTGTCTGTTTGAGCGACCAGGCTGGCGATCTCTTGGACTTCGCAGCTGTACACCTACTCCAAGTCAGCAATGGCACGATATGAAGCTTGAAGTACATACGATGTTCCAACAATCCTCATAGATGCAGCCCAAGCCGAAGGCGGTCGCTGTGTCGGCACAAGCTTCGATTTGGTTGGTGTCGCCGTTCGCGTTGTTCTCGCAGGTGGTCGCCCGCGCGTTGATTGGGTCCAGGCAGGCCTGGTATCCAGCTGGGTTGATACACCGTTCGGCCGAGATTGTGTAATTGGGGGCTGAGCTTGCGAGAGCTGCAAACAAAGCACCGATCACGATCAAGTGTCTGGTCATGTTCGACAGTGGGCACGAAGCTATGGGATCAACAAGGAATCGCAAGATGCTCTTGGGTGCGGCAGTTTCCCATCTTGTGGATTCATATCGTTCATTTGCTCAACCACACCGCGGGCAGTGCCAGCCAGGGCGTGATACCAGCAGTAGCACGGAAGGCTGTGGTGTTGTACTAACCTTCAATGGATGCCACGTGCTTGCCAAATCAACGCTAAGGCTTGCGAAGGATGAGCTTGTGAAGCAACAAGCTTCCCCGTGCCAATAAAAGGCGAGGCTGGCGCCAATGAGACGGCTCACTTCATCGGCTCCGGAGCTCCCTTTCTCTGCCACCATCGACAAGCTTCGGCCCCCATCTGCACTCTCGCTTCCTCAGATACCGTATTGGCCAAGACGATGCTATCTCGAAAGCCCGTATGGAAAATCAACCCGTTTTCAGCAATCTTGCTGTGGAATTGCTCCGATGGCGCCGGCGCCAGGCACACAAATGTGCTCGAAGAGGCGTCGAGCTTGCAGAGCCTCACTTCTGAGGCCGCCTAGACCGACGGGACATGCTGAGTAGGTCTACGCCCTGCAGCGAGCATTGACAACCATGAGGGCGATCCTCGGCGTGGGCTCAAAGCCATAATCTCCTCCACGATTGAGTGCTTTTGCTCCCAAGACTGCTCAGTTCACTCTGATGTGTCTGAATATCCATCATGGCGACAGTCTACGAGGGTGTCTGGTACAACCATAATGCACAGGAGCTCGTTCTCACACTCAGTCCGACAGCAGCCGGCTTTCTGGCTGCCGCCCTTGTCACATTCGTCCACCTTGTAGCCGTCGCTACCTGGCCAATCTGGAGATACATCCTATACAGCATCCGCCAGAAGACCAATGCACCGCCAGATGTCTTCCACGCACAGAGACAGGTCATGCTGCGGAACAGCAACACTGCCGCCAATGCCGCCGCGCAATTGCTCAAGATGATGTTCGGGTATCGCTCATATAAGGTGCGAGCCTTTCTGCGAACTATTGTCTACCTCTTCATCTGCATCGCCATCTTCCTGCTCTGGACGATCTGCGGACTGTATGCACCGTACATCTACACCCGGACCAGCGGTGATGTGCTTCTCGCGGCCTCGCCGTACTGTGGGATACCTCAAGTGCCTGGTGGTGTGAACCATGAAGCTCTTGAGGTCTTCGACGCCTTCTCAGCAGACACTATCAATGGGGCGACATTGGCCGACACCTACGTTCAGCAATGCTACGGCGATCGCAGCGAAGACACTGGAGCACGCTGCCTCTCATATCCCACTCAATCGCTCAACCTCAGCACGACGGACGGAGGAGAATGTCCTTTCACGGATAAAGCTGTATGCCAGACAGTCAACTCGACTGTCATCACCATGGACACGGGCCTATTGGACTCAAATCGGGACTTTGGTATCAACACTCGTCGCTCAGAGACGCTGCAGTATCGCAGGGTTTCGACTTGCTCGCCTATCCATACCACGGGCTATGCCAAGCAAATAAATACCACTGGGACACCCTTGGCTGCGAACTACGCTCCTGTGAGTTTGATGGAATCGTACAATGGAATATCGCTGATGGCATTCAGGGAGAACAACTGGTCCAGTACCTCTATGGCCCGGAAGATGATTACAACTTCACGTACCAATACGAGACATTCCAATCAACATATCCCATCGGATATACTACAAAGTGAGCTCCATATCCATCCTCCCCGTCTTCTTCTGCTAACTCTCTAGGGTGGCAAACTACATCCCAGGATCCAGCACCGTCCACGACGGCTGGGTCGCCAACACTACATTCTATGATCAGACCGACGGAGACGTCTCCCTCGTATTTTTGGCAGGCAACTCGATCAAATATCCGGCACCGGTCTACGATCCCTTCTTCGCCGCCGGGCTATCTCCCCTGGACGCTATCGAGATCCCCTACAATGATAAGAACTTGACGTTCTACACGTCGACTCGCTGGGTCACCGTCATCGGATGCAAAGAACAGCATCAATTCTGCCTCGCCGGGTCTGAGGATCGATGCACGCCGCTCAGCAGCATCAACGACATTCTGAACAAGACTGAGAAGCTCGAAGGTCTCAACGTTGCACAGCTGGCGACGGCTGGACGGATAGGTCCTACGCTGGCGACGACCTCTATCGCTGCTGTCATACTTGACCGCGGTCCCTCTGCTCTACTAGCATCACGCACGCTCAACGGCCTTCAACAACTCGCCATCTTACCAATGGACCAATGGCGCAAAGAAGTGATCAACTGGAAATCCATCGCCCTCGCTCGCATGCAAGCCCTCGTCCTCGCCTACGCCGCTGGTCCAGCGAATCCCGATTTCAACAAGTATGTCCAGACACCGAGCCCAGTCATCGTAGAGGCCGAGTGTAAGACCCAACGAGTCCGCGATCCTCACGGTTACGTCAACTTCGACATGGCAGGACTCATCATCCTCGTCGTTGTCGGAGCTGGACTCGTCTTCCTGGGCTTTACGTTTGAGATGATCGTTGGCTTGGTGTCGAAGTTGAGTCGTAGACTGCGTACTCGACGGGAGAAGTGGCTGTCTGAGGGACTTTACCACTTGCATAAGGAGACGCTGCAGGCTCATGGTGTGAAGGAGTGGCAGAGTGAGAAGAGTGTCATGCCGAGGTCAAGGTGGTCGTTGCAGCGGGCGACGGTTGATGATGCTTCGCAGGCTGTGTCGTTTTTGCATGTTCCCAAGGGTTGAGAGGGCCGTCTAGGGTAATGATGTTATGATTGATGATTTGAAATGTTCTGTGTTGATGTGAGATACGCTGAAATGTACATCAGGCTACAACCCCTGGTCGACTGACTGATAGCTCAAGCTTTCCGGCAAGGGAAAGCGTTCATAAGTTTGACCAATGTCAACCATATGCGGCTATCTTCGATGCCGGTATTACCAGATCAAGTCACCTAAGCAAATTGTCTGGTCTCACTAGTTGGCCGATGGCGGGCAAGACGAGATCAACGTTGGCCGGAATTGCCGGCCGTAGGAGTACCCTTGTCCATCTCTCGACTTCGCTTCTTCTACAAATGAATATCTTACCTTTGAATGCTTGAAATTCGATCATATCCTACTGAGACCCAATTCGCGTTCCGGAATCGTCTTACAGGAACGCCAGAATGCCATCCCTCCGTAGAATCAACGACACCCCCGGCGTCGCCCTAAGTACATCCCTCCCCATTCCCCAACCCACCAACCACATCAACTAACGTCCTCCCAGCGGGCGCTCCCCACGTAAGCCCTCACCACCTCCTCTCCCCCACAAAGGCTCCAAAATAACAACCCGCACAGAACCAAGCCATCATCTCCCCCTCAGGCGTCGTCTACTGCTCCGGCCAACTGCACATGGACGCCTCCGGCAAGCTAATCGAAGGCACCGTTCGTGAGAAAACGAGACAGTGTCTGGCGAATTTGAAGGCTGTGCTGGAGAGGGCGGGGAGCAACATGGATGGGGTGATGAAGGTTAATGTAAGTCCATTTTATACCTTCTCTTCGGGGTGTGGTGGGGTGTGGTGCTGTTGTTGGGGTTGGGGTTGGGGCTGATTTGTGTGATTGTAGATCTTCCTGGCGGATATGGGCGATTTTGGTGAGGTGAACGAGGAGTATAAGTTGTGGTGGACGGGCGAGCATAAGCCGGCGAGGAGTTGTGTGGCTGTTAAGACGCTGCCTAGAGGTGGGAGTGTGGAGATTGAGTGTATTGCTCAGGTGAGTGCTCCTGGCCATCAACGCGAAATAGGTTTGCCTTGCTAACGAACTCAGGTCGCGGATGCCAATATGCCAGCGAAGCTATAAAATCTGCTCCCAGGTAGCAAGGCACAAAGTTGACTCCGGACTCTTCAGACTCACAAAATCAACTCATGCGGAAACGCCACATACCCCTTCCCACTGACAAACGTAACCTGCCACGGCAACTCTTCCTTCGTCGTGCGTTCCGCAAGACTCAAAAACATATCCGCATGAGCCTGTCCTCCAAGTCCCGTAAACATGCCCTTTCCCTCGGCAGTCCTCTCGTCAACAAAATGAAACCTACAGCACCTCAAGCGTCAGCCAGCAGCCCAGCCATAATTGGACACTCTGAGAAAGGACGTACCTCATATCCTGCTCCTTATACAACTGATCCGCCAACTGCACAAAATGCGCACTCGCCGCCTTCCCAACACCAAGCGTAAGCAAACTCGGATAAGGTCCCTCGTTAAGCATATTGCCCGTGAACAGGAACGACCGTGGTCCATCGAGTTTCCTGAAACTAGCCAGAGCCTCACGGGCAGCGACGAAAGCGCTCGTCGTGTTGACGGCAAGGTCTTTCTCGAAAAGCTCGGTGGTAACGTCGAGCGACTCTTCAGGTTTGTTCATGTAGTGGGAGTAGGCTGGAAAGCATCGTCAGCCCTTGTGATGGTCAGGAGGTCTAGTTCAATGTACCGTTGTAGATGACTACGTGTGGTTCGCCCCATGTCTTGCGGACGGTTTCGAAAAGGGTTTCGACGGACTTTGGCTGCGAGAAGTCGCATTGGATGGCGAAGTCGTTGTCGGTCGGTTTGGAGGTGGAAGTCGATCGAGAGGCGTAGGCGACTTTGTAGCCATGAGCTTTAAATGTCTGGACGGTACTGGCGCCGATGTTGGCGCCTGCTCCGAGGACGATGGCGATGCGGGAGGCCATGGTAGTGACTGATGAAGCTAGATCTTTGGTGGTGGGGTTAATTGGGAACCGCAGAAGATGTCTGGAGCGATGACGGTGATCGATGTTGATCTACTCTCTGCCACGTTTTCATATACAGCGGCGCTCGCTGTGCCTGTAGAATGTCATTTGAAATCAAACGCCGGAGAACCGATCATGGCTTGTACGACGGCAAGTGTTTCTTCCATCGTACCGGGACCCGTTCCGGGATATTGTGCTACGATGCCTTGCACTTTGATGCATTACTCATGCTTGTGAGTTCCACGGAACCTCCAACCTGAAAACGGCCAAGAGCTACGAGAACTGTACTACCTTTAAATCGCAGTGCTGGCGCGAGGCTGACCAAACGAATGTCAGCCAAAATTACGATTAGGTCCTCTTCCGTGCGATGAGGATCGGACAATGTCTTTGAGGTTGCAAAGTCCGGAGTTAGACGTGTTGTCTATGAGGCACTCGAGCACCACCTACCTAGTGTGGTAGCTTCCCCCAGAGCTGTTCGTATGGGTTCAAGACGAGTTTGTCAGCGCCAAGCCACAGTTGTACCTGAGGATGAGAGGGCATGAGCGACGCTCATCATGGACTGTTGACGTCCATGGCGCTGAGGGCATCGTCAATAGCATGGTTTCATGCCATTGTGAGGAGACTGTGCGATGTCGGAATTGGAGTCAGAGGAAGCCGGCAAGTCCGCCGGCCCATCCGAAAGCTGCAGGATTGTCCAGTAACGAGCCATTGCCTGTTTTAAGCGTGATTGGAGCGTCCCGCGAGCACTCCAATGCGACTGCCATCCTGCCGTTGCATGACTGAAGGGCTGCACGTGCGCCAAACCCTACAGCATGCCAAGTACGCGTCTGACAAGGGAGCAAGATTACAGCATTATTGTGATAGGGTCTGTTGTGTCGCGCTTTCAGGTTGTTCGCATGGCTGATTGCTCTCCAGGGCTGGAGTAATAGGGCTCCAAATAGCCGTGACCTTGTTGGAGAGAGGCTATCGTGTATTGGTGATAGCAGATCAGGTGCCGGGAGACAAATCGCCATGGTACACCTCGCCATGGTAAGTACGCTCTTGCATGGAATTGGGTCCATCTGACAAGGACATATCAATACAGGGCTGGTGCGCAGTGGAGATCGCATAGTACTCCGGACGATCTGGAGCAGCAATCTTGGGATCGGCAGTCGTACCTCTACTGGAAGCGCATATGCCTCGAAGAGCATGCCAGCAGAAATGTGGCTGTCCCGGATCGAAGTGGTCTTGCCGTGAGTTGTTTCGAACCGAACCCCTTGGGCGGACACTGACCCTCAACAGATGTATCCCGCGAAGCTGATATACGATGATCCCGATCATAGAGACCTGACTCCAACTGGCGATCCCAGGACAAGCGATGGCTTCTGGTTTCGTGACTTTGTTGACGATTTCAGATCGAAACTCTCAGCAGACTCGGAGACCAAGCCATATGCTTCTGTACAGTATCGAAGCATATTCATCGATGTTCCTCTCTACCTAAAGCACCTAGCCCGAAGGATCAAGGAGCTCGGTGGACAATTGGTCAGAGCCAATCTTCCTGACAATGATGGAATCCGGGGCGCTATCGTCGCAGCGAGGACAATAGCCCAACGGCATCATCCCCAGCATGACTCGAACCGGACGGTCTTTGTCAATGCGACCGGACTGCGTGCTCGACACCTTTGTGGAGACATGATGGTCTATCCAGTCCGAGGACAGGTCCTGGTTGTGAAGGGAGTTCCCAAAGAAGCAGTGACGAAGCAGGCCAAAGATGAGAATGGCGAGACCATAATCTCCTACGTGATCCCACGTCCGCTCAGTGGCGTGACGATTCTTGGAGGCTGCCAGCAGAAGAACAATTGGGACACAGAGGAAGACGTCGTGATGTCTGCAAAGATCGAGGCGCGCTGTGCTGCTCTTGCACCCGAGCTACTGACTGGGCCTGGGAAGACGTTTGAGGTGCTTGGCTGTCAGGTCGGCCTCAGGCCAGCTCGAACAGGTGGCGCGCGAGTAGCAAGAGAGGCTGTCCAAGATGACGAAGGACAGGCTCAGTGGGTGGTGCACGCGTATGGCCATGGCGGAGCAGGTTTTCAGAACTCGATTGGGGTGGCTGAGAAGGTCTCACGACTGGTGGCCGGAGTGATAGGTGGCGAGAGGGCGAGGTTGTAGGCTTGAAACAAGCCGTTTGGAGACGCGTACACTGTGTCTTGATCTTGGATGTCGCTTGAGGAACGACCGTGTGAAGTCGACACCTGCGGACGGGTGGTCGCGAGGTGGCAGGGGTCAACGTCATTGCGCCACAACCTTAAATTGCACTGCCACAGGGTTGCTCCTCACTTCCATATCCAACTCTCAAGCGTTTGCTAGATATCAACCAAATCAACCCAAGCGATCCTGAGAATCTCCTCAAATACCACCAGAATTCCGCCTTGCGGCAGACACGAGCAAACGAGATAGCATCTCCACAGTCTACGCCTCCCACGAAACCTCCAATCGCCCACGACCAACTCAATCCATCCTCCAATCCTCCATCCTACCACCGACCGCGATCACGCGACTCCCTCTCCGAAGACGCAGATATGATCTCCGCCATCCTTCTTGTCATCATTGCAATCTTCCGTAAGTCACCACCCTTCAACCTTGCCTCAACCATTCACTAACATACCACCCCAACAGTGCCACCAGTCGCGGTCTACATCGTCGCAGGATGCGGAGCCGACCTCTTGATCAACATCTGTCTCACGATTCTCGGCTACTTTCCAGGACACATTCACGCCTTCTACGTTTTATACGTCTATTATAATCGGAAAGAGCAGGTTTCACAGGGTTATTACGATGATAGACCTGCGCCGGGCGTGTATTCGCAGAATGTGCAGACTGGAGGGCAGGGGTATGGGACGATGGGTGCGCATTGAGAAGGGGATGAGGCATGAGGGTGATGAGTGACGAGTACAAAATGATGAGGGTGATGAGCGATGATGGGATGACTTTGGGATGATGAGCTTTTGGCGTTTGGGAGGCATAAAGTGTGGATTTGGACAGTACAAGATACCCTGGGAAATGCAATGCTTCAGTGAAGTGGTGAGCTTTCCAGAGAATCACATGGAGATGCACGTATTGCGAGGAAGCAAGTCCCTTCCTACTCACATGCAACGGCATCACTTTCTAGCATGATTTAAGCCAGCTCATGGCATGTCCTTCTTCTTCTTTCTACAAACAACAACTAAAACACATCACACCAGATATTGGCCTTCATACACACCATACAACATCAATCCAGTCATGTCTGACGCCGCTCGCCCAGCCAAGCGACGCAAGTAAGCCGGCTGATTAGCCCCACGGCATTGCACATGCTAATTTATGCCAGATTCGACCTGTCCGAAGAGTTCAAGGTCGTCGTTGGCCAGGGTGCTACCAAGAAAACATACACAGTCGCCAAGGACATTCTCGTCAAGTCAAGTGACTTTCTCCGGGCCGCGTGCAACAAGAAATGGAAGGAAGGGCAAGCCAAAACCATAAATCTGCCGGAGACGGACCCCGACGTCTTCGAGATTTATCTTCAGCTGCTCTATACTGGCGACTTTGTCCCTATCGAGGAGGATTATCCATCGACCAGGGCGGAAGCTAGTTCGTCGATACAAATCTTGTCACGGGCCAACTTCGCTTGTATCGATACCTACCTACTGGCGTACATGCTACTGGACATATCGAGCAAGAACGCTATCATCGACTACTACTTGGCAAAGATGTCTGCCGTGTGCTATCAACCCAAGGCAGGTCTTGTGTCGCCTCTCTACAAGGCAACCACCGCGAATTCGTCCATGCGGCGGCTGATGGTGGACCAAGTTGCATGGGGTCTGGGCGAAGCGAACGTAGACGAATCTACCTTCAAGAAGTACTTGCAAGACTATCACCAAGAGTTCCTCATCGATCTGAGTTTTCGATACCAGGGATCATACGTCGAGGACAAGCCTCCCATGAAACCGACTCCAGCAGACCGCTGCAAATACCAAGAGCATAACGACGAATTTCCGAAGTGCAAGTGAGCGAGACGGCAAGCGTGCAAGCGAATAGGATACTGGGTTGGAGGGAGATTTCGAGACAGCGGCTTGAGGGAGAGCCATACGGGACAGACGGAGGAATCTGTCGGACATGACATGGCCCTTACTGGCTCCGGGGAGCCGAACACTTTCACATCTTTTCTTTTGAAGCAGCGAGTCTGCTCGAGCAACACAAGAGACCCTTTACCATGCAATGACTCAACGACGGCAAGCAGCCGCTGCATTATGTGGCCCGTGCCGTGCAGCTTAGCTTCGCTGCTTCACTCACATGCAAATTGCCAAGACCTCAGCACTATTTGAACTGCTCCTCCGACACCTTCCCTCTTCTCCACCTCTCCACCAACCACCAAGCCAACATCGCTTCGATCTGTCTCATACACATTGACCAGCAAGCGTCGAGACTTCAGCACTTCTTCAATTGCCATCCCGACACCGTCCTCGCTCCCTTTCTCCCTCGACCAGCTCCTTACCAAGAATTTCGACGAGCTTCGAGATGGGCTTCTTGGGTCGCAGTGCCTCTGATCCCACCATGCCTCCTCGCAAGAAGCGCAAGTACGGCAGCTTTCGATCCTTCCTCCACTCAAGGATAGTACATGCTAACCATTTCAGATTCAGCTTCTCAGAACCATTCAAGGTCGTCGTCGGCACCGCTCCAGACCAACAGGAGTTCATGGTCCACAAGGATGTCCTCACCAAATCCAGCGACTTCTTCAAGGCTGCGTGTAACAAGAGGTGGCAAGAGGGCAACACGAAAGAGATCCCTCTCCCAACGGAGAAGCCAGCCATCTTCAAAATCTACCTTCAGCTTCTCTACACCGACAACGTCGTCGTTTCGGAAAAGGATCCGCCTAACTCGCAAGACGAGTCGCAGGAGGCAGGGCAGTTACGGCGAGAAATGTTTGCCGCTTTGGTTGGAGCATACCTCCTGGCGGACATGCTGCTCGACGTGCGGAGTCAAAATGCCATCATGGATCGACTCATCGACACGACTCGGATCACGAACCGATACCCCGGTGGAGACAGCATCAAAGACATCTACACGAAGACCATGGAGACGTCTCCGATGCGACGCTTGCTCGTCGACTTTCGCGTGGTCGACAAGGACATCAAGAATCTCCAAGCCGAGCTTCCAAACCAGCCTCATCAGTTCGCCGTCGACCTGGCTGTGCGCGCCATGTCATTGCGCTTGTCTGGAGAGCGGCCGGTATCCCCCATTCGCTTGTCCAAGTGCACCTACCACAAGCATGATGCAGCGAATCCCAAGGCAGAACCGATGTGCGACTTTTAAGATTGAGTAATAGATAGAGTCCGACGAGGACTCGGCGAAGCTGGAAAGATTTAACAGGAGGGCCGAGCAGATGAGGCGAATACCTGGCTTGGATATCTCTTTCGGCGCTCACAGAACTTTGAAGGAGTTGAGACGCGCGAGACAGGACTCGGTGCTATGGAGAGCGAAGTTCATAAGGGGCTTTGCAAACATTGTTAGCCAAGGCCGGTGGTCGTTATGGCTTTGCGATGCCCGAGTCTATTTACACAACAAAGCGTATACATCCTCCATAGCACGCTTTCAGCAAACTAGCCAACACCACTGGTATCCGTGTGCACCAAAAAACTCTGTAGAAGATCGACGATGCAAGACCACTCGCACGCTTCTGTTCAATCACCTCCATCCATGCTTCCGCCCTTGCACGCCTTCATTTACACTTCGGGTGTTCCTCGTCATGCTCATGATACGCGCAGCCATGCCGCCGCAACCTCGTCTTCTTCTCACTGCCCGTGCGGACCCCCATCAACGCCACGCTAATCTCAACCAACATCTCCTTCGAGCAGCTCTCGCCAACACTCCTCAGATTCTCTGGGCTGATACCAAAGGCCAGCGCATCGACGAGACAGCGACGCATCGGCGAGTCCTTGGGAGTCTGCTCGAGAATCTCGCCAATCCTCTGCACACAAGGCAAATCCGGCTGAATGGACTCGTCGAAACTATCCATGATAGCATTCTTGGCAGGGATATCCATAAGCATATCGGCGACGAGGTAGGCTTCGCTCAGGACGTAGTGGACCTTGGAGATCTCGTCTCCACAGCCCCACCAGGTCACGTCGTAGTTCTCCAGGGCCTCGAGGCTGTCTTGCGGGATCACGACTTCGCCGGTGTACAGATAGTGGAGGTAGAGGTCGAAGGCTCCGGGCCAGACCTCGGGGAGTTTGATGGTTTTGGTGCGACCTTCCTCCCAGTCCTTGTTGCAGGCTTTCTTGAAGAAGTCGCTTGATTTGATGAGGACTTCTTTGTAGACGGTGTATGACTTGGTGTGGCGGTGCTTTTTGGAATCGCCGACGACGAGGGCGAATTGGTCGGAGAAGTTGAGTCTATGGCACTCTTAGTGATCACATGCGCGACACTCGAGGCGGGCGGGCTGACTTACTTGCGCCGCTTGTTTGAGCGCTCCATGGCTTGTCGTGCAGAGGGAAAGCGAGATCGGCGACGGTGTAAAATCTGGATCTAAGTATAGGAATTCGAGGTAGAAGGGAACAGATAGAAGAAGGGGACAGGTAGCGCAAGCGGAGGCTTAAGTAGAAGGGCGCACGGACTTCAAGTGAATGTTCAGAAAGCTTATTTGCTTCGATCAGGAATTCACTACGTCTGCTCGAGTCTAGAGAGTATCTACAAACGCAAATAAGCCTTCTCGCTCATTCACTTACGGTCAGTACGCGTAAGCATAAGTAGCTGGTCCCTCCCACCACTTCCTCTTCTTCGCGACCACCTTCTCCTACACACAACTACACCGTGAAATCAGTCGTATATATCCCAGCTTCTCCCGTCCTCGCGTTGAGGACACCGGTCTCCAGCTATGGAGCGCTCGACCAAGAGGCGCAAGTGAGTCGTTCAGTTCGAGGCCGTCCTGTTAGATTCGAGGACACTAACTCTGCAGTCTTAGACTCGACTTCTCCGACCAGTTCACGGTCGCCGTCGCCACCGGTCCCAACAAGAAGACGTACACAGTCTACAGGGACGTGCTCGTTAAGTCGAGTGACTTCTTCAAGATGGCTTGTGGCAAGGAGTGGAAGGAAGGCCAGACCAAGGTCAGCGGCGGAGACCACGAGTTCTGTTCTGACGTTCGCTGACTGTGCACCTCTAGATCATCGAGCTGCCTGAGGCCCAGGCAGAAGAGTTCGAGATCTACCTCCAATGGCTGTACACCGGAGAGGTCGTCGTATCAGACGAGGCGATCGACAGCCTGTCCGCCATCGACGACGACGTCACGGCCAAGACCCAGTACTTCCTGATGCAGACCTACATCCTCGCCGACATGCTCCTCGACGGCAAAGCCAAGAACGCCCTGATCGATAGCCTCCTCGAGTGCATCGAACAGACGAAACACCTCGTAGGCGCACGACTGACCGCCGAAATTTACGATCAAACGACCGAGCACTCCCCCTTGCGTCGCCTGCTTGTCGACAGTGTCGCCTTCAGCGTCGCACCTGAAAACTTCAGGAAGGTGTCTGGAGACTTTCCGTCTGCTTTCGTCGTGGATGTGGCTGTCGCGTTGATGGAACTGCGGCAGCGGACGGGGAAGGTGACTGATCCTCGGAAGCCGAGCTGTGCGTATCATGAGCATGGCGACGGGAATCCGAAATGCAAATAAGCAGAAGGCTGAGGAGGTGAACAGAGGAGGGCACCAGCCCGGAGTTCAATACATAGTGCAAAGGGCGTTTGGAGGCGAAGAGGTCGGATGGACACGGAGTGCGATCCCCAGAAAGACCTGACAGAGCATGACATCGAGTCGGCATTCGAAAGCTCAGGGGAGAGATTCTTTTGGTGAGGTGAAGAAAGCTGGGCACATTCATTAGCACTGTGAATCTGCAGTAGTGGAAGAGCGTGCAGCACTGCTAAGTAGATAGACCTTTCCAAGAATGTACTTACACTCATCCAATATACGCCTAGGTGGGTCTACTCCAATCGCGCAGGTTCCAGAAGGTGAAATCGCTTGCCATGCATGCAAACACCGGCCGTGACGCATCCGCATTTCGAGGCAAGTTCGGCGCGCTTCACATGTCATTCCCACCAAAAAAGCGCAAGCCTGACAGCCCAACACAACCACCGATGCCACAGCCAGCAACACTCTTCGCGGGATCCGAGATGCAGCCAGCCGACGTGCTCCTCGCCATCATGTTGCTAGTGGACATGTTGAGAGCCGCCACGTCGCCAGCCGCCATGCCGCCGCTCTGCTGGGGAGAATTCGTTATCGAGCTAATCAAGACTATCATTCTAGTCACGCTCAGCGGGGTGGGCATGTTCGGCATCCAGTACGCGATCCACTGGACGACGGAGCGTGTGAAGAAACTCGCGCTGCTCGTTCTCCCCTACGACCCGAAGACGACGCCAGACCGGGTGGCCGAGATATTCGAGAACTTCCAGGTGCGTTTGCTTCCGCCATCCATTGCGACAGTTCGCTCACACGTTTACAGGCCATCGAGTCTTTCATACCCGTCGTGTCTGAGTGTGAAACTCAGCGGTACCTTGAAATCACATTCTGGCTCATGGTCTGCGAGTTGGTCTGCGGAGCGCTGCTATTCAACCCCGACTTCGCCTGTCTTGGCTACACTCTTCTGGGCACCGCCATCGTGAGGATTTTGTTCGCTCTCGGATATGCCATTCACGAGGTCTGGCCATTCATTATCGAGAATGCGAAGGCCTGGCGGATGTTGTGGAGCGAGTGTCGCGAGAGACGGGAGGAGCCAAAAGTCGAACAAACGCATAAGGCCGAACAGACGCGCAAGCAGCGGCGGGCGGCAGTCAAACAGAAATTGAGTCGGCGGCCAAAACCAAACCAGGCAGAGGGGGAGGATTCAAAGAGCACGCCGCAAGTGGAGAGACGTGGTAAACACCATCGTCCGTACAGCGACTACGACATTCGCCCAGAGAGAACAGTGCACTGGCAGATGGAGCCCTGGAATGGTGAGGAGCGCAGTCGCCTTGAAGAGGCTATGAGCATGTCAGCACCGTGTGGAAAGTCGAAAGAGCAAAGAGGAGGAGAAGAGTCGAGAGGGCCGAAGGAGTGTGGTTCGCGTCGAGATCGTGCGCCCAGTCGCAGGGCTGAACCTTCAAGCCACCGCCCAAGCAAACAGACGATCACGCAGACACATGTCTGAGATGCACGACAGGAACAGGAAGTTGGCAGATGTGACGCGCAGTCCAGCCCTGTGATGGGCATTCTGCCATCATGTGTGGGCAGCTGAAGGTCGTCTTGAAATGGGATGCCCGCTCCCAGCCTCCCCAGCGTTCGTTCGTGGCAGGGAACCAAACAAGCCACCGCGTTTTCTCTACCCACCACCTTTCAATTAAAACCACCTACTGTCCTCGTCAATCGTCCCAACTCTTCACATATATCTATACCACACGACAATCGCATTGTCTTGTTGCTATTCCGGAGTCGGTGGCAGCCACGCACTTCACGGGCCGGCGCGTGCTCAATCTCTTGCCGGGCGTGGGTCCGACGTTGATCGAGCGGATCGTGGTCAGCACGAGATTGAACATCACGCCGTGACGACGACAGGGGCAGATCGGCCTCCTTCATCAAACTGAGGAAGAGCTGAAATCGCTGTCCGAAACGCACGCTGCTGCAGTCCGCGATTCAGCTGCTTCCTCAAAAGAAAGCGCGACCTGCGACCTGCCATCATCGTCTGCAGCTTGGCGTCCTCCACACCGAATCTCCCCATCGCGAGCGCCTGCAACATTTTCTACGCCCTGGTGGAGAGTGTCAAGGGGGACGACCACGCCGTGGCGGCCACAAGCACCATCCCGAGCCGCATACCAGTCTGTTCCCGGCAAAGCAAAGCGAAACAACCTCCGTCTGGCGGAGCTTCAACACGAAACCGGCACTGTTCCTGACATTCCTGGTCGCTTCTCCATACCACCCCAGCACACCGCCATGGGAGACCATGCCACGCCACAGTACGAGCTGCGAAACTCCTTTCGCCCTCCGCGCCATGTAAACACCTCCCCCAATCTCTCCTCTACCGCCTACCACGGTGCAGACATTGATCAGAGTACAACACCTACGATCCGCCTCGACAACGACGACGGCTTTGAAGAAGTGGGCCTGAGAGACCCACCAAAATCTTCACCTTCCGACACGCGAGAAGGTCTGGGCTCCAAGTGGTTATCGTCGCTATCCTCCTCCAACCCAACTGCAGCTGCATTGACCCGTTCTGGGACCGCTTTGCATAGCCGAGCCAGGTCCTGGGCTGCGAACTTTCCGAAGCTGAACACTGGTAACACCAGCGGCAGTCCAGAGAAGGCGGACAAAGCTTCCAATCGCCAGTCAAAGATCTTTGGCGACCTCTTTAACGGAGAGTCAGCACCGGTGCATTTGGGTGTCCCGACCTCGCCCACGAAAGAGGAGAGCGAATTCGTCATGGAATATCGGTCAGGTTTCACAGAGCGTCCGAGCACGCGGCGGAAGGAGAGCGTTGCCAGTGTTGCGTCTACCAAGCCTGCCGCAAAGTCCTCCTGGTTCAGCCGGAAGCCTAGTATGCCAGCTCCTGCCACGCCTACTACCAACGCACCGCAAGACGAATTCGTCAGCATGAACATCAATACCAGCCTATTCCCACACGGACCAGCAGACGAACTATCACCGCAAGCTTTCAACGATTTGCTCCTCAACGCTACCAACCTCCTCCAACGCATGCAGGCCGCATACAAAGAAAAGGCGGACTACATTGGCAACATCCAGCCCGAGATCGACGCGCAGAGGGAAGAGGTCGAAGAGGCAGAGACACGCTCCAAGCACTTGAAGATGCAACTGGAAGACATAGGACGTCAGAACCAAGAGCAAAAGCAAGTAAACGAGGAGCTGATCATCCAGCTGTCAGAAGAGAAGATGAGGCTACAAGAAGCACGCGAACAAGGAAAGACAATTCGCCTCGTACGAAGAGAGACCGACGACCCAGCTCTGAGCGACGAGGAAGTCTTACGGAGACGGAAACGCGGTTCAGCAGGTAGTGCCTCCGACTCTGGCTTCGAATCCGACGCGGACACCTCTTCGATCTTTAGTGCAGGTCTGGAGACGCCCGTCTCGCAACGCCATCCACATCTCCTCTTGACGCCGGACACGGACATGACGCCTAGCAGGCACATGAGCGACCGGCAGCTGTACTCGAGGGGCAGCATCATGTCGCAGCAGAGCACGGCCTTTTCGAATGGCAAGCGCATGGGTGGGGATAATGCCGCTTGGGCGACGGTCGAGCAGCTCCGGCATGAGAATCAGGCGTTGAGGATGCAGATGGAGCAGATGCAGAGTTCATTGCAGGGCGTTATTGATTTTGTGGGTGGTGTTCATGTGAGTTGAGAGGGGCATATGCTTTTTATTGCTCTTGGACTGCTGCGCTTCGAGCATTGATCTTTGTTCTTCGATTCGAAGATTTATATATCCCGCAGGGGTTTTGATGGTTGCATTCTTACTCGGCTGAAGAGTGGAAAGAAGGGCGGACGATTGATCTTGCCAACATTGTGATTTATACAGTATGAGTTCTCTGCTGAATACTGGTCAAAGGTACCAGAACGCGGAAACCAAACATTGAACCTGGGTATCTTTCCTCTTCGAACTCCAAAAATTCACCCATAACTCCTCAATCAAGGCCCAAAACTCTTTCGCCTATTCCCAAAAGCATCAAGGCTGCAGTGCATCCAGCACTGGGTGGAATCAAACCTCAACCCAGTCATCAACGCCTCCCTCAGTTTCCTCCTCTCCATTCTCGTCCTCCTCCGGCGCAGCAACAATAGCACCCTCCTCCTCCTCACCTTCCTCCTCACCATGAGTCAAATCCTCCCAACTCCCCGACGAAAGCCTCTTCTCCTCACCCTCCACCTCGGAATCAGACTCCTCACAGTCGTCAAACATACCCTTCGTCTCCGTCTCTGGCTTTGCAGATGAAGGTAGAGGTTCATTCGCGAAAGCCAGTGCGTCACCGCGTTGTCGGCGGAGGTTTTCGAGGTTGGCTTGGATGTCGGAGGAGGAGGATGTTGTGATATTGCGGCGCTTGAAGAATTCTTGCACGCGCTTTTCGGCTGCGGTGGCGTCCGAGGCAACGGCATTCGCGGAGGCCAGGGCAGCTCCACGTTGTCGGCGGAGATTCTCGAGGTTGGCTTGGATCTCGTTGTCGCAGGCGAGCGGGTAGCGGTCGAGGTAGGACGTGCCAGGGTTGAGCGTTGGCCAGAAGGGTGGTGTGGATGCTGGGTCCGCGTGGAACCAGGGAGGAAGACTGGATCTCGGGCTGGGGGATGGCATGGCCTGTTGGCGGTTGAAGAATTCTGCGGCGCTGTTTGTAGAAGCAGAGGGAGGAGCCGGAGGGAAGTAAGGCTGATACTCCAAATCATATGACCTTCTCTCCCTCTGGCCCTTGAGACGGTTCATAGATGCAATGAGTGATCCTTCGTCCTCGAGCTTAGGCAGGGTTGGGGGAGCAATATGACTGAGAACCGGGACAGCCCTCCTCCTCTCTCCAACCCTCTCCTTCAACCCTATCGCCAACTTCAAAGCCGGGGACTGCGACGGAAGCGGATTCTGCAAAACAATCGGTCGCAAAGAGTACCTCTCGTCATTCTTATTCGCCGCGCGGTTGCGACGATATTCCTCGATTTGAGCTGCGGTTTCGGGGGAGAGGCGGGGGACTTGTGCTGGGTCATAGGTTGGCTTGGGATGCGCTGGTGTGGTGGTGGGAGGAGCGGGTTTGCCGGTGAAGAGTCTGGAGATTGTGTCGGCGTTCGCGGTGAGGTCGGGTTGCGAGACGGGTTGCTTTGGCGAGGAGACCGGGTTGCTGTTCATGAGCTTGCAGAGATCATCGGCCTGCTTCAGGATGTTTTGGTACTCCTTCAATCCAGGCCGAGTCGAGGAGGCGGAGTCGCGGCGCGGTGGTGCCATCGCAGGAGTGTCTCTTGGGGACTTCGATGGCGTGGCGATGGGAGTTTTGGCCTTCTCCTCAGCCTCCCCCTTCGTCGCCTCACCACCCTTGACCTTTGCCCTCATCCTCATCTCCTTCCTCTTCTGCCAACTCGCCGCAGTCAACGCCACACCCACAACCATCGAATTCAAAAGCACAACCTTCTCCATCGAAACACAAACAAGCGGCTGAAGAAGCCACCCAAAGACCGGCGCAGTAACCAACGAAAGCGCGAGGACGTCCCGTTCGTCTTTGCCATCCACCCTGCTCTTGGCCTTCGCTTTGGCTCGCATCTCCTTGACCTTGACCCAGACTTTAGGCCCAAGTTCCTTCGCCTTCGCCCAGACTCTAGGCCCAAACTCTACAGAAGCGAAACCCACCGCCGCACTCAGGAAAATCGCCACAAAGCTCTCGCAGTTCGGAAGCACAGTGACCAAGGCATTAACAACCAGGACGGCGATGGCACAAGTAGCCGCAAAAGTCCAGGTCGTGTCGCGCGTCGAGGTGGGTTTCCGGTTCTGTTCGTCTTTGGCCCTGACCTTCTCCGTCTTCTCCTTCACCATCCAATCCTTGGCTTTCAGAACAAGATCATAGAACCCAATCCCAAACCCCGCAACAATAGCCAGAATCATCGAGACATCGAAAACGCCATACATGAGAGCGGCCAAATCGACCCTCTCAAAAATCAACGAAATCCCCGGCACGATTGCCAAAGCGACACCAATGCACTCCATCATCTTCGCCGTCCGCTCCCGAGTCTCAAAAAGCCTCTCCAGGACCTCGACATCGGCAATACGTCCTTCACCTTTAGCTCTCTTGAGGGCGGCGTCGAGTTTCTTCTTTTCGGCGCCGAGCGAGGAGCCTTTGCGTTTGAGGTAGAAGTTGTTGATCGAATCGATGGCGATTTCGATGGTCATGAAACCCAGGGCGAAGAGCATCGAGACTTCCGTAAACGACGGGCCGATGTACATGGTTGGCGCTGGTTTCGGGGTTGGACATCGTTGCGTCGGAACGGATCCGGGGACGAGGAGGGCGTGCAGTTTGCCGGCTGTGTCCATGGCGCCGTACATGGTGGGCGGTGTTGAATATCTCAGTAACGAAGTCTTTCGGTATCGCAGTATCTTGTTATCGAAGTCGGACCGTGTCGAAGTATCTCAGTGTCAAAATCCGAAAGATCTCTCAAAGCCCTCGCAGCGAAGAATAAATACCCCCTCCCAAAAATAAAATCCCCTCGTCCGTGCTATCACGCGCTCGTTCCGGAGGGGTCATCCACAGGCAACAATTCTCGCAATTCTTGAGGGCGCTGGGAAGTAATGCTGACCAGCTTGCTGTACCAAAATGCGTCGTGTGGTTGGATTGGAAAAGCCGCTGGGCTTTGACCAGTGTGCTGGGAGGGATTAGTAAGTCTGATCCCAAGAAGATGTCGGAACAAGCAAAGAACGGAATCAAGGACAAGAGGATATAGGTTGGGTGGGAATGGAAAGGAAGTAGGAAGTCAAAGAAAAAAGAAACTGTCTGCTTTCCATACGTACTAGCAGCTCTCAGGGGTATCCACAAACTCAAGACAATAGCATCATCTCCAGACTTTTCTTCCGGCTTCTGCCTGTCTCTCTTTCTTTTGAAAAGAAAATGTAATCACAAACCCCACTGTACGCCTCATGTATTTCGTGAATGCAGCTGCGGCTGCGCACCGTCGATGCGAAATGACCTCGTCAGATATTGGAATCGTCAGGAAGCTGGAAAAAGTCGCGCAGGGCATCCTATGCTCTCCGCTGTCTCTTGTTGGGCGTGCCCGGATCTTGATCCCCACCATCTACTTCTCCCTCAACCTGGCCAGTGGCTGCCGGGCTCGTCGCCTCACTGCTCAGGCTCTCCACCTTGCCGCCAGCAGTGTCCGGCGCCAGGTAGTCATTCGTAGCGCCAGTGTCGAACATACCCTGCCCAGCGTCTCCGGCTCCCGTACCGTCCAAGTTGTATCCGAACATGTCCGGGTTGTCTTCCGCGAATCGCAAGTCGGAGTCGTCGTTGAGATAATCTTGGAAGTTCAAGTCGTCAGGGATGGTGAAATTGCCGTCAAAGCCAGAGTTGCCGTTGTACAAGCCAGATGCGCCGGAGATGGATCCTGAAGGTGAGAATTGGCCAAGCCTCTTCTCGACTCCCTTGATGGCTTCGTCGTGGCGCTTTTGGAAGTCCTGAAGATGCTCGATTTCCTTGTTCCGACGCTCAAACTCGTCCATGTTGAATCCAGTGGGGGGCATGTTGGGCATCGTCAAGGCGTTGTTGTTGGACGCATCCCCTCCTTGATGGTTGGCAATCATCTGGAGCATGTCTTCTCTCTGGTTTGCAGTCAGCGGCGCGTTCCCATTAGCGTTCTGGTAGTGGTTCAGAGCCGTTGTGAAGTCGTACGCCGGGGTTGAAGCGCTGTCTCCTGGTGCGGTTGAGGCGTTGACATCGTTGATGAGGCTCAACATTTGGTCGTTCTCAGGGACTTGATTCAGGACATCTGGAGTCTGAGCATCAGTCTTAACCACTGGACTGGGTGCCACAGTCGCAGGAGTGGCGCTGGCTGGTCGCTGAGGTGGCGCACTGGATGTGCTGTCGCGCTTGAGCGTGGGTGGAGATGCGCCTTCAGGAGGGCTAACAGATGCTCGTGCTGAGTTTGGCTGTGTCGTGACATTCCCAGACTGAGCATTCTCTGTGGCAGAGTCCGTGAGGAGTAGCTGCGGTCGCTTGACGTACTTCTGTACTTGTTGGTTGTTCTCCGCTCCATTGTCGTTGTATTCTTCCACGACACCACTCTGCTGGTTGTTCTGGTTTCCCTGGTTGTTGAACATGTTCACCAAGTTCTGGCCTGAGTGTCCTTCCAGACTGCGATTGTAGAAGGTGGCGAGGAAAGTGAGAATGGCGTTGATGGAGTTCTCATGTCGGTCGTGTAGTGCCTGGAAAGCAGTGGCTTGGCGGTAGAACTGGTCGTTCTGGTCTTTCAGCTGCCCAATCATCCGTGAAATGATGTTCTGCTGTTGTTGAAGCTTCTTAAGCTCCTGCCTCACAGACGCAAGCTCACCACGCGGCATCTGAGCAACATCACCTCCGCCTGGCATTCCTAGCTCGTGCGGCCGACCGTCTGGTCCTGGCGAGAATTGTCTCTCGTCATCGCTGTCATACCCGTCCTTGTTCACATCTCGCTTCCTCTTTGCATTCGATTTACTCGATGGCTTCTGGATCAGCCACAGCAGATCTGGCTGACCCCGGCGAAAATACGGATGGGAGTACATGCTGGGTGGCTTGACGCCTTTGCGAGCTTTCTCGGACTGCCGTAGCGAGCCGTCTGTGATGTTGACTGTCTTGTGGAAACCGTACATGTTGAGCTGACGAACGAATGATGCGTAGTTGTTGTGTTTGAAGAGCTCGGGGATCAGTTTTCGAGCGAATTCATCCTCGTCTAGTACGATGAACGATTTGCCATCATCCGACCAGCGAATGAGGTCTGTGTTGGCGTGATCGAGGAAGCTGAATCATATGTTAGTACTCAGCAATGCACAGAAGATTCGAGCGGATTGCTTACCTGCTCAATTTCTGCACAAACGGCGGGATTTGTTTCCTCTTGCCGCGCGCTTCATTCTTTGCCATCTCCGCCCTACGCTTCAATTCTTCCAGATCATCCTCCTCCGAGTTCATGTTATTGCCCATGCCGCCATTCCACTGCTCTTGATACCCCGGCTGCGGCGCTAGTTGTTGATTTCTCGCACGTCGTACAAGATCCGTGGAAGGTGCGGGGGCGATGTTGCTGCCGTATGTTTGCGGTTGTGAGGTGTTGAAGGCCGCGGCGAAGTTGTTGTTGGCATCTGCTAGTGATGGATCGGCAAACGTCTGATCTGTGGGAAAGGTGGTGGAGAAGTCGAAGTTGGCGTAGTCGGGGTTGTCCGGCATCTGTTGGTATTGGTACTGCGGCTGCGGCTGCGGCGACATGGTCTGCTGCATAAGGGGTTCTGCGCCTGGAGCAGGGCGTTTGCGATTGGGGACGGATTGCTGCATGGTGTTCATGCTTCCAAGACAAGACTCTGCGGCTTTCCGTTGGTCGAGATTGAAATGTGAGGAGGGTGTCGAGGGCTTTAGGTTCGTCTGATAACGAAGCCGTAGGTGCTGAGCGAAGACAGCGACTCCAGATTCGTGGAGGTGGGGTAGGCAGAGGGCGGAGAGGGCGCGGAATATGTACTGGCGCTGTCTTATTTGGGCCAGGCAGCGCTGGAAGGAATTGGGCCTTTCTACTCGTGGCCCATTGTACGGCGCACAAAGATTCAATGGACGTCTGACTCAAACACGGCCGTCGCGAGTGAATGTGGGCTTTGCGGCGAGTTTGGCGTGGATGGTGGAGGACAAGGCGGAGGTGCAACACGCAGTCGGCTTTCGCATGTGGTGATTCTTTCGGCGGGCAGAGGGCGACGCGGAGGGCGGTGCAAGGTGCAGATAGAGCTGGAGCTTGTTGAGGCAATTGGTGGCGGTGCGCGCGGGCGAGGCGGAGTCTGGTCAGGCCACGGTCGTGCAATAGCGGTTGGCGATAGCTGTGATCTGTGATCTCGCTCTGTTTCCTCGAGCCTGAGGTCCGTCGCATCACGGCCCACGACGTCAGGCCTTGGCATCATTAGTCTCTCGGTGCGGGCCGATTATCCCTGTCTTCCGTTTCTCTTGCTCTGATCGCGCCTAACCGAACCGATCACCACTCCCTCGTCGACATCTTCTGGTGCAGGGGCACAACCACTTTCCGCGGAATCGAGATATCTATAGCAGCGCCATTGGCGAGCTACGAGGCCTGGAACCAGGCTATTTGCAAGAAATTCCTCCCAAAACCAAGTCTATAAAACCATCCCCATGGCGAAAATTCTCCCCTCTCTTTCCCCTTCACATTCCCCCGGCGCCGACGATGCTTACTAGGACGTTGCCCTTCCCGATGCCTACCAGCCCGGTGGAGTTGGATAAGACAGTCGTGGTCTTCTCTAACTTACACCGCTCACGCTGAGGACCTTCCGGGATGTACCTGTACGGCAAGATGAGATGCGGTCACAATGATGCTGGAAAAAAGACCAGAATGCGGTTGTCACTCCACAACGCCTCTTCCGCCTCGCATCCTACAGCCAAAAGCCGAATCATACCCACGAATGAGGCCATCCGATAGCTTACGAGTCAAGTCGCATTTGCTGGATCTGGACGTTCCTGCTTTATCACTTCCTTCGCTCTGCCACCCATCGTTTGATAGTCTGGACAGCTTGCAGACTTGAAACAGGATGAGCATTTCCGGCAGGAAGAGCGGGAACGGCAGAGCCGACCCCGAAATCGACGCCATTGAAGAGGTGAAGTCAGCTCGGCTTCGCACTAATGACCCATATGCTGTCCACGCACCCCGTCTCGAGAAGACATTTGGGAATGCCATCCCGTCAAACTTGCGTACCAGAGCCCTCAGCCTGCCTGCTTCACGAACATATCCACAGTTACGTTGCCCATTTCCGTGGACGTGGTGACAGACTACTGTCCGCCCGACGGGATCTTCTAAAAACCGACAGCTGTTACACAAGACTGAGACACAATCGACTGCCGACGATATGCCGGTACGAGATCGCCGATCTCAATCTCAGACGTGAGTGAGTGAACCGACTGGCACGTGAGCAGCAGCGATGACTTCTAGTCACGAACCGCAAAGGACACCAAGTCTCACCCACAGACCAACAACAATTTCCGTGGACGGACAACGCAGTTTTTCTCGACAAAACAAGCTGAGAAACGAGCGACTCGGTGCCTGTGCATTAACCTGCTTTTGATAACCAATATCTACGCACCTCTAGCTCTCCCACCGACTGCCTCCTCAATGAGACCAACGCTAGATCTCTCACGCTACCACCGACTTCACGGTACGATCAGAAGGCGACTACTCGGAGCTGTCGCTGTCCTTCCCATCCCTCTACTCCGGCTCGTCCTTCTTCTTCTCAATCTCCTTCGCATCCTTCCCCTTCTTCCCAGGCTTCTCCTCCTCCTCCTCCCTCTCCTTCTCCTCCTGCTGAAACCTCTCATGCTGCTCCTCCCAAAACTCCTTCTCCTGCTCCGTCCGCCCCGTCTGCGTAACCTCCTTCATAAGCTTCACCTCCGCACACCGCCCCTCGTCCAACGCATCCCCATCAACCATCCACCTCAACATCCTCTCATCCTTACACACCTTCCACCCCTGGAACGCCTTCTTCCCAGCGACATCATACTCGATTCCGCCGTGCGCCGCCTGATGCGCCCCCTCGGAAGCACTCCGCTGGATGAATGAACACTCCCCATCCACGGCCCCGCGATGCGGCATCAGCAACGAAAGACCCTGCTGCGAACACGGCGTGAGCTGGTTAATATCATTCAACAACGCCAAAGTACCACCCTGTCCCATGCCAAATTTGGCCGCGGTCAGCGACCCAGGCGACATACTCGCCGGCTTGGCCCCAAAATGGTTGAAGAAGTCGCCGCTGTTGGCGAAGGACTCCGCGCCAGGGAACTGGACATACCAGCCATCCAAATCTCGCAAACCGCGTTCGACCTGGGCTTTCAGACGGAACTTCTCGCCGTCATTGAGGCCCCAGCATTCTTGGCCTACACTCCAGTCCGTTGGCATGGGTCGGCCTGGGTTGGCCATTGTAGAGGCGGGCTCGACCAGGGGCGGCATTTTTGTGCCGGTTGTCTTGCTGGTAGGGGTGATTTCTGGTGCGGGTCTGGTGGTCTTGATGATGGTGGTGGGTACTTCGGGAACGATTTGAATGGTCTTGGATGCTGGAGTGCTGCTGCTAGAAGACTTCGAGCTGATCTCCGGCGCGGGTCTGGTGGTCTTGATGATGGTGGTGGCTTCTTCGGTCACGATTTGGCGGGTGCGAGATTCTGGAGTGTTGCTGCTGCTGGAAGACTTGGAGCTGGAGCTCGATGAAGTGGAACTGGAGCTGGAGCTGGTCGACTTTGCGGCGGTCTTGGTGACGGTACTGTGGAAGGTCAGTTTCGAATTCCACGACTGCTTGAGCTGAACTTACGTTGCCTCTCCCGTGACGGTGATGACCGGCACAGAGCTCGTTGGAAAAGACGGAGCCACAGAGGCGCTCGTCGACGTACTCGCAGCGGCGGACTTGGACATGGGAGCGGCATTCGAGCTACTAGCAGCAGAAGCACTGCTGGATGAGGTGCTCGTCGATGCGCTCTTAGGAGTGGCCGAGTTGCCGTTCGCCTCGCTAGTGGCAGCAGAGATCACCGAGGTGATGATCGAGGTGACCAGTCCAGTCGGTGCTTTGGCAGTGACCACAGAGGTGATGACTGAAGTCACAGCTCCCGCTTCGGTAGGCTTGCTGGCAGAAACCACGGAGCTGATAACAGAAGTGACGAGCCCAGTCGGCGCGCTCGTGGGGATGACCGAAGTGCTCAATCCAGTCGGCAACCCCGTCAAAGCACTGCTCACACTCGTCCCAACCCCCGGAACCATAACATCTCCCGTCGGCTTGAACGCAATATCCACATTGCCATTCTTCTCCTCAGGCTTATGCTCCTGCTTGAAATAACAAATGCCCGATCCCGAACCACCCACATACGCAAAACCGATACACTTGGGCAGGGTATCGCAAGCAGGGATACACTCAGAGAAAGCACCGACTTGCTTGAGGGAGAGGTCGCCGCCGTTGGCGTCGGAGCCACAAGTGACTTTGTAGAGACCGACTTGCGGTGGGAGGTTCTTGCAAGACTGGCCTGCTGCTGCGGAGGCCGAGGCGGCGGCGGACCCGGCGGCGGAGGTCACGGAGGGTTGAAGGACAGTAATCGTCCCCGTCTGATTCGCCCCAGGAACACCCGCAGTAACAGTCTCAGGCACCCCAGGCCCATTCCGCACCTTCACCGCAACATCCGCAGGCGACTCGGAGATGGAGTTCTGCTGGGAAGACTTCAGGTAGCAGTATCCGCCCAACCAGGAGAAACCAATACATCCAGGCGTCTCATCGCACTGCGAGAAACAATCTTCGAAAGTTGGGGAAACGACGGCTTTGAGGTTTCCGCCGGGGATGTCTTTTTTGCAGGTGATGTTGTAGAGGGAGCCGAATTTGTCGGTGAATTGGGCTGGGCCGGGGCCTTTGGCGAGGGATTCGCAGGAGCCGGTGGCGGTTGTGCTTGGGGCGGATGTTGCAGCTGAAGAAGCCTGCCCTTGCGAGCCTTGAGAAGTCTGCGAGGCCTGAGAAGTCTGAGCGGCTTGCTGGGTTGCCTTTGGGAGGAAGGCAGAGTCAGCGCCGTTGGGGTTCGTGGCGCCTGGGACGGCCTTGTTCTTCAGATAGCAGGGACCGGAGCCGCTGCCGCCGAGGAAGGAGAAGGCGACGCAGCCTTCTTTCTTGTTGCAGGCGTCGAAGCACCCGCTGAAGGACGAGGCTTCGACGGCGCCGAGGTCGTTGCCGGGGAGGTCGGTGTTGCAAGCAACGGTGTAGGTCTGGTTCTTGTTGTCGACGTAGGTCTTGCCGATCTTGTTGCAGGACTGTCCGGTGCTGACAGTTGCGGTAGAGCTTGCAGCGCTGCCGGTCGAGGAGCCTGAGCCCGCTGCAGCGCTGGAGGAGCTAGGGAGCTCGCCAGGGGTAGCCGACTTCTTGAAAGCGGAGGTGATGAACCTCTGCGAAGGGGAGTATTCACCCTCACCAGTCTTGAGGTAACAGAAACCACTAACATCACCAACGAAAGTGAAACCCAGACATCCAGGCGTCCGGTCGCAAGCAGCAGGGCAAGCATCAAAGCCACCGGTGGCGACGAATTGCATGGCATACGAGCCGTAGCTGTTATCCTGGCTACAGTGGACGGTATACGTGCTGTTGCCAGAAGTGATCTTGTCGCCGTTGTGGTATTGAGATCCAGTCGATCCACACGTCGACAGGAGAGGATCAGCCGCCTCGGTGCCTGGTGCTGGGACGGAGGCAGTGGCCATGGCTGATGACACGATGTTGGAGACTTGTTGGTTCAGAGATGTCATGCCGACGCTGTGTGTGCCGCTGAGGACTGGGATAGGGGCGTCTGTCTTGATAGCAGGGACGCTGGGTAGGGCAGGGATGCTGGGTAGGCCATTGACGCTCGGAGTAGTGCCAACAGAGACGCTCGTGGAGAGGGGTTTCCCTGGAACACAGACGGTCAGCTCAATTCTGGACATCGAACAAGGTGTTCTTACCAGTCGAAGTAGGAATTGGATCCGCCAAAAAAGCAGTCAAAGTCTGAACAGCATTGGCCGTCGTCTTGCCTCCCTGACCAACAAGAGCCGCAGTTGTAGGCACACTGGCTGGGACAATGATAGCACGAGTTGCACCATCAATGACCGCTGATGATGTCTTCATATCAGCCGGAAGGGAGGATGGCTTGCTTCTGAAGATCGTCTTGAGGACTGGGACGAGGGTCGTTTCCACGATGAAGTCGGGCTCCTCGGACTTCTGTGTCTCAGTGTAAGCATACAGCGACTCATCCACGAGTTCAGCGTACGTACAGTCGGAAGTCCAATCTGAGGAGCAGCATCTGCAAGGCCTACGGCCAGGAGGCCAGCGGCCAATTCTCTCATCGAAGGCATGTTGGCGACGTGCAAAAACGAAAAGCTGAGGTCTGGGAAACATGCGGATGGCAGGCTCCCTATGAAGCAACCACCACCACCAGAATCTCTGGTACGTTGAAGATGTGTCCCATATCAGGATTCGTTTGCGGAGTCCATATGCGGAGTCAAAGCTTCATCGAGGCTGTCGATTGTGTGGGTTGCCAACCCGATTCGGTATCCCAATACAGCTGGTCAGCAAAACCTGTAGCAAGATTGGATGCTTGGCACCTGGAGCCGCAACCTCAACAGATCCATGATCGGGAAACTTTGCAGTGAGGAGGTTGGCGATGGGGTACGTTTGCCGTCGAATCCGGTGGTCTAGACGATGGAGTCCTCTCCATCGGGAGAAGCTTCGTGAAGGTCGTGAAGCGTAGGTTACTGGTGAGCTGGTGTTGTTCGCTTCGCTGGCCATTGGCATTACAGACGCCTTGCTTTGACAGATGCTGTTCTATTGCCATTGCCAGAACGTCGTCTCTCAAAGAGGCCGAATCCCACGTTGTCGTATCCGTTTGGCAACTTGAGCACACCAGTGCAGCTTCACCGAAACAGCTTCATCGTGTTCCTGCTGAAGCCGCACATACCACCTCTTCGCCACTCGAAGCGGATGCGAGGCAAGAACATGTCCATACTGGCCATTCTCCGCACGCAGGAAGTAAGGTATCGCCATGCACAAGCTGTCGGCACAGCTATGCACCGCAGCCTTGAGACCACTGATTCTCTTCCCAAAGCTGGGATAAACCTCGTGCGGCCCTTGCAGAAGTGTCTTGCAGATGTCGATCATGGCTTCTCTCACGACAAGCAAACTGGCGGTACAGACGATGTGGTCGTGAGCGTCGAAAACGGTTCTGAATTCCATGCTGAGCGGGAAGGGGTTCTTAGTGCGTGTGCCTTTGGGCGGTTGGTAGTGGAAGAGCTGCGTGGAGTCTACCATGTAGAAAGGACTGCTTCGCATGCATGGATTCCAGGAAGCTGTCCACTTGTTCAGTTCTTCCTCTATTGCGCCCAGCATGTTGATGGCCTGCACGCCTTCTTGCAATGATAGCTGGGACGCCTTTTCGCTGGCTCTGTCAGCCATCTCCAACGCCTCCGGCACACGCTCAGCGATCGATATCAGGGCTGTCGCACCATACCTGCCAAACGATCTGATGCGTTTTCTCTCCGTAATTCCCGACCAGAAGTGGAACAGATAGAAAGAGCAGCCCACAAGCTCAGGATACCCGGGTACATTCGAATCAGCATTGACATCGTCGTCAATATTGTCCAGCAAAGCCGTCAGTCCTTTCGAGTGCTGTATCCAGCTCGAACCCGTGAAATCCATCTGACTGAACCCTTCTGTGATTTGGAGAGTGAGAATAGTCGCGACCTGAGCTTTGTTCTGTCTGTCAGCCGGGAGGATGAGTTCCTTGCGCAACAGCTCCAAAGCCTTCGCATGCAGTCCAAAACCTGCTTTGAATAGCCTCACATCATTGAACTCCTGACCAAGATGGCACAGTGCTGAGGCGTCCAACGAGACAGCAAGAGCAGGGCAGTTCTGCATTTGGCGAATCATGAACCCGAAGGACGCTTCCATCCCGGTTACGAGGTTCTGAGGGAACCAGATGTCGCATGACTGAGTTCTGAGTTGTAGTCTGTATACTGCCGGGGCGCACAATGTGATGCAGACGGCTCCAGAGGGTGACATGTAAGCTGGTCCCGTCCGTCCCTGGAACTCCTTTCGAGCGATGACGCCCCATTTTGAGGCAGGGATGTCGCATTATTTCTCGGCCTCGGGGTCGAGTTGCCAGGTGGATCGTGTGATTTTGTCTTCTATCTGGTCATCTTTCTCGTCATGCACTTCGCGTGTCGTGGCTTCTGCGTTCGCATTTTTGGCATCCTTCCCGAGAAGGTCTTTCGGAAGCTCAACGAAGTGTGGCCGGAACCAAGCACGCATTATAGCATCGGGTTGTCCGTCTCACGATATATTCTGGGGTCCGTAATAACTGGAGAGGTGGCGTGGAATGGTCATGGCTGGAGGTGAAGTGAGATCTGCACCTGCCCCCTCAACATCCTTCAGCCAGCTGAATCACAACCTTTACGAAACTTTATCCAGACGTCGACAATCGACAGGACTGGCGGAACGAATGCTCTGCCTGGAGAATGTTGTCCTCAGCAATGACCACTTTGGGTCGATGATCACGGCGACTGGATGGCGAGAATAGCTTGACCGCCTTGCCTTCATTCGTTGCCTTGGGCCAGTCCAGCAGGAAGTCCACCTCTCCATACCGAGGCCTCAAATGGCGACCAAACTCCCCACCCAAAAACAACAGGAAGACTTCACATCAAATAAGGCTGCCTCAGAAACCACCGGCCACCACCTAATAACCCTCAACAAAACCCTCATCGACCTCCTCAACAACCGACAATACACAACTCTCACCTCCTCCGCCATCCTCGACTCCGACGTCTACATCGAACTCCACGGCACTCGACTCACCGGCGCTCAAGGTTTCGTAGACGGATACAAAGACGTCGCAGACCTCAGCCCCGGACTCCATGTACGAATCACCAACTCCTCGGCGATTGTCGACGAGAGGCTGGATAAAGCCACAGTGTTGTTTCATGTGATGATATCTGCGTTTGCGGATCAGATGACTAGGGCGGGGACGATTTTGAGTTGTTGGCGAAGGCATGGGGATGGAAGGTGGACGTGTTATTCGTATTATATGTTTTATGGGATTCAGGAATTTCATTGATCAAACGTCAAACTACATTTCATATCTCGTTCCTCGTTCTCATCCTCGTTTCAAGCTTTGGTGCTATCGTCAATTTCGATCTTCTCGGCGGGAGAAGACCAACTGGTTCCTTCCATCGCTTCTTTCTTCTCCTGTCTGCGCTGGAGCAGATAGCACACGATCGTGACGACGAACAAGAAAGACCCCATTGCGATCATGGCGCAGTTGCCCTCGTACCAGTTCGGTGCTTGTGTTGTATTGTAGAACAGCAGACTCCAGAACAAGTACACCGCGATGCTGAACATGTTCATCGAAGCGATGGCAATCGACCTCTTGGCATCATCTTTCCTCGTCAGATCATTCGCCCAGGCAAAGAAGACCGTCTGTCCAGCATACTGGGATCCGTTCAGAACCAACGCCGCAAATTTCGCAGCTCGAGTCGGCGCCGTGAGCATCAATGCGCCAGAAATGATGGCCGTGAAGGAAAGTAAGATGCCGACATGCCAGCGATTCCTGGTGTTGTAGTCGCTGTACCATCCGAGTGCAAGCGTCATGAGGATTCCCCATCCGCTGACCGAGGACGGGATGTAGTTGACCTGTTGGACCGTGTAGTCGTCTGTACTTTTCAGCCATAGCTGCATGATGGCGTTGCTGGAATACATCTCTGTATTCGATCCAGCGATCCACAACCACACGAAGACCCACCAGTGCCAGGATAGCACGACTCGTCGAATGAGACTCCAACCCAGAACTCCACGTTGCTTGTCAACTTCCGGCAATCTCTCCACAGCCAACGTCCTCTCCTCTCCAGTGAGATACTTCGCCTTCGTACTGGATGGCGTATCCGGGAAGAACAAGAACCCATAGATCGCCACCGGGAACGTGATCAAAAAGTCAATCACAAACAACCACCTCCACCCAGCCAGACCACTAACACCATCCAGATTTGTATAAATCGAACCTTGCATAATCCCCGAGAACAAAGTCCCCGCCAATCCCGAACTCGTGAAGATGGCAGTCCTCTTCCCAATCTCCTCAGGCTTATACCAACTCCCCAAAATCCACTGCACACCCACAAAACAACTCGCCTCAAAGAACCCCTGAAAGAACCGAATAACCATTATCTGCCACGGATGATGCGTAAATCCCGTCCCCAGCGTCAAGAACCCCCACGAAAGACACGTCGTCGGCAGCCAGATCCGCGGCGGGATCTTCTGTAAGATCAAGTTATTGGGGATCTGACCCAGGAGGTAGCCGCCGTAGAATATGGTGTTGATTTGGTTGAGTTGAGTGCCTTTGAAATTGAGATCTTCTTTTGCGCCCGAGACGTAGGCGTTGTTGAGGTTTGCGCGGTCGAGGTAGTTGACCCAGTACATTAGGCAGACGTAGGTGAGGATGAAGAAGTCGATTTTGAGGAGGAGGTGGGATTCGGCTTTGGTTGAGGGGGGTTGGCCCCAGACGGCCACGCGGAGTTTGTGGAGGACGCCCATGGTGGGTGGCGATGACAGTCCTCTTGGAATGCCGTGGTGTTGATGTGTTGTTTTGATTGTAGCGATGTCCGTTCTCTTCAGCCACCAGCGCGCTGCTCTGTATCAATCCAAGTCGTTGGCCTATCTCTTAGAAGCGATAGCCGGGGTTGCTGCATCGTCTTGCTTGGCAGCGGCATAGAGATAGAGGTCTTGGGATTGTTGAGGGGTGATGTTGAAGTGGTGCCCGCCGGCCGGAGGAGGTTGGCCGCGCTTGCCCCGAGATCGCTGCCCATTTAGCCTAAATGGGGTAGCACATATACTCAGCATTGGAAAAGATATCGATCGAGGACGATACATGGTGATACATAGAGAAGCATTAGTGTGTTGAAGACGGTTAGAGACTGAACTGCGACAGAATTAGGAAAGAGAAGTATAATCAAGGCCAAGCCGACATCCTCAATACCATATTATCTAAACCACCTGTGGTTGTTGAAAAGACCGGAGAGAAGAAATAATACACCCAGGAAGCCAGCCCATGTAAGGAGCGTCTTGTTGGAAGACCAACCGCCAGAGTAAACCAGAGATACGAGATACTGCTTTCACCCTTCTCTCCTCGACCTCGTCCAAGCTGGAGGCCTCTACTCGAGGCAAGGGCACTGAGCGTAGACGCCTATGTGACGGATTAGTATCGATGATGAGATAGCGTGGTAGTGCAAGAGAGGAGGTCTTGCAATGTGAACACTTACCACCCTGGCAGAAGCCATTCCAGCCGTCGCAGCCGTTGGGAGCGTAGCAGGAGAGTTGTGGGCATCGGTCGCTGGACTCCATCAGTAAAACTTTTTGCGAGTACTGGTCAGACTTACACTCACTCATATCGGTTGCCTCCACGGTAGCCATCGTAGCCACCGCGTCCGTAGCGGCCACCGTTGTAGCCATCGTAGCCGCCACGGTTGTAACGGTCTCCGTCCCACTGGCCTGCAGGTCAAGTCAGTAATAGAATACCACTGAGAGGGGCAAGTGTAGACAGACCTGGGTAGCGGTTGCCGTAGCCATTGCCATAGCGGTTGTTGTAGCCATTGCCATAGCGGCCATCATTGCCATAGTAGCGGCCATTGTTGTAGCCGTTCTGGCCATAGCGGTAGTTGTCCAGGCCGCCGTTGTTGCCGTAGTAGCCCTGGTTGTAGTCATCGTCGTCTATTACTAGAGTCAGCGAAGTTCGGAGGAGCTTGATCAGGCTCGGCGACGGCCAAGTCGATCTGGCAGATCGCTGAGGGTTGCATACCGTATGGGTAGTCCTGCTTGCCAGCCTTGGCCTGGCCAGCCTGCTGAGCTTGACCCGCCTGCGAGTCCTGCTTGGCCTGGTCGGCACGGGCTTCGATGGCGACGTCAGGCTATCAAAACAAGTCAGTCATCTGAACACTTGTGAGGGCAGTAGGGGCGAATGCATACCTGGGCGACTGGGCCGGCCAGGGCACCAGTGGCGGCGACGCCGAGGAGGATGGCTGCGATGTTCTTGAACTGCATGGTGACTGGAACAAGTGGAAGTGACTGTCTTTTGGTGATGTGTTGTACTGTAGTTGGAAGAAGGCTGGCTGTCTGCTGGATGGACTGTCTTCAAGCTGCTGCTCTGCGGTCTTATATATCCATCGTCGGCCGTGGAGAGTTCACGGGGCCGGATCTTGTTCGCAGAGCACAACTCTCCCGTACGTTGTCGTACCCTATCCTGAAGCTGACGGATGCTGTTCTCGTCCATGCGATTGATTGCAGGTCGTCCATGAAGGCAGTATGGAAACCAGTGCGCCGCAAGCATGTCGATTTGCCAGGTCCTGCTAACAGAGATGACCGCTGCGATTGTTACATATCGAGGACGGATCAGGCATGCGAAACGTCTGGAGAGAGCACACAGAGGTACTGATTTGTGACAGGCGGCTGAACGTGACGATCCAACTTTGCAATTCTGGAGATGTTCGTAGGGAACCCAAGGCACGTTGAAACAGGGCCCGTTCCCGCGAAGAAGCTTTGAGCTTGCCCAATGACCCATGTTCGTAAGGCTATTGTGCATTCGCTGCAGGCGGCTTTGACTCCGTTTCACACGATTCAAGCAATTGGGCTTGGTATACGAGCCAGGCTGCCGGTGTCTTCCGGAAGAGAGACCGTTCGCCGGGCCAGGTGATGTTGCGAGACACGATCTCTGATTGCGTCAATGGTTGTGAGTTTGCGAGGATGTGATCCTTCCCTTTGATCGCCACGGAATGGAAGAGAGCTTGTAGGGTGACACGTGGTAGTCCAAGTTCCACAGTTCTCGTGGATGCAAATGCCAGAGAAGTCATCTTTGAAACCCGTACAAACATGCAGGACAATCCTCACGCCCACAAAGTGACCTCAGCCGTTGAAAACGTGCCTGGTGGCCAGATCGGAATCAATCGAAGCGCCAGCCAAGCGATCGAGACCTTGCGCCATAAGCAAGAGGTGCTACGTCCTAATGCCAGCTCAACCATGGTCGATCAGGTAAGCCTTGAAGGCAAGCAGGGGTCAGAATTGCACTGTGGCGAGACCGTCCAGATCAGGTCGACTCAGGAGAAGGTCCTCGTCTCATGGTTTCGAATCCGAACTTGGGTTGCGGTCGTTTGAAGAGGACCCTCGTCCCAGAAACACGGAGACATGATGTGCCAAGTAATGGGTATATGGATCACATATGCTGATATGTCAACGATCAATAGGCCACTGTGATCGATATTGCTCTGTTCCAGCTGTCAAAAGAGGGCGCATATTTCCAAAATTAGTCCGAATCGAACGCTGCCTGATCGCTGACGGTGGGCGCGGAATGCGCGCTGTCTGCAACGACTGTTGACGGCCCTATAACAAGTGCCTCTGCGAGTTGTCAAACTCAGAACGGAGCATGCGGACGCGAACGTTTGTGACACATCCCACTGAATCGTGCGGACACGTTCATGCGCAGTGTGCCGAGCGCTCGGCGAGTCATCTACCTTCACTGCAACTCTTGCGTCCTTGATGGATCAGCACGGAAACAAGAGGATGAGTATGATCCGAGTGATGAGAAATCGGCGTCCGCGGACTGTGCCGTGGCCCGTCACTGATCAAGAGAGATCACCGCGCAGAGCTTGCAGGTAACATTCGTCGGGCCCGACAGTCTCGAGAGACAAACGTCAATCAAACTCTCCAGATGTTTTTCGTGCATGAAGGATCCGCATCGAGCTTGCCGAGTCAACTCGACAGGCGAGACGTCTCGCAAGAACTTGTAGAGAATTGCATCGATCCAATCGAGGCAGTATCCGAGGTTGATGGTTCTGATGACGAACTGGTGAAGCGTTGTTCGAAGACATTTCAGGGCACTTCCTCAGAAACCGACGGAAGAGGAACGCAGTCCATCGTCCCATCAATCCAATTGAAGCTGTGCTCAAAGCTCCTATCCGCTCCATCGCCAGATTCGACCACAGGTCCATCATTTCCCAGAGGAATACTTAGACCTTTGCTATACACAGCATTTCGCACGCAATTCGTCCACTGGAACCATCTCCAATGTTCATGCGCCTTGAAGTACTGCGTAGCAACATGCACTGGGAAGAAAGTACATATCGTTCCAATGGCGCCGTTCGAAGGCTCCAACATGTACGGCACACAGCGACAGAGGTTGATGACGTAGCCCAGTACTTCAGTCTCGGAGACAGCGCTGTTCTGGCCTGGTTTCCAGTCTGGCTCAAGCTGCTGGCGGAGAGAGTGGACTTGCTGCATGCAGGTTCTTAGGAGGAACATGCGCAGCCAGTACTGAGAGTAGAGGTAGCTGTTCAGGTAGCTCGTGAACCAGTACGCTCTGTCGAGAGTCCGATCTTCGACGAGATTTGAGTACGCACTGAAAGTCTCCACATCGACCAACACGAAACATGCTTTGCCGTTCTTGATCGTCTGGGAACTCAGAGTTGCGACTTCTCTCCTCATATCGGAGCGTAGCGTTTCGCAATCGTATAACAGAGTGTCGATATCGTCCAGCGCATCAGGATGGTCCAAAGATAGATTATCGCAGCGTTCCAGGAGCCCGGGAATCCGCTGGCCGGACCGATAAGAGTCGCTGTAGTCCTCATGCAAATCGACTTTGGTTTGAGCTGCTAGCCATTCTGGCGCGGAGTAGTAAGCGGTTCGTCGTAATAACAATGCACTGGCCAACGAAGTCCGTGTCGACTGATAGAATAGCATCAGAGAGAGACGGCTTTTCAACGACTGCGATCCACGAGCAGTGATGATCCTCTGAAGACCTTGCAAATGGCCAAGCCAACCTTTGCCGTGCTGTCTGATCTCTGTGAAGATCTCACACTGACACAGAATCGACGAAGCCGCCAAAATCTCATCGTCGCAGATATTCTTAGGATCCGAAAGAGAACGCGCCAGACTCCTCAGACCGAGAGTATACGACTCCACCGATCTGCGCAGCATTCGCTTGTCATTCTGAAAACTCCCAATTTGGACCAGACTAATAGCATCCAGAGCATGCGTCAAAGCCGGCTGTGTCGCAGACATAGAAGCCACAATCGGCATCCATCCAAAATGGCTCGTCCAGAACCTCTGTTCCTCCGGCAGAAAGTTCTTTGGAAAGTGTCCATCCTGGAAAACACCATACAACTGCGTTCGATTGGCAGCCGGGCTCTGGATCCTCACCAGCGGATCGACGAAGATAAGCCCCTCCTCCGAAGAACTCGATCCTGGAGATACATTCTTTGGCGACTTCTCAACCCCATCATTCGCCCTCTGCCACACCAGCTCCGTCTGATCCCGGAACTCGATATCGCCCGGCCTCTCGGTCCTGTATCCAGGGCAGATCACTCCGTGGGTCGCACATCGCTGGCATCCCGGTCGGGCGAGGTCACAGCGAATTTTTCGCTTGCGGCATTTGTAGCATCCGTTTGAGCGCAGCGGCATGCTGCGCTGAAGTCCAGAGAGTAGACTGGTTTCTGGTTTCCATGGTTGTGTGATAGCGAGCGGCAAAAGCTGAAGTCACGATGGTTGCGAGCACGCTAAGATCGACGGTGCCGAAAATAGCGTCGTAGAGGGCTGATGCCTGAGGCAGCAGTGCCCGGGCGATGATGATCTGTTCCTCGAAGAGGACCTTGGTGTTGAAAGGTAAGAAATGAGGATCTTTGAAGATTGTTCTCTCTTTTGGATTTCTGTTCTATGATGCTTATCGCGCCTTCCGTCGAAAAGACGACTGACCTGACTGAGGCATCCACAAGGCCTTGGCCCGTGCGTACTTCACTTCCAAACCATCCGGATACCTTTTTCCTTCCATCCATCAACAACGCTCATATCACAGCTCTTACCTCCCCCGTCGTTGAGGAGAATCAATTCTCTCTATCCTCAGCTTCCCCTACGATGCCTCCCCACAAACCCCACAATCTTCCTCACAAAATCCTCCGGATTCTCCGCCGCCCCCCAATGCGCACTCCCCTCAACACTCGCCGTCTCAAAATCCACATACGTCTGATTCCCCTGCCTCACCGCATACTCAGTCGAGAAGCCAAACTCGCCATTCAAAATGAGCGCCTGCACTCGCGATTTCCCATGCTGCCGCCACCATTCTTGATTCTCCCGGGCGTCGCGGGGAATGTTGCGATAGAGCTCGAAATCGGCCCGCATGGCGCCCGACTGTGTGAACATCGCCGTGTAGAAGTCTAGGTCTTCCGTTGTGAAGGCGGTGGGGTTGGAGAGGAGCTCGAAGTAGAAGTGTTTGATGTATTGGGCTTCGCGGCCGGAGGTTAGGGCTTCCGGCAGGTCGAGCTGGCGGTGGAATTGGAAGTGCCTAGATTGTATTATCGTGAGTTTCGGAAGTGCTAGGTAAGCATGGAGAATATACTGACCAGAGACTAGGCTGCAGAATCGTTCATTCATCTCGTTAGCCATATCCATCCGTCCCGGGCTGTCAACGATAATACATACGCTAACCTCCTCATAAACCTCCGTCCCAGGAATCAAACACTCCCCCCAAACACCACTCCCCGTCAATGGCTCAAACCTCGTCGCAAAAGCATGCGCCACAAGACATCCGATATCCAGCCCCACAATATGCACCTTCCCCTCCACACTAAGAAACTCCTCAGACAAAAGCCTCGCAATATCCCCCGCAATCGTAACTTTGTCATACCCATCCCGCGGTTTGGAGGAGTATCCCGCGCCGCGAAGGTCCGGGGCGATCACTCTGTAGCCTTGTCCGACGAGTAGGGGAAGGACTTTGCGGAATTGGTAGGAGGTTTCGGGGTAGCCGTGCACGAGGACGATGGTACCGTTTGTGGGACCGGTGGTGGGGGAGACATCGGTGAAGGCGTAGGAGAGTTCGTCTGGGGTGTTTGGCGTTCCTGAAAGGAGGACGCGGGAGGTAGGTGCCCATGCTGCTGCTGCTGCGGCGTGGACGAAGAGAGTGAGGAGACGCATGTTTGAATGAAAGTGATTGAGCTGGACTCGAATGATCCTGTCTCTGATTCCTTCGACTTACTATTTATAATGAGAGACGAGGCCATTGAACATTGTGATATTCGATTAATAACACTTCCCAGACGTTCGCACAGATTGTCAATACTTGGCCATCCAAACTGCTTCGTTATGAAGTTATGCATGACATTGGCTCGGCACAACGTTTTGTGTCTCCGGCCCAAATTGAAAAAAGACGTAAACGCTTGCACAAAGGTTCGTGGGCATTGCCAAACGCGCGGACTCCGAGCCTGCGATCTGTACGGGCTTCGTACCGTCTCATACGCAGCTACGATGAAGCTTAACTGACGTCTATCACACCACATCACGCAGAGCACTTCCTCTACGCGAAAATCCTCAACGGCTTATGCAAATAAAACCCCGGATCATTAAACCTCAACCCCTTATCCAACTTCGCAAAATCCCCAATCTCCTGCTCCGTAAGATCAAAATCCACAACCTCAAGATTCTGCTGTAGTCGCCCAACATTATTACTCTTAGGAATAATCGCAATATCCCTCTGCGTCGCCCACCTAAGCAAAACCTGCGCCGGCGTCTTCCCCGTCCGTTCCGCAGCTCTCCTAACAGGCTCGACATCCCACAACAGCGGCGTGTCCTTCGCCCTCTCGCGGAACGCCGGCGGGAGTTCCAGGAACGACTGAGGTCCAAAAGACGAGTACGCGGTCACGATGATGTTGAGGTCTTTGGCTAGGGCGATGAGGTCGGGTTGGACTAGGTAGGGATGGTGTTCGATTTGGAGGGAGGAGATGGGATGGCGGGCGTAGGTGGTTATGTCGTAGAGGAGTTGGGCTTGGGCGTTGGAGATTCCGATGGATTTTGCGATGCCGGCGTCGACGATTTCTTCGAGGGCGGTCCAGGTTTCGTGGAGGGGCACGGGGGCTAGTTCGATTTGTTGGTGGGCTTTGTCCATCCACCAGCCCTGAGGCGTTTATTAGGTGGAAGTGTGGTTGATGGGGATTGAAGGGACTTACGGGGTAGGTGATCTCCTTTGGATCCACGTACTTTAAGGCAACGGGGAAGTGGATGAGGTACAGATCAATGTAACCCAAGCCCCATGCATCGTTCTGGGCCTTCGCCATCTGGAGGGCATGTTCCTTGCGGTGGTAATTGTTCCATAACTTTGTGGTGACGAAAATCTCCTCTCGCGTCACAAGTCCCTCGTCAATGGCTCGTTTGATGCCCTGACCAGCTTCCTTCTCGCTGTTCCAGGTCAGTCAAAAGTCACGGATATGGAAACAGGGTATCTGACTTGGCATAGTCGTAAGCGCCGTCAAACAATCTGTATCCTACTTTGATGGCCTGCAGACGTCAGCTTCTGACAATCAATACTTTGAAGTCTGAGTTGAACCCACATTGTAGACGGTGTCTGCAGCACTCTCAGCAGGTACTTTCCAAAGACCGAATCCAACAAGGGGCATGGAATGGCCTGATGCCAGCTTGACGGTCGTTTGTGTCATCTTGAACTTTGGTAAAGAATTTGGTGTAAGGCTGAACAGGTATGGACGTTTCGCTACTCGCTTTCGAAGACATCTAGTCGACTTATATGTCCAAGATCTTCTTTACGACTGATGTGAGGTCGCATGATGTGGGCCATGGGTGTTTGGAGGAGGGAAGCTGGAGGCTCTGGTTTCCGCTTCCAACACCCTCGCAGAGCCGGGCCGTGAAGCCGATCAGAATGCCGATGCATTTATCCGGGTTGCTGGCCGGGGCCAATTGGCCAGTATACACTCGTTCTCCGGTAGGGATTGAAATGGATAAAGCCTTCACCTTTTCTCCCGTATCGTGAGATACCATACACCCTTCGCGGGCTTGAGAGACCGCTTTCCCTACTCCGATGGCTCCCACCCAACGACCCTCAACAACTCCAGCAACTTCGCCTTCGTCAACATCGGCTTCCCATCAACCCTAGTCATCGAAAACGTAACTTTCTGAAGGCATTCCTCCAGCTGTCGCGCTCTCCTCATTCTGAGCGTGCCACTTTGAAAGGACTTTTCAATAACTCGATCGTTGGGAAAAGATGATAGCGAAACCTCGACTCCATCGTCTCCAATCCCGAATGTCGCTCGCAGATCAGTCGGTCTGTAGATCTGCTTTTCGATCTGTTCGCTCCACCGGAATTGGAAACGCTTGATGTGCTGGAAAGCGTCGGGAGCGAGGGATTGGAGCCAGGTCTGGAGGGCGAGCTTGTGGCCATCGCTGAGCAGAAGACGGAACTCGTGGTGTTCGTAGAACATCGCCAGAGTCTCGTGGCGGACCTGTTTCGAGACTTGCATCAACCCCTGGCCGCGGCATTTGCAGGAGTGTAATCCGCGATAGGCCAGGACAGGATTGTATGGATCGCAGTCCCCGACTGTGAAGACCTGGCTGTAGACGGCGTTTCGAAGCTCTGCCGGTATTTCGAAGAAGGTCGCTCGGCTTTCAGGTGAGATGTTGGGTGTATGTTGCGTGGAGATGGCCATCCGCTCCACGCCGTGTTCCTCATCCTGGCTGACGTTGTCCAGCTTGCGTTTTCGTTCGGTGCTTGGATTGAACGTGAGTGAGCTTGAATCCATGGCTGTGAGTGTTGCTTTCAATGTGTCCTCGAATGAATAGAGAGTAAGAGAACGGAGGAGGAAGGGTCATTAAATAACGAGCAGCTCGTCCTGCGTATGAATCCCTCTCACCGGTCACGCTGGGAACGCAAAAGAGCGCGAGACAGCAGGCAGCAGGACCTGAAATGTCGAACACCTACCACTTTTGTCTCCAGACAACTCCGGGTCATGAGAAGCTCCATTCCAAGTCCACCCTCGAGACCCCGTCAGAGGCCTGGATGAGTTGAAGGTGTCACAATCGGTTGCCGTATCGATTTACTGGCTTGTGACGGAGTATGGTCCGAAGTGGATGGTGATGGACATGGCGGGCTCACAACTCGAGCAGAATGGATTCTCAAGCCTCGGAAGGTAGCGATCCCAAACGGTCCTGTTCTCAGCAATGGGTCAGTACGTTCTGCTTGGCGTGAGAAGAGAGTAGAAAGGTCGACATGTATCGAGAGTTTTGACGTTGGAGGACGTCGACAAGTGACGTCATGTCTCCATCGCCGATCAATGCTCCTCACATTGCCATTGTCGCCGTGGTTCCTTGCACGATACCGGTACATCAGTTCTTCTTCGGGGTGGACAGACGCGGCACCGGACGAGCTGCCGCTGTTCAATGCATGTCAGAATGCAGCATCGCAGCCGGCAAGGGGCATGGCGAGTGGGCGAGGCGAGGCCGTGAGGGAGGAGCTGAAGTCTGGAGCCAGAGTTGAGAGGGTCAATTGAGGGCCTTCGATCGCCGTCGACGCCACACCAACGCGACCCAGCTAGACTATTCCACCCCCATCACCACCATCCCGCCCGCCCCGACGCTGCCTGCTGCATTTTTCCGCGGCTTCTTCATGCTGCCGTCGACAGCGATACACAAGCTGGCCCTGCCGAGCGCGACCCTGGCGCCTCGAACCCGGTAGAAGGCGCATCGAAGATATGAGAAGACTCGGTGGCGGACTTCAGTGTTACAACTTTCGCCAGACATTGGCTCCTCTTCCTCCCTTCCTCCTCGATCCTCACGACCCCAGCGGCCAGGCCTCCCTGTCGCGCATCAGTCCGCACCCAGGACCGCTCGCCAACCACACGAATCACACCAAACGAGTGGGTTGGCCTCTGCTGCCAGCCCACGCCCCATAGTCGCCAAGATAGAGAATCTCATCTACGTACGTTGACGCGCAGTCGACCACCACCATTCACCCCACTCCCACCCATTTCTGACCTCGCGGCAGGGTGCGAACCTGGAAATGGTTCGCATTGACACCGTACGCGAGTCCAATGCCCAGGCCAAGGGTCTCGAAGACCTGGTTGTCGTCTTCGTAGGCGGCACAGGAGGCATTGGCGAGAGCACCGCCAAAGAGCTCTTCATTCGCACCACACGGCCGCGCGCCTATATTGTCGGCAGGTTCGAGACGCTCCATTCTGTACCCCGCGACGTGAAGACTGAAGCTGACATGGTGTACAGGAGCGAAGAACGCGGCAATAAGGTTTGCAACGAACTACACGAACTCAATCCCGACGGCAAGGCATTTTTCATACAGAAAGACATCAGCCTGATCCGCAATGTCGACGAACTTTGCGCCGAACTCAGCGCACGCGAGCCCAAGATCCATTGCCTTTTCCTAACCGCAGGTTTCATGACGCTCAGGGGCCGTTCAGAAACGCCTGAAGGTATGGATCGAAAGATGGCTGTCAACTACTACTCGCGCATACGATGCATCCTGAATCTTATGCCGAATCTCACTGCCGCCTCCGACGCTGGCGAGCTATCAAGAGTCATCACAGTCCTCGCCGCGGGCTCCGAAGGCGACGTGCGAATCGACGACCTCGACCTCCAACACAATTTTACGCTCCACGCCTGCCTCGCCCATTGCGTCGTGATGACCGACTTTTGCATCGAGGAGCTCGCCAAGCGCTATCCAGGCACCTCCTTCAGCCACTCATATCCCGGCACCGTGAAAACTGGCATCGCAAATGAGCTGAGTGGGCCGGTGCGACTAGCGGTCAAAGTCATGTACGCAGTGATGACGCCATGGATCCTCAACGTACAAGAATCCGGCGAGCGGCACTTCTTCCAGATGACCAGCCAATGCTACCCAGCCGCGAAGGGCGGCGCAGGAATTCCCATTCCACCGGGTCTGTCCGCGATGCGAGGAACCGATTTCAAACCCGGCAGCGGCGCGTACCTCCTCGACTGGGACGGCAAATCCACCGGCGACGAGAGCGTGCTGCACAAGTACCGCGAGATGGATATGGGACCGAAAGTGTGGGAGCATACGATGAAGATGTTTGCGCAGGCAGAGCAGAGGCTACGGAAGGACTCGAAACGACCCGCTAAGGACGAGCCTGAAGGTGCTGGACGTGGCATACCCAACCCGCCCGGCTGGCGACCTGCTGCATAGTAAGAGGGAGGCGCTGAAGGAGGACGGAGTTTTGGGTATGTCATATTAGTGTTCGAGCGAAGGCGCTGGTGGGGGATTGTTTGATCTACATGACACCGGCTTCTGGGATGGAAGGGACTGTCATCTCTGCTCTGGGTCGGTTTTGGGATACAACATCACAATACCAATGGAACCGGGAATGGGATGTTATGGACGGTGTTCGAGGAGACTGGAGTTTCGTTTCAATGGTTTGTACGGTTTCTGGCTTTCCTTGATTCTCTAATAATACTGATCACAACTTTCTTTTCTTTGGTTTCCTTTCACCTTCTTTTCCTGCTATGATCCTTCATCTCTCTAGCCACAGCTCGATCCAACACCACGAATATGCAAGAACAACATTGTGCACGGGCGGCAACACCAGACGACGACTGGATTGGACATTGAACGATCTTCGGAGCAAGTGAGGCTCTACCCAAGCAAGGGACACCCTGTCGATATGGCCTTGGCATCGTGGTGCCGCAGAACCCAAATACAACCCAACATGTGAAGGATGGCGTTTTCTCTCAAGGCCGATCATTCGATTTCCGGCGTCATGTCCGAAGATGCAATGGAGTGAGGTCGCACTGTCGCAGAGCTCCAAAGCAGCTTCGGATGGTATGGCCGGCTCCGCGATTCTCCGTTTCAGCATGCTCTGGGCGACGACGACGACAAGGACAAGGACAGCGAGGCCCTTGGGCATCAATCCAGTCGTTAACGACGAAAGCTACGATGGTATGCTATCCGGGACAGGGACAGTACCAACTACACAGTTAGGGCTTTGGGAAATGCTCCAATCATGGGGTTCAACTTGTGAAGGCTTCGGATGAGGTTTCATTCTGATACCTTGGTGGACTCGCTTTTACGCGGGTTCGGACTCGGCCTCAAGAAGGCTGGCAAGGAAAGGACAAGGACATCTTTTTTTTTTGTCTCGAAGATGACTGGGGATGCTTTCGACGGGCTTGCTGCGAGGAATCGAGGGCTTCTGCATACCGCACTCAACTTGTCGACGTCTCTTGAGTCGGTCCATCCTCATCGGCTTGGAGATGAAGACTGGGTACGAGTTCTTGTCCACCGAACAGCCTTCACTCCGGATTGTCGAGATGTTACAGCGATGCACGAGCTCCTTGGGGCAACAAGTTATCGAGGAAAAGACATGGGTGAAAAGAGACGGGATACAAGTTGCGATGGCTTTCACGAGTTTCAAGCAATTTGATATTGAACTCGTCTACGAAAGCACCTTTGTCGCCTCGTTGATGTGCGTGAGAGCTGAGGTGAGATGTCTTCCCGGACCTGCATACAGCGAGCAACTCCACTCGGTGGGAGTTTCTCCGTCTACCCCTCGATGTTTGTATCACCACATGTCTTCCGACGGTAGGTAGAATCCTCCTTTTCCCCCAATACTTGCAGCCTCTACTACCATTCCATTAAACTACACGAGCGTGAAATTCATCAGGCCCACTCGTCGTTTGAGAGAAGACAGCCCCTTGATAGAAGAAGTGAGCAACGATCAAGTCGCACCTTAAATACCACAAATATGAAGTTCCGCGACGGTAACTCCCCCCTCCTCCAAACCACCCTCACCTCACTACTAACAAAATCACCAGGAATGTGGCTCCCCGCCCCCACCAAACGCGTCGAATACGCCGAAGAAATCTACTCCATCACCCAAACCTCCACCCCCAAGTCCCCCAACAACAACAACCTAACCCTCCTCTGCCCAACATCCCGCATCCTTACCCGCGGCGACACCCTCAATCGACCAACCCTCACCATCGAGCTCGAAGCCGTCACAGATGGTATGATCTCCGTCGAAACGACCCACTGGCAAGGAGCCCTGGATCGTGGACCGCATTTCGATCTCTTCCCGGACGGAAAACCTATCGCCACTGGAGAGATTGTTGAGAGCGAGAAAGGGACGACGTTGATCTCGGGGGCTTTGGCGGCGACGGTTACGGGGACGAAGAATCTTTTCGATGTTCGATTTCATTCTTCCTCCGGAGAAAAGAAACTCACCTCGCTGTTGAACAGAAGTGTGGGCTTTGCGTATGACCCGCCCCCGGGGAGCCCGATACAGACGTCCGATATGCGGGATTTCAAACACTACATTTTCACGCAGACGACGCTTGGGGTTGGGGAGCAGGTGTATGGTCTAGGCGAACGTTTCGGCCCCCTGAACAAAATCGGCCAAAGCGTCTCCCTCTGGAACGCAGACGGCGGAACATCAAGCGATCAGGCCTACAAAAATATCTCCTTCTGGCTGTCGAGTAAAGGCTACGGAGTCTTCATCGATGCACCCGAAAAGGTGGAGTTAGAAATCGGTAGCGAGCGGTGTTGTCGCGTGCAGACGAGTGTCGAGGGCCAAAAATTGAAGTGGTATATCATCTATGGCCCGAGTCCGAAAGAGGTGTTGAGCAAGTATGCGTTGCTTACCGGAAGGCCGAGTAAAGTGCCGGTTTGGAGTTTTGGACTTTGGTTGAGTACGTCGTTCACGACGGAGTATGACGAGGCTACGGTGCAGGGGTTTTTGGAGGGGATGCGAGAAAGGGAGATCCCGGTGGAGGTTTTCCATTATGATTGTTTCTGGATGAAGGGGTTTCAGTGGTGTGATTTCGATTTCAGCGAGGAGCATTTCCCGGATCCGAAGGGTCAGATTGCGAGGTTGAAAGAGAAGGGACTGGTGAGTAAAGTCTGCGTGTGGATAAATTCGTACTTGGGACAGGCAAGCCCGGTTTTCCAAGAGGCGGTCGAGAAGGGGTATTTGCTCAAGAGGAAGAATGGGGATGTTTTTCAGTGGGACTTGTGGCAGGCGGGGATGGGGATTGTGGATTTTACGAATCCGGAGGCGTGTGAGTGGTTTGTTGGATGTCTGAAGAAGCTTTTTGACACGGGTGTGGATGCCATCAAGACGGATTTTGGGGAGAGGATTCCGACGGAGGATGTGCGGTGGTTCGATGAGAAGGTTGATCCGAAGAAGATGCATAATTACTATGCCTTCATTTACAACAAGCTTGTTTTTGAGGCGTTGCAGGAGAGGTATGGCAAAGATGAGGCGGTGCTTTTTGCGAGGACGGCGTGTGCTGGGACGCAGCGGTTTCCGGTCCATTGGGGTGGAGACTGCGAGAGTACTTTCGAAGCGATGGCTGAGTCCTTGCGAGGTGGGCTGTCACTGGGTCTCTCTGGATTTTCATTCTGGTCCGTGGATATCGGCGGCTTCGAAGGGTATCCGGATCCTGCGATATACAAGAGATGGGTCCAGTTTGGATTGCTGTGCTCGCATTCAAGACTGCACGGGAGCAATTCGTATCGTGTGCCTTGGCTGATCGACAATGATGATAAGTCTGAGCAGGGCTGTTCTGCTGTGTTGAAGAAGTTCGCCCAGCTCAAGTGCAGGTTGATGCCTTACCTCTACAGCCAAGCTATGGAGTCGATTAAGCATGGTTGGCCTGTGAGTGTGAGAGCGATGGGACTGGAGTTTCCAGAAGATCGAACAGCATGGCTCTGTGATCAGCAGTTCATGCTGGGCTCCAGTATTCTAGTCGCACCGGTCTTTGACGGGAGCGGTGAGGTCGAGTTCTACCTCCCAAGAGGAACGTGGACGAGTCTTTGGGATGACAAGACGATCAAAGGACCGCAATGGGTGAAGGAGAAACATGACTTCGACACCCTTCCTGTCTACCTTAGGGAAGGCACGATCTTGGTCTTGGGGAAAGAAGGAGAAACACGTACCGTATACGACTGGACATCGCCCGAGAACCATGAAGTCCGCTTGTACGAGCCGAGGGCTGACTCGAAGTTCTCGCTGTATGACGCCAATGGAGGGATCTTTGCCGTTTTGGAAGCTGAGGAGGAGCATGGAGTTTGGAACGTCGTAGGTATGGATGCGCGGGTACGCCGTCTCAGTAAGGACCAGAATTACTGAGATAGTGTGGCGGTGCAGATCTAAAGAGCATTCGGTCTGTGTATAGCTTCCAAAGGCGGTAGTCCGTTGATGTGGTGGATCGGTCTTTCGAAGGTTGATGGAGAGGAGGCATTCTTCTCAGCGCTGCCATCTCCATGCAAGCTTTTGCAAATCGTGGCATCTCATCAGTACATCTTCAGGAATCTGTTCGATGATGAAGATCAGCCACATGCTCAGACTTCAAGCCATGAGATGTTAGACCCAATCTACCGAAGCCATGATGTGCCGTCCGGCGTTGCATTCAGCTCTTGCTGTCCATCGTTGCATAGATCGAGGTCTCGCCGCGATGACACCGAGCAAAGGTTAGGATAGTAGCTGTGAAGAAGTAGAGAAAACCCATGTAGAGCTGGAGGGAGAAGTGAGGTGGAAGTACCTGCCAGATGCGGGAGGAGATCGGCGGGTCCAAGAGTCTGGACCGGGTGAGGCTCGTAAGGCTAAGATCAGGCAGTGCTTTTTCGCGCACATGAAGGCCGCTCGATGGGCCACGGCGTCGGTCATCACCGCCGTCATGGCAGAATTTCACTTGGCCCTCATCGTGATCGGAAGAAAATTGCGTCGACGTTGAGTGCTGGGGTGAGAAAAACGTCACCAGCCACACTTGAGCTGAGCCACACCGGCGCACGGATGCATTTTCTCCTCACCTCGCTTCCTCTCGTTCACTCGGCCCCGACCACGCTCTGGTACTGACCGCACCAGCCCTACCCGCCGCGAACGATGCCATCAGACCAGCCTGGTCGCTATCGAGACGATGTGGCGAACTCCTCCATCTCACAGCTCACGACTTCCTGCAAGTGATTGGATCCAAGCATCAGGCCAGAGATTGGCGACCGCAGTAGCATGTCTCGGAAGGCAAGACTTCCACCCACGCCCCTAATACCATCGCCATTATCGTTCGCTGCCAACCGTTTCAGGAGATCCGTCTGCCGTGTCCATGTGCTTTGAGCCCACCGGACTGGGTAGTCTCGGCACATTTCTCGCTCGCTAGCACGACACATGCGGTATCAAATCCGTAGCACTTGACAAACACGTCAATTGGCTTCCTCGAGCACCGCCATTGGGTTTCGCCGCACAGCTTACATCGGAGGAAATTTCGTCAATGACACGACAAGCAGACTGGAAGACAGCCGAGAGGCTAGCTACTAGCCAGGAACAACGCAGGAACCAGAGCGCCATCATACCAACTTTCACACAAATCGACCAACTTTGACGATCCTGGCCACTTCGAGTACCCGTTGCCACGCCCGTGGCGGTGCATGAAGGTTTTCTCACGCGTAAGCCACAGCTTGGGGGCCTCGACGATGCAGGGTCATCGACAGTGTATTGCGCCATACGGCCAATCATGAGCGGCCTTCGTAGGTGAGTTTAACGCACAGGACAGAGAGAGTGAAGGAAGACGGCTCTGAGTACCTTGCTCCTGCATAACGGAAACGCCGACACGGACCTCGATAGCATCAATCTCACCCCATTTGACGTTGTTCGCAAGCCTCGATGCTCAAGTCCGCTCGATGCTGGTAGAAGAGCCTACTTCCCGGCCACGGCCCTACTTTAGATGGACCATATCGCGGTCGTGTGTACCTGGGACATACCTATACCTCTCTGTCGCCGCCCCTTTCCCTATCATCGCCCACATGAACCTCTCCAGAGTCTTCTGTACTAGTTGACACGTTTCGACAGAGCCTTCCGGAAGCATTGTGGTGTGAGCCGCCTCTATCAACCCTTGACAGCAGACAAAGGCCACGTCAGTCGCTACCGTGGAGGAAATTCTTTACAGGCCGATCGAAGACTTTTCTCGATCAATTCTCGAGACGGCAGGCACTGAAGGGGTGCAAATGCTCCCAGCCTGAACCGCAGACGACGCGGTGAATGGCTTCAACCCCATCGAGTGCAAGCGGTGGACGCTCACCTGGTGGTAGCGGGAATACTGTTCTACCATATCGCATGCATGTTTCGCAACGATATCTGGACCTGACACGACAGAAGCTGGATCTTGCACGACTTCCGCGCGAACCACAGACTCGACAGCATCATGTCGATGTGGGCACTACAAAGACGCAGCTTGAGCCTCTGGTCGACCATTGGACAGAGGAGTACAACTGGCGCGCGCAAGAAGCGTACTACAACGAAACACTTCCTCAGTACCGACTCGCAATCCATGGCACGCGGTTGCATTTCGTGCACAGGAGATCGAACTCGATGAACGCGATACCACTTCTAGTTGCACACGGCTGGCCGGAGAGCTTCATCTCAGTATCACATGTCATCGAAGCGTTGTGCAATCCGGTATCGACGCCGCCCAGGGGCGACGAGAATGTGCCATCGTTTCACATTGTCGTGCCGAGCATACCGGGATGTGGCTTCAGCGACCAGGTTGCCGAGGAAGGGAACAACATTGCTACGACAGCAGAGGCGTTTGACGCGCTCATGAAGTCTCTTGGGTACCCCAGATACATTGCACATGGCACAGGATGGTGAGTACGACATCTAGAGCAGGGATGGAAGACTGTGGCTGACTGACGACAGGGGATTTCGAATTTGTCGAATGATCGCACTTACGCATCCAGAGAGCTGTATGGCGATCCATACAGCGAATCCAGAGATTCCACCTCCCAGGTAAGAATCCAGCGTGCTCTTGCTACGAGTATGAACTGACGCGTGTCGACTAGACAACAGAACTTTGGATACAGCCCGCAAGACATGAGCATGCCTGGTACACCCTTGCAAGTGCCCATGCAAGTACCGGTCACAGTTCCAGGGCTCTCTCCACCCCTATCACCAGGTTCGATCCAACAGCAACAAAGGGAACGACCGCAGACAGTCGCATACGCGCTGTGCGATTCTCCAATCGGCCTACTAGCATACATTGTTGACGCCATCCGACCCCCGCAACGCAACAACTCCCCAGCATCGTCTCGCTCCGGCTCAGCGAGTCCTCGGCCTTCTAATCTCCCTGACCCGTGGTCGCCAACAGCCCTCATCAGCTGGGCGATGCTGTACTGGCTGCCCGGACCAGAAGTGGCCCTACGATGGCTCGTGAACTCCGCACCAATGCTCCAGAACCTCTGGACAACACATAGCAATGTTCCGCTCGCGATCTCCCAATTCAGCGACCAACATTCTCAACACTCGGCACCCATGTGGGCGGAAGCATATCATCGAATCGCTACCGTACGGAGAAGAGGAGGCACTGTTCGATTTGCAGCGTGGGAGCGACCTGGAGAGGTCGTGATGGACCTTCGAGAGCTGGCGATATTGGTTGCACCCTCTTTCTTCGGGGGCTTTGCAGGGCCTGGTGCCATGATGGAGCATTGAACGGCCGACTTTGATTCTGACGACGATACCCAACACACTTTCGGCGAAAAATTGTCGTCCAACGGTACATATGATATTCGGAGGACTCTGTAATACTACAATCTCGAACAAAATTCCTTCACATGCAATCAGATGTGCGTGCATAATAGTGGTGTCACGGACCAATGAGCCGAGACTTGTTGAGTGAATCTCGATGTGTGGCGAAGCAGCCAAGTGACGTGGGGTCTGGTCGCGCTCAATTTCGCGCACCACGAGAAAGTTTTTACTGACGACCAACTCTTTCTCCTTGACACACTCCACCCCACCGCCGCCACAGCACGTTGCTCACTAGCTGCCGTGAGATCGACACCAAAAGTTTGCCGCTGCAATTGGCAAACCCGCACGAGACCAACCACGACATCGCCGCCTCGACACACCGCACCTGCTGCCCGCCGACTCATATCCTGGCGGTAATCACGACTGATAGCAAACCCGCCACCAACACCCTGAGACCGGCTCTTTGAATGAAGGGCCGCTCTCATTTTGCCCGTCCCTAAGACACTCCTACCGCATTCTATGCGTCCAGAAGACCTTCTACGCTGCCTCTGCAAGCCCAAGAAGTAAGAAGCCCGCCCATCCCGACCACGCTGCAACATCTGCTGAAACTTGCGTGTCCAGGCCCAGGTAACACCAGCTACGTGCTGATTTGAGAACAACTTCCACCAATTCACCCACCTGCGAACGACTCCCTCGACCCGATACTTCCGCCGGGTATCGGAGACTCGACATCGACCACTCGACCATAGTCGGCACCATTCCGCGCCGCAAGAGCTCTTTTATTCCTCTTTCCGCGCGCCCTCCCTAAGATCGACCACGGTCGTCGCAGAACCCATATTCACGAGCTTGCTGCTGGCGTAAGCCAGCCTCCAATTTCCAACTACAGGCGTGGGCCTATTCTCCTCAAGCGAACACCGCCGGTTCGTTTGGGCTGCAGATAGCGCTTCACTGGTGCAAGAGAGAAGCCACAGCTACCTTCCAACCCTCGAGAACCACCAGTCGAACACCCCGCCAGCAAGAGCACTGCTTGGAGATGGTCAATATCGAGATCCCACCACACTACACCGACTCTCCGTCAAGCCTTAGTGGTACTCCACATTTGACGATCAATCGAGACATCACTGCTCTCGATCTCGACTCCAGCAATGCATTTGAAGGACCTGAGAAGCTGCTAGAGGTATGGTTCAGCGCCTCGGACAGGGCGCTGCCTCCTTCGGCTGGTCCACTCGGCCTCAAGGCAGTCTCGCAGGACTCATGGAAGGAAATGCTTGATCTCGTCAACTGCAAGGTCCTGTCGGTTGTCGAGTCTCGCAATGTCGACGCGTACCTGCTCTCCGAGTCCAGCATGTTCGTCTTCCCGCACAAGCTTGTCCTGAAGACCTGCGGTACCACCACTCTTCTCTGTGGCTTGCCGCGCATGCTCGAAATTGCTGCTCTTGAGGCTGGCTTCCCACATGTCAAGGCTAACCTCCCAGAGGGCACTGCGGCCGCGGCGACTCCGCATCGTGTCTTTTACAGCCGCAAGAACTTCCTCTTCCCCAACCAGCAGCGTGGTCCACACCGCAGCTGGCGTGATGAGGTTAGGTACCTGGACAAGATGTTCTTGGGCGGCAGTGCGTACATGATTGGCAAGATGAACGGGGAGCACTGGTACTTGTACATCACTGGGCCTCGCACTCAGTTGACTCCGCCCTCTACCCCTGATGAGGAGAAGTTGCAGACTCCGACCCAGAAGATGATGCTTCCAGAGAAGAACAATGGCGCTGTCGTCCCCGACACCGAGCCCGAGGATGAGACTTTGGAAATTTTGATGACCGATCTCGATGAGGTCAACGCTCGCCAGTTCTACCTCGACAATGCCAGCACCATCGCCCAAGACAACGCTCGCCAGGCACATCTGCTTCGCAAGGAGGCCATCAAGCATCTGGGCGTCATCCCTGAAGCTAATGGCTCCGACGCAAGCATCTCTGGCAACACTCTGGTCAATGGTAGCGACTCTGGCTTTGATGTGTTCGCTCAGACTTCGAGCGACCACTCTGGCTATACTACGCCGTCTGACGAGGAGCCATTGACGTTCGCTGAAGAGCTGAGCACCGAGGGTCATACCTTGGGCACCGTCGTCACGGAGAACTGCGGCCTCGCCGACGTCTACCCAACCTCCAAGTACCCCGACGCCCGCATCGACTCCTACCTCTTCACGCCCTGCGGCTACTCAGCCAACGGCGTAGTCCCAATGCCCGGCAACGCCGACTCAACCTCCTACTGGACCGTCCACGTCACCCCAGAGCCACAATGCTCCTACGCCAGCTTCGAGACTAACGTCCCCACGCGCCACACCGGCCGCGACACGCTCGACGTCGTGCAGCAAGTCGTCGGCATCTTCAAGCCAGGACGTTTCTCGGTCACGCTGTTCGAGGCCAAAGATGACAACGACATGGCTTACGCTAAGAGGGATAAGCGCATGGATCATGTCCGCGGCTATCGACGCATTGATCGGATCGTGCATGATTTGGAGGGGTATGAGTTGGTTTTTAGGTATTTTGAGAGGGAGGATTGGAAGGGCACTGATGGACCGAGGATTGGGGAGAGGAGCCCGTGAGTGAAAGGTTGTGGAATGGGAGATGGAATGGGGAGGATTTGGTTTGGGATTGGTATCCTTTTCTTTCTTCTTTCTTCTAATGATGAGAGGATCACGGCCGAGCGAGTTGCGATTGCTATGGTTTGATGATTGCTTGCTTGCTTGCTTGTCTGTCTTTTGAACTCTAATGCATGGCGTTCTTGGTTTCAACGACCTGTCCTCCTTTCCTTTCCTTCTCCAATCCTAGAAACACCAGCCATCATCTCCTTTCTCGATTCAATCAAGTTAAAGACCAGGCCAAACAGCCCCATCCCCCTCCAACCCGGGATTCTCCCCTTTCATATCTTTCCGTTCATCTTCCTCGACTACACTCTTTAGTGCGCTCTCAGAAGGTTTTATCCCGCCTCCTGGACGAGGGAGGGGGCCTGCCGAGGAACGAGGCTCCGGAGAATGAGGCTGTGAAGAAACGGGTTCTGAGGCACGAGGTAAAGGTCCAAACGTTGCACGAGGGGGCGAGCGAGGTGTGTTGTGGATTGGTAAAGGCGGGAGGTTGTGATTCGGTGTCCTTGCGAGAAGCGTTTCGAGTTTGTTTTCGATGTTTGTGAGGCGGTTGGAGAGGGTGTGGATGTGGAGGTGGAGATTGTGGAGGCCTGCGGTTCCTGTTGTTAGGAGGACTGAGGGGGCGTTAGCACCTCTTGGGGGAGGGGAGGGACTGGATTCTGGAGAGTGGTAGTGTGTGCGGGTGCGTCGATGGTGGTGTCTAGTTCGAGGGGGTTGTTGGGGTCGTGGAGATGTTTGAGGTTCAGGGATTGAGGAGGGACGAAGGGGAGAGCGGGTTGGGATTCGTGGAGGGGAGGGGTTGAGGAAGGAGGGGGACCGTGGGGTTGGAGGCTGTTGGGTGTTGTTGGGCATTTTGGTGTGAGAGTTGATGAGTTGTGAGTGTTGAGTAGGGAAGACAGTGGAGGCTCAGTGGTATTTTTGAGTGTTGTTTCATATTGGATTCCGTGAAGACGATCGATCGATTCATACCAACTCCCATTGTGAATACGGATAAATGTATGGAACGAAAAGACCGATTGACAAGATTGCACGCAGTGTTCCTTCCATCCACCATCTAAAAATCTCTATCAGGGGTATATCGATATCAAAGAGAGTGCATTCAAATCAAAGCCAGATAGATCGCGACCAGCAAAACAAACCAGATATGCCCACAACGCCATCGCTAAAATAGATCTCGTACAACCCACCGCCAAACTCCCTGCCCCTCACACTCACGCGTACAACCGACTCTGCCGTGGGTTACTCAACAAATCATCCCAACTCCCCTTCTCCGCCGCAGCACTCCTCCTCCACGTCGCCCTCGTCTCCGCCGCATCATACCGTCGACCCGCGCTCTCCCTCAGCGGCTGCTGGACAGAGTACATCGATGCCGTCGAGGATGATGACGAGGATCGTCTTGTGAGGACAGGTCGTCCGGTTGAGTTGGTTGTGACTTTCGACAGTGCATCCATACTCGAATTCCTCCGCTTCATATCATTCAACCCTAGACTCTCGTCTGAGGAGTTTCGAGATTTGAATCTCGCCCAGCTCCGTCCAAGGAAAGATGGTTTCTCGTTGAGAGGCGTTGTAGGTGCGGAGTAGGGAGTAGTGGTGTTGTCAACGTCGAAGTAACTCCAGCAAACGGACTCTTGGAACCGCACGCGCTTGGGCGGTTTGGCGGAATCGATACTGCTGCGGGGCGATTCTTTCAGACTGTCGTGACGGTCGTTGAGGGTTGTCGTTTCGGAGTTGGGCGTACTGTCGGAGGCGAGATCGAGGGAGGATTTGGAGAAGGAGAGTTTGGGGAGGAAGACCACAGGTGCGGAGGTGGAGTTCGTCGGGTTGGCCATGATTCGCGGTGGTCAATTGTGAGGGCGGAGATCGATTTGATTGTAGTTGATTGCGATTTGCAATTCGCGTGGGTGCCGCGTGGTGCCGGGAGATTTTAGGCGAATAACACAGCTGGCAGGTTTAAGAATTGTCTCGCAGTGTTGGGATACCGGCCGCTCATGTATGTTGTGAAAGACAGGAATGTGATGAGTCCCGACTGAGAAGAAGACGAGCGGTTTCAAGACCCAGCCGGTCCGCAGGACGCAGACACATTTTGTACAACAGACCTGCCTTGGAGCACAGCCGGGTATCGGGAGCCCAGACAGCTATCAAGAGCTGGCGTTTCCTGAAGCTGGTTGAGATCTTAGCGTGTGTTGATGGCAGTGACACAGAACAGGGCATCCCCAGCCGTTGAGCAAACCAAAATAGGAAGGAACCTGGCTCGATGCCGGGAAGTTCTGTGGATTGATTGGCGGCCTCCTGCCAAGATGGAGCCGATGGTGCGGACAAGTGCCCGTCGAATGCCTGCATGGAATGCCGGTTTAGTTGACAGCTTTTGGGGCGTGCTGCAGGCACACCTTTTTTGTACTGCGATGTCTACGCGGGTGCCACCGTTTCAGCGATAGCAGCTGTCGTTCCCTAAGCGATGGTTGTATGCAGTGCGGCGCATCAAAACCGGGCTTTGCTCCGTGTCACTGCATTCGCCTTATCAGACGCTCTCTTCTCTATCGTTCATGCAATGCTCGACGAGATCTTGATGGTGTGGACGGTCCTGCTTTCGGAGGACCTGGCTCCCGATGCGTCATTCGAGCATTAACGTTGAAGGTTACGCAAGCTGATGGCGCGAGAATGTACCCAAGCCGATTGATAAACAAACAGGCATACGACCCGTGCGGACCACGCAGCGCCGTGGTTTGGAACCGCCGTGGCTTTGTGATGATGAGAAAGTGGGAAGCCTGTTGTTTGGGACGCATGCAAGCGACTGTTTCTGAATATGTTACGTCTGGTTACACCCGGCTCCACGAGCACGATGCAGTTGATTGACCGGACAGTTGCAGGTGCAGAGCAACACAGCGTCAACCAAATGCAAAGCAAGGGGGCCGACACGGTTGAAAGCCGTCAAACGGACGTGTGTTCCCATCACAGGATGTCTTCCCCCATCTGGTGCGACGACAGGACCAGTCCAGATTGCAGTCCGTTGCGTTTGTTTGCATTTCTCGCCAATGAGAAATCAAGCTTTTTGTCCCTTGGGGAAAGAAAGCGACTTGAACGACTCCACCTCCGCCGGGTCCCGTCCTACAAACTCCACCGTCCAGTTCCACAGATCTTGCTGTTTGCTCTCATCGTAACTGTCCTTGCTGCTGTTGATGGCCTTCAATCCCTGCGAGTCTTGGAAGTACTTTCCACTGACGCCCTCAACGTCGGACGACACGGCGAGACTTGCGAGATTACGGCCCGACTCCTGTGGGGTATGGATGTTGGGACTGATGAGGAGTCGCAGTAGGGGTATGATGCGAGGCAGGACGGAGTGCCAGAGGAATTTCTCAAAGCCGGATGCATCTCGTGCGAGACCAGTGCCAGGCATGAGGCCAGGGTCAAAGGCAGTGACGGTAAAGTCTGCGCTTGTCGTGGTTCGATGGCGGTCCAGTGCGTACATCCACAAGACGTTGCAGAGCTTGCTAGTGGCATACCGCTGGCGGCCGGCATACTTCATGGTAACTTTGTCAGGGTGCGCCAAAAGCTCTGCTGTGACGTATTCGGCGTCTGGTAAGCCAGACTTCTCCGCAGGATCATGAGTACCAGACGACGTGAGGACGACCCGAGCACCTTTGGAAAGGTGAGGCTGTAAGAGGTGGAATAGCAGTGCATGTCCGACGTGGTTCACTCCGAAGGTCGTCTCCAAGCCATCCGTCGTGTATGCAACGTCCTTTGGGAGCTGAATGCCTGCGTTGAGTACCAAAGCTGAGATGGGAAGGCCGAGTGCAATAACCTCTTTTGCGAACTTGCGAACATCATCCAAGCTGGCGAGGTCGAGTCGAAGGTACTTTACGTTCGATTGGCGGAGTTCCTTGTTGATGGTTTGAGCTGCTTCCTCTCCAGAAGATCGCGAGCTAATGTTGACCTGGGACTTGGGTCTTTCTTTCGCAATCACACGCGCGGCCTCATATCCAAGGCCGATTTGGCCGCCGGTGATCACAATGGTGGAGTCGTATGTCATCTTCATGTTCGTCGAGACGCTGATCGTGTTGCTGAGGCTCCATCGTAGCTGTCGACATGCTGTATATGTACAGCCTTGTTGTTGAGACCATGACCGGACTTGGACTCGAATATGCTTCTCATCTCCGGATCTAAGCACAAAGCTGCTGCCTCTGCCTCTCAGCCGTAGATTTCTGAACAAGGGCAGACCTCAAGATGAGGTGAAGTGGCGGTACCCGCGGACAGCGGCCGCCGCAAAATTAGGGTGTTGATTGCATCTTCAACCCAATTGATCCTTCTGGCCTGCTGTTTTCAGCCATCCCGGTCCGAAAGTCGGCACTGGAATCCGAATCCGAGCTGGTATACGCCGATGTGCCTCATTTTGGGAGCCGCTGGCGCCTTTTGGCATGCTTATGGAGGCATAATCGGATGAATTGAAAGCCCGCTGGCGTTGAGATTCGTCTGATGGGGGGCTCGTCCCGGAATTAAGCCATGTCGAAAGGCATGTTTTCGCCGTGCTGTTGACTTGCCGCCGGCGAAGGATCTTGGACCTTTTGATAGAGCCACCTCAGCTGGATCACATCTCTTAGGGTCTTAATCCAGCTTTGGAGGCACAGATCAGGCCACAAGCAGCAGAGAAGAGCGCGGACTGGTATTCCTTCGAGCTCATTTCGTGGACGGGGTTGCGACTGAGCGGGCTGGCTGAAGATCAGAGCCTGAGTTCGAAATGCTGAGTCCCGCACGGGCAACTGATTTCGCTATACAAAGGGGAATGTCTTGCAGGCGATGCTGATGTATGGCCGTCTGTTAACTTTTCCTTTGGTGGTGTGATGTAGGAGGGGAATCACTTGACGGGAAGTTGCAGGCATGCTGCTTCCCTGCAAGCCGCCGATGACATCTGTGGCTGCCCAACTTCGACTTCATCTCTTCAAATTCTTCTTCTGCGCCAACATTCTCGACAAGAAGATCTCGGAGACGGGAGAAAGACAGAAAATTTCGTGAGAGAATGAGACCATACGAAGTATACTCGATTTTTCGCCCGCCCGAGTCTTCGACAGACCTTGATTACGACCGGAACCAGCCAAGGTGTGTCTCAGCGAGATGGTATCACGGCGGCCACGGCGAAGAGGCCATTCAGCGAGTCTGAGAAATGTGTCAACGAGCCCGTGAGCTCGGCGTATCTGAGAAGTCTTTGAGGCGGAGCTGGAGGCCGTGGCCGTGGGGAAGGAAATCGCGAGGAGGTCGTGAGGCCTCGGTCTTGACTTTGGCTGAAATCCGCTGATTCGTCGCGCCAGGGGTCATTTCGTGCACCGAAGGTCTTCATGAAATATCCCGCCAAACGATTCAAACGATTCTACCAATTCTCCTGGCTTGAAAATGTGCGTTCGCGCATTGCTCTTTCACCTCCAAGGATCTCGGTCTGCTTCTTGAGGATTCAGCTTTACTTCTCCACTGTACGGCATATGATGGGGCCTGCAATGTCACCTTCCTGGAGGGTCAACGTCTTCGAGATGATACGGCGAGAGCCTTTTTCCTAGGCCAGCATACCTATCCATCGCTTTAAGACTTCTGCAAGCCTCTCAAAGACCGTCCCGTCCGCAACAGGCCTCACATCATCCCCGAGGGGCCAAATGAGGCGAGAGGCGTCCGGATTGGGAGTCGACGGTCCGTCTTTGGCATTTCATCGTTGTCCTTGAGCTCCATTGAGCGCATACTCGGCGCCAAAGACTGCCTTTCGCAGTGCAACCGCATGAACATCCTGGTAAAGTCATTGAAGGAGTTGAGGAATGTCTAGAACAAGTCGCAGGAGTGTGACTTGCGCAGCATCGCTGCAGACAGGACAAAACCCCGGCATCGTCCAGTCAAATGCGCACACCGTCAATCCGCATCATCCAACATAGCACTCCCCTGCTTTGGACAAGAAGTGGAGGTGTCTTGCTTCTAGTGCACGAAGCTTTGACAAGATGTCGATCTAGAACTCTATTGAGAAACCACAACCTGGACGATTTCAATACTTGGTTTCACCGCACGAATGTTGTTGTACCGCAACGTCGTATGCGCAGAGTCGGCAGACTTTGCAGGACGTCCTCATGTCTTGCATGTGAAGATGCAGACCACCGGCACATTCCATTTCAACAACATGATCGACATTCGACAAATTCGTATTGACGGCAGATCCCACAGATAGATGGTATACTCTCCTCCACCTCCGGGGAGCGAGCGACGGCTTCCGCGGCATACGCGCTGCGCAGACGACGATAGCCTGCCGCCAGCAAAAGCGGCTTAGAGTGCGGTGCCCTGCGGTCGTTCACTGACTATCAATCTATCACCAGCAGAGACTTCCATAACGCAGAGTCTGTACTCTCCAAGCTTCTTCTGGCGCCTGCTTTGCAATCTTGACTGCGAGATAGACTCACATTTAATCTTAACCTCCAACACGAAAGTGTGGGGAGCAGGAGCGGCAACAAACCATCACCGAGGAAAGATGTTCGAAGAAGCAACGAGGAACTGTTCTCTGCAACGTGCACCCCGCATGCAAGATGCTGTGGAGAGAGCGTTATCTTTGTCAGACGGTGCGTGCACCATCTTCGATGAAACCAGACGAATCCCTCCGTAGTGCCGGCGAATTCACATCCCTGCCCAAAAAGGCAGCTTAAGGTTATCTGTTAGCCTTAAACGCATCCGCCCGGTAAGGGTTGCTCAGTGCGCAGGTGTTCCTGGTCTAGCGTCGAGTTTGCTTCTTTGACTTCTGCAGATGCTTTTGCACCGGCTGCCGAGGAGGCTGCGCGCCGTTGTGGCTGCATTCATGCAAGTCATGTCGATCGCTCTGCTTGCGTACTTCACGGTTGGAAAGATGCAGAGAGGGGAAGATGGTTGACGCCTCTTTCGTCAGTCTGCCTTGCAAGCAGATATTGGGTCTGCTCCTTAGTCAAGTACCGGAGAAACAGCAACGAGAAACAAGACTGCCACCAATCTGATCCGAGAGCGAATATGCCGTGAATGGCTGGGTGGGTGGCCTTGGCAATGAACATCATGCCTCGCCTGAGGTGCGGCGCGGTATGGAGAAACCTACTTGATCGCTATCCGTGCGAGTGTCACCCCACGCCGACGGCGGTGGTCTGTTCGAAGACGAATCAAAGGTAAGCATGAAGCTGTCAATGCGGTGCCAATCAAGGACCCTTGTGTCGTAGCTTGACACGTTCGCGTCATCCTTTCGCGAGTGCTCTTGGAGCTGCAAGGTAGGCATTGCTGTCGAAGGATCATACATACCAATAGTCGACGACAGAGAAAATGGCAACAGCACAATCAGAAGGCAGCGGCACAGACGACCGCCAGACATTCTGGGTATCCCCTCTCGAGCCTATTCCAGCGCAAACGATCGCACTTCCACCCGGAGATCAGATCGGAATCGCCATCATCCAACCTTCCATCGTTTGCTTTCGCACAACACCAACTTTCAACGAGGACTCCTTCATCGAAGCCGTAAAGACCGCATCAAGATGTATACCGTGGGAGGTCCCTTTGACAGCAGGGAAAGTGGTCTGGGAGGATGAATCAAGACACAGGATCAAATGCGAGATTCCAGAGGACGCGAAGATCCAAGTGAACATCAAGAGATTACCGCACCGCGATGCAGCAGACCTGGACGCCCGGCATTGGCCGCCACATGCTCTTCAAATCCCTGAGATCTGTCTATACGATAGGCCTTTGCCTGCCGTCGGGAACTTTATCTTTGGAGTGCAGGCGAACTTGATTAAAGGAGGTGTGATTCTGGTCATACATATGAACCACATCCTGCTAGACGGGCCTGCACATGGAACGCTGGCAGTCCTCTTCGCGCATCACCTATCTCGAGCGGTAGCTGGCAAGCCACCTCGAAAGTCAGGACTTGTGCCTCCAGAAGCTCTAGACAAGTCACTCGCTCAAGGAACCCAACCAGCACGAAACATCTCCGACTGGCAAGACTGGAAACTCAAGCCCGAGATCCCCCTCACCCCAGAACAACTCCGAGAAATCTTCTACGAACGAGTCGCCAACCTCTCCCTAACGATCTGGCACTTCCCCCTCGACAAACTCAACAAACTCCGCGCCGCAATGCAAGCCTCCTCAGAAACCAAACTCTCCCTCGCAACCTGCCTCTCAACCTGGTGCTGGCGAATTTTCACTCGCGCACGAGCCCTGTCTGAAGATGAAGAAACCCGAATGCTCACCCCCGTCCAAACACGAGGTCGCATAAAAGAGCTTCACCAGAGCTACATCGGCAGCGCTCTAGTCTACGGCCGCGCCTCCGCCACAGTCGCTGAACTCAACACCCTCTCAACCAGCGACCTAGGCGACCGCATCGCAAAGAGCGTATCCTGGTGGACGGCAGACCGCATCCGCGAACACTGGGGTTCCGTCGACGCCTGCGACGACATCGCCAAGTACCAACCCAACACCGACCGGGACTTCGGTAACGACGTCGAGATGAGCAATACCATGAACCTGCCGTTCTACAAGATCAACTGGGGAGATTCTTTACAAGTGAAAGCGATCCGCTTCCCGAGCTTGGCGTTTGCGGATGGGTATATTCTTATCGAGCCGCGGTTGTTGACCGGCGGTGTCGAGGTGTTCTTTTATGCGGCGAGGGATACGTTGGATGCGTTGATGAGGGATCCGGAGTTTAGGGAGTATGCTGAGTATTGGGCGGCGAGTGACGAGGGGATTGATAAGTTGGCGGCGGAGACGGAGCCTGCGAAGGCGAGGCTGTAATTAGGATGGCAGTGGAGATTTTGGAAAGAATCATTGGAACAGTAATGAGATGTTGGATAGCATGTGACAATACCAAGCGCGGAGTAAATGGAGTTTTGATTCCTATGACCTAACGTCCTAAACACCCACGCCAAGTAATAAACTAAAAAGATACTACATCATCAAATCATTGAGCAACAGACCACAACGCTGCCCCTCCAAAGTACGCCCACGTCAAAGCCGTAATGCCCATCGTACCCCAAAACGCAGGCTTGGGCGGCGTAATGCAAGACAACATCGGCTTCGCAACACCGGTCTTCTCATCCCGGTCCAAGAAATCTTCCCTCGTCTTCTTGTTCGGATCCGGCGAGAGGCAGTAGATGACCGGTACGAGCGAGTTGTAGACGCAGTCCATCAGAATTTTGGTGAATGGTGGGAAGAGAATCGATGCTAAGAGCCATTTCGTCGAGGAGGTTGTGATGGCTTCGGAGAGCGTCCAGTAGAGGACAGTCGCAAGGCAGCCGAAGTAGACGAGATGCATCCATGCGCCGTCATAGACGACTGTGCGAATGAGACGGCCGATGAAGCTGGTGCTCGCCCTGGCTTTCGAAGCAGCGCAGTCGGCTCCAGTCGTCTTGAACTTGGCCATCTTGGTCTCGCCAAAGACAGCGTGCTTAACAAGCCAAAGAATGCCCTTAAGCTGGTAAGGCAAATTCCAGAGACGGACGCCGTCGTCGAGAGCGATTGTGCCTTCGGCCGCGGAAGACAACATCCAGGACATGATGTATGTCGATGAGTAGGAGATGAAAGCCAGAATGAGCGAGATCGGGAGATCGTAGGAGCTGTGTGCAGGCACGACGGGACTTCTGGCCAGCAGAAGGATCGTTGGGAGGGAGATCATCAGGAGCAGACGGAAGATGGTCAGGTGTAGAACTGGAATCAATCCAGCGACACGTTGGCCGAGAGTCTTCTCTGACATGATCGGGTGCGAAAAGAGTGAGTAGGCGTGGATGATTCCAGTCATCCATTTAGTTTGAAGCTTGGCCATGTCGGTGTATGTGAGGGCGTTCATGCCGTGTTGGTGCTCCTCCTCCAGGATTCGACATTTGTAGCCGTGGGCTTGAAGGATGATGCTGACGATGAAGCTGTCTTCTTGCTTGACCATGGTTGGAAAACCGCCGAGTTCTTCGAAGGTGCTTCGTCGGGCGAGGTATCCAGTACCTTGGCAGACCGCCTTGCCGCTGGAGTCGAAGACTCGTTGAACGACATCGGTTTCGAGGTGGAATCGCGGAGCGAGTGTGAAGCCTTGCGGCAGGTTGTAGAACTTCTGAGGTGTTCCGGCCAGCGCAACAAGAGGGTCTTCCTCCAAAAATGGCACAGTTGCTCGCAGCCACTCGGGGCCCAGGAGCATGTCAATGTCGACAACGCCGAAGTATGGAGCAGCTCCGCCAGGGAGATCTGCGACTAAGTCCATGCCAAAGCAGATGTTGGCAGCCTTCGAATGAATCTTGACCTCCTTGCCTCTGGCGCCATAGTGCAATTGAATTGAAGGATGTTGGGCGCTGATCTTCTTGACCAATTCTTTCACAGCTGGGGAGTTTCCATCATCGAGGACAACGATCCGGAAACGATCCGCTGGGTAGTCTTGACGAATTGCGGCGTTGATGGTATCGGTAATGATATCAAGGCCCTCGCCATAGCAGGGCAGAAAGACATCCACACATGGAACATCGTTTCCTTGTGCTCGTTTCCGCTCTTGGGGAGTCCATGTCTTTCCAAGGCCTCCCAGAAGAAGTGCAAAGAGCATTCCGCTCACTAAGTCACAAGTCAGCCTTCGAAGTGTTGATATCCTTCCTTCGATAGCAATTTACCTCCAAAGACCCATTCAACGAGCAAAAAGGCCACATAAGCAGCCAATTCTGTATGGCTTGCATATGGGATGCTCAATCCAATACTGATCCATCTCCAAGTGAAGTAGATGGTGTTGGCAAGAAGAGGAAATTTGGCAAAGTTGATCGCCCGCTTCAGAGCAGCATTTCGTCGACGCTCCTCCTCTGACGTCCGCTTCTTCAAAGTCGAAAGAACAGGGCGCGTTGCCGTCATGTTGGGAACCACCATGTTGTCGTCGTCGTCAATGGAGAACGCGGTCGAGGAGAAGCAGGGGGAAGCAAGCAATTCTAATTGTAAATGCTCAACCCTGGAGACGCCGTCGAAGTGACTATGCCCTGGTACCTAGTTACCTCGTGTCTTGCAAGATTGCGGGGCTCGAAGAGATCGTCTCTTGAGTCGCCAGGGCACATGAGCATGCAACGGCATTTTCGTTTGTCAACGAGACGTGTTTTGCCATCCCACCCGGACCTCACCCAGGAGTGAGCCGCGGCTGGGGAATATCGATAAGGGACTGCAGATCTGCATCCTCGCGGTGCAGTGCTCTGCAGCGGAGCGTCGACTAGCAAATGCTACCAATATTCGGCAGCCGACGATACGAAGCCTATCTTTCGGCCTCCAGGAGCACAGGCGCTGCGAAGCGACGCACTGCAGGTTAAGCCTTGGTGGACGTTGGACACTGCATCAGCCAAGCAGATATCCCTCAGCCTCGGCAGAGTATGGCGTCGTCGAACCCCAGTGAAGTTTCATGGAGCTCCCTAGTCGCGGACGGCTGCAAAATATCCGCGACTTGTGGCGTTCTCTACGCGCAGTATTTTCAGCACTTGAGAAAGCAACCAAATTGCCCCGTCAACTCATTGGTGTTTCTGTCGGCGCCAGATCGTCCGAACTGCAGGAACAGCACCTTGTTACGGACGACGGTTCCTGACCGCTTGACTTTAAGCAGACTTTGCCTGATTGAAGCTTGTTGCTAGCGCCACATGCGGTCAGAGTTCACCTGTGATTGAAGCCAAAGCGAACAACACCATCCCGTTGTGTTTAGAGTCATCAATAAGATGGAAGGATGTACACACCATCGATGTTGAAAACGCCGAAGATGCCGGTTATTGTTGCAAAAGAGGATATCCGAGAGCGAAACGAGGCCGATAATTTCGGGATCAGGAAGGCCATTGGAAAAGCCGAAATGGTGGCCCGGGGGAAGCTTGGACATCCGCGTCTTTGGTTACGGTTCTCCACATGCCTATCTTTACTGGCAATTGCGGTTTCAGGCATTGCTTTTGACTTATCGTCGTTGGCGAAGATTGGTTACGCAAGTCATGGCGACGCCCGCCTCCTCTCCGTTGGTACGGCAGAGCATTGCCGTTGCTTCTGATCGGGGTTCCTGGGTGGGCGAATGCTCTACCCGAGCAGGCTCAACATGCAGCAACTCCCCATCACAGCGTAGCATTCACTAGCGCCGGTGTTGCTGAATGTCGATCTCAGAGACAGACTTGAGAGGCCGAAGTGGCCGGCGGTGTTTTCCGCCCAAACATGTGGATGCCGGCGAGGATCGTCCTCACGCCGCGAGGACTGGTATGGCGCGAAGAATGTCTTGTCGAACGCCGGGCCAGAACGTCTCTTGGTCTTCAAGGTGCCTGACAAATTCGTTGCCCTATCTGTGGTGGGAACAACGCAACGTGCAAGTCCAAATGTGTTTCATGTGAAAGTGGCCTATGTGGGGGCGACGGACCTTCGTTGAGCGAGTTGGTGTGCCAATATGCCATTTGATGAGGCCCTGCAGCAGTATGCGAACGCACACATCAATACGCTCTCGGTTGGTGTCAATAGAGCAACAGTGGTGTTGAGCCTGATAGAAGGTCGACCTCGGTGCCCGAGATCGTCGCTGTGCCTTGACTGGCACTGGCGCGATCGATCAAGTTCGAACCCATCACTCCCACGTGAACGTTCGTCCAAGTCGCGGGGGTTTGGAAGCTTGTCTCACCTAGCAAGACGGTGCATGCTGGCAGAGACAGGCCCTGCATGTGATCAACATGACAGCATGGTCCTCTCTCCTGCAATATTCAAGCTGGGTGCGCATCTTTTTCCTCACACCCGTCCAAGAGCCCTGCGACTCTCACCCTCGCTGTCAATCGGCCAGCAACGATGATTCCATTCCAAGATCAGACCTTCCTTCGCAAGCTTTCGTTTGGATCTCTCGTTGAGCTCAGCGAGCAACAAGGTCTTGGAGCCGACTCAATCCGGCCAAGGGTCGCTATCATCGGTGCTGGAATCACTGGAATCGCGACAGCCTGTCACATCCTCGACGCAGGGTTTGAATGCCACATCTTCGAAGCCGGTAACATTAACTCGGTTGGCGGAATCTGGACGAAAGTCAACGACACCTCCAGCCTGCAGATTCACTCCAAGTTCTACCGGTTTCACGATGCCGTGGAATGGCAGAGCGCCTACCCCAACCGTGCAGAGATCCTGGGCCAGGTCAAGAAGCTTTGGGACCGATACGACTTGGCTCGACGAACAACTTTCGGCGTCAAGGTGACCAACACCTATCAAGAAGAGGACGCCAAATGGGTGATCAATGACACCGCTAACGGCTACTTCGATGGCCTTGTTGCTGCGGTAGGAACCTGCGGCGAGGTGTATGCCCCCAAGTTTCCCAACCAGGATGCTTTCAGGGGCAAAGTCATTCATTCATCGGAGCTCGACCGCGAGGCTGTGAAGGGCAAGAACGTCCTTGTAGTGGGCGGCGGTGCAAGTGCGGTTGAAGCACTGGAGTTCGCTTGTGATAACGGAGCATCGTCCGTAAAGGTGCTGGCAAGGGTATGTGTCCCCGACAAGGTGTGCGAGAAGTAAAGTTGCTGACTTTCGATCCGAGTCCGAGAGATGGTTCATTCCAAGACATCCGATGCTCAATGCTTGCTTGGCTGGAACAATTGGTGACCGATATGGTATTCTGGCCTGGATCCTTGGCTTTTTCCTTCGTCTTATCTTTTACCGGGAGTTCTGGGATATGGCACCTCCGATGAACGGCCCTAACGATCTGTACTCCGGAACGCCCATCGTTAACAGCCGGGTGTTTGAGCTCATGGTAAGACCTGACCCATCCCTCGTCCATGCCTGTCCAGTACTGACATATCCTTCCAGAGACAAGGTCGCGCCAGCTGGGTGCGAGGCGACATCATGAACTTCACCAAAAGAGGCATTCGTTTTTACCGGCGCAAGTGTGATGCACGGAAAGCGATCCTTGGCGAGCAATGCATCGAAAAGGGCGATGTCTGCATCCTGGCCACCGGTTACACCCGACCTTCGTTATCATTCTTGCCTCCGACCAAAGCCTCCAGCAAGTACCAGCCACCCAACTGGTTCTTGCAAGTCTTTCCTACCGAAAACGCAACAGTCTGCGCAACGAACTGCACCTGGAAAGAAGGCATCGGCAGCGTCGGCGGCGCACACATTGGCATTTACACTCGTTTTCTCCTAGTTTTCCTCCTCGACCCGCGGACTGCTCCTTCCGAAACCATCATGAAGGCCTGGGTAGACTTGGTCCACATCCTCAAGCGACCTTACCCCGGCGGTGCCCTGGCCTTCGTAACATCGGCGGAATTGTTCGGCTGGTTCCTCATCGTCATGCTCGTGCAGCCAGCGCTATGGCCTTGGATCGGATTCATCTGGAATGGACCCGGGCCTGATCCAAATCCAAAAGAGACGCAAAGACAGAGGCTGGGTCCATCGCAGGCAGAAGTAGCCATTGAGCTGAAGCAGTGATTTCGACGAGACTTGTTGTTGGTGATACCCAAGATTTGCATAGAGAGTGCAGGATAGGCCGGTGCTGGGCACTGGCGACGACGTATGTCGCAGACAATGGACGTTATAGATTCCTTTTTGGTAGCATTTGTAGTCCGTTAATCCATTTGGCCCATCCTGTAAGGATGGTGTGACTGTTAATGGCGTCAGTTCTGTGGTGAAGCTTTCGGTTGAAGGTCCTGTGTGCCGAGTGTAGGGAAAGTAGTCCGCCGTAGTTGCGGCGGGAGTAGGGCTGACTAAAAATGCCGGTGAGACACAAATTGGGTCTGCTCTCTTGCACTTTCCTTCCTTCTCTTCACCTGCTACAACCGACTTCGTCGTCCATGCCGAGCACCAAGATCACCGGGTGATTGCAAGAATGAGCGATTAACGAAGCCCGCCAGCAATTGAAGCGAAAATGGCCGAGGCATTGGCTGCCGCGACGGCGTTCGTGTACGGATGTCTGTACTTGACAGTCGCTTGGGTATGGTCGGTCCAGCAGAAAGAATACTGGTCAGCCCCGAACGAAGATGAGAAAGCTCGCATAGCCAGAGGTATGTCGATCGGTCTTCAAAGTGGACGCTGCTGAAGTTTGATTCACAGCATCGCGAGATCTCTGGTCGCTTTCAAATACCACAGGGCATCTTTCGCATCATTTCCTCGTGCTACCAGACGGAAAGCGACTGCACTATCTCAGCCCTCGGATTAGTCCAGGAAAACCGGAAAATCTTGTCGTCTTCGTCCATGGCTTTCCAGATTCGGCACATCTGTTCAGTCGCCAACTTCGGTCTCCGCTGTCATCACGATGCAAGCTGGTAGCATTGGATCTTCCAGGGTGCGGTGGAAGTGACGACCTTGAGTCGTACGGACCGGATCAAATGTTGAACGCTGTTGCCTCGGCCATTGTCGAGCTGAGGCGGCGATATCTCCCTTCCGAATCGAGGCGGAAATGTGTCCTGGTCGGTCACGATTGGGGAGGCGTAATTGCTTTTCGAATCGCTGCCGAGACGAAAGACCTAGTGGACCATGTGGTGACTATCAATTCGCTTTACGTGAGTACCGTCTGGCCATTCGTCAGGTGTTCTTCTGACCAACGTCGTGCAGCCAGCCTATGCTGAAGAAACTCTGAAAGCTCGCGTGTCGACAGGGTTCGACCTGCTCAAGGCATGGCGCTTTTCCGAGGCCAAAGTCGAGCTTGCGCCAGTCTGGTCCCAGATTCGGAAGTCAGGTTATGTGAGTGATCGTTTGGTCGAGTCCTTATGAGGAGGCAGATGCTAATGTGATGCCACAGACATACATGTTGACCCTTCCGTTCCCAATAGCCAAGAACATGCCTCGCCTTGCTGGATGCCTTGTCAAATATGTCCACAAGATGCAGTACAAACTGTATGTTCTCCTCTTACTGTACTTTGACAAGATGCTGATCAGTCCAGGCCAGGAGAAGAGGATGCTGTCGCTACTCGCCTATCCATGGCGTACGGTCCGGAACCAGCAGAGTGCGACACGGCGACATTGGACGGTCAGAAGTATGGACCTTCTGTCCTTGCTCGGTCGTTCACCGACCCTCCTGGAGACTGGGACCAGAAGGTTCGACTTTACGCCGAGGGCCTTCTCCGAGAGGCTTGGACGCCATCGTATCCAGGAGTGCAGGCGTCAGCTCCAGGTGATACATCGGCGCAGAAATTCCAGTGTCCCGTCAACATCGTCTTCGGTATGAAAGATGTCGCGCTTGACCCTCGCATCATTGTGGACGGGATCGAGAAGTACTTCAAGCGGGATCCAGGTGACGAAGTGGCGGACGCCACTCATGCGAGAGGAAGGATAATAAGGTTGCCAGATTGCGGGCACTGGTCCATCTTGGAGGAAGAGTGTGTGATCGCACTCGACAAAGTACTCCAGAGAATCGCGTAGAGGGATCATAGCCCATACTTGAGCAAGTCGGATTCCGGGGTCTGGATCCAGCCATGTTCATCGCTCCTCCCAGAACGGGTAAGCAAGCCGCCAATGGGTCAAACTTTGGCTTCGTCGTGAATTCTACGTTCTCCTCGCGACGACAGACTCGGATTGTTCCGTCCCGTTGCATGAAGGAAGTCGACTTGCGGACCGTAGTAGGAAGTCGCGAGGAGCGAAAGAGCAATGCCTTGTATTTGAACACATCGGACTCCGGGTTCTAGATCCAGCCGTGTTCATCCTTCTCCCAAAGCGGGTAGAGCAACTGGCCAATGGGCAAAATTTGGCTTCTTCGTAAGTCGTGTGGTATCCACAAGATAGAGTCGGACTGCTCCGTTCCGTTGCATAAATCAGCTTCAGACTCGTACCGCAAATGTAGGTTGCGAGAAACAGTACTTGGCGGGGCTTATATGAGAGTGAATTGGGACCAGAAGCCCAACGTGGGTCTGAGAATCCTTCCATGTTCTCGGCACTTACATCTGATGCTTATGAGATGAAGAGATAGCGGCCACGGTGTTGCTAGTCTCTCCATAGGAACCCAAACGAGCCAGCGAATAGAATGTTGAACGTATCTCGTCTGCACGGGAGAGGACTTGCATGCTGGCGATGTCGATCGTAAGACGCCATGAAGCTTGTCTCGACGTCAGTATCATGACTGCCGTGCTGCCATACCTGACCTGACATGCGGTCTCATCATAGTGATAAGTGGGGAGGGTATCGTCGATAGCTGGCAATCGACCACGCCCACGGGTGCTTCGCTGGGGCAGCGAGTTGGAGCGACGTGATCATCTGTCGGCGCCATTCTTTTGATCGTGGAGAGCATCTCGATGCGACGATCTCACCTCAAGTCATTTGAATTATTTTCTGCATGGCCGCGAGGAAGATATCATCAACTGTTCGTAGAAAAACGAGGTCACCAGGTGCTCGCGACTGGCAGCGTCGAAGGACAAGCGAGGTCCGTGACTAAGCGGGACGGGATAGCCGAAACTCTAACGCCCCAAACATTCACCTCAGCTCCATCTCTTCTCCTTCAGCATTGCGTACACATCGCCTTGTCGCGTCGGAGGTTGGACACGACATGGATGAACTGTTGCGACAATTTCACGCTCGCCTAAGGTAAGGGTTACTCAGTAATATAACGTACCTCTGAAACGCAGCCTCCCAGCCACCGTGCCAGCCAACTTCCATCCACCCCAACCTTCCCTACAATCATTACTTTCATATACATAGACATGGGCACTAGCATCACAATGGCGCCATTCGGCTGCAGTTCCCGAGACTTCCACCCTTACCTACAACACAATGCGATACTACGCCCGCCGTAACGAGCCCGAGCCCGACGACTACGAGTCCAGTTATCTTCCTCAAAGACCGTATCCCGCCGCAACGAAACCGGAGCGCGATGAATACAGATATCGGTCTAGAAGAGATTCGAGACGTGACTACAGTCGAGAACCAAGGCGACCATCCAGGCACGACTCCAGATATCAATCCGGGCACGAATCGGGGCGCGAATCGAAGCCACAATCAAGACGCCACTCGAGAACAAGCAGAGACCCCTCACACAGAGAGCGACGCGATAGGAGACATTTGAGCGAGTCGCCCGACAAGCCACGATCTGCCAGTCGGGAGCGGCGGCGACAAGAACGACGTGAGCGTAGAGCAGCACGCTATGCCGAAGATCCAGATGGAGAGGCGGAGAGGCAGGAACGGAGGCGAGAGCGAAGAGCGCGAAGGGAAGAGCGAAGGACGCGGCATGAGAGGGAAAGAGAACCACCGACACCTATGACGGATCGAGAGAGCAGTCCAGAGAAAGACATGACAGACTGTGCGAATCAGGACAGAGCTATACCGGTTCAAAAGGATGACCACGAGCCCGAGTCCAGCAATATCACATCTTCCGAGGGCTATACTCCCAACGAGACTGCACAGTCACCTTACTCTTCCTGGGAGCACTCGCCTGCGTACAGCCAGGAGTGGGATGTAGAGCAAGGACACGACAGGCCCATCGAGCCGCAGAGGAGTCGACGTCAATCCAGAGCACGCCATCCAGGGACGCCTAAGCGACAAAAGTCTTACTACTCATCATCCGACGGGTGGAGTGTCGACTACGACGAGAAACAGCGTTCTTACTCGAACTACGACGAACTGCACTGGTACAAATACGGCAATGCTCCGGACAAATACGCTTACGAGCACTCCCGATCTTGCTGTTGTGGCTTTTCACGCCGATGCACCATCTGGAGCTCCATCATCGCAGGACTGATCACCCTGATAATCATAATCGTCGTCGCCGTCGTCGTCTCGCGACAAAACAAGGTCCACTACCATACCTCAGACGCCCAGGTCAACAACACCGCAGCCTTCGCCTCCGGAGGCGCCACTCACGCCAACGTCAATGACACCAAAGACGGCATCGGCGCCGGCACAGACAAGTACCAATACTACCAAGGCAAAGCCTCCAACTTCCCCAACCACACCCTCTGGATCTCCTTCGAGGACATGTGGAGCAACAACCGCGACAACATCAAACAGTCCTGCGGCTGGCTCAACTACGGCGAAGACGATTCCGACGAGGAGATTCAGGACATATACAACGCGATCCAAGACCGCGCCAATGCATCCCTTGTCGACCACCGCCTCGTCCTCGCCCTAGTTTTGCAAGAATCCCACGGCTGTGTCCGCGTCCCACATACAACCTCCTCCGGCGGCGTGCACAACACCGGTCTCATGCAAGCCCACAACGGTTACGAATACAGCTCGAAACACAGCCAAGCGAGCATTCTAGCTATGGTACAGGACGGGACTCAAGGGACGAAGAACGGCAACGGCCTTGTCCAGGAGCTGAATATGTATGGCGATCCGTATAAGGCTGCGAGGGCTTATAATAGTGGGTATATCCCTAGGAGTGGGGATTTGTCCGAAGCAGCGGGGGCGACGGCTTGTTATGTTTCGGATGTGGCGAATCGGTTGACGGGGTGGGTTAAGGCGGAGAGTAGTTGTCCGGGGTCGCATTGAGATATCTACAGTGCGAAGTAATGGTAATACAGAACCTACTCAAAGTGTCACTTCGTTCATGGTGCAGTTTCGACCGTCGAATAGACTTTGATAAAAAAAAATCAATGGAAGGAGACACACGATTCAAAACATTTACTCTCTAGACAAAAATACAGTCCCGCTGCACACACACACAAACATCAACATCTACTTCCTCCTCCTCCCCAAAGGCTGCACACTCGCCGGATCCGCCAAAGCCAACTGCAACTGCCTCAACTCCACCGTATCCATCCCAAAATCCGCCCCCTTATCAAAACCCCCCTCCCCCTCAACTTTCTCCAGGACTTCTCCATACCGCACCGGTTTCATCCCCGCCCCCCTAACCAACTCCCCAACCTCCGCATTAGGATGTTCCTGCGCCAGCAGCGGCGCATTAAACGCCTTCGCAGTCTCGATGGGAGACATGGTGACGTTCCTCCCTAAGAGCCAGAATCCGTTGAATGTTACTAACACGATTAGGATGGCGAGGAAGGTTATCGCGACGGCGCCGGCGAGGTATTCGAAGTGGCTGTGGTAGACTGTAATCGTGCGGATTTCGGAGGCGGAGGTTATTGACTGGATTGTGGAGGCGTTGCCTTGGGATAAGGCTGTGCGGAACATGAGGTCGCGGGCTTGTTGGAGGAGGTAGGGAGTCGGGTCTGTGAATTTTATGGCGCACATTCCTGTGCTGTAGTTCTCTACGTCGTCCATGTTTGCGAATTGCGCGGCGATGGACCCGTCGGTGGAGATGTCGTAGCCCGCGGCGCCGGCGAAGCGGAGGTGCGTGTTGGAGTTTAGACGCGAGGTGAGGGCGTAGGCGTAGCCTCCAATGGGGGAAGGGAGGCCGTACATATTCTCACTCGGATAATCGACCACTTCAACAAGAAGATCATCTTCAATCTTGCTCTGCGGCTCAAGCGTAATAGTCGATTTATTCCCATCAATCACAACAGGGTACCTCACAGTCGCGGCGGCGAGCGTACAGTTCTTGACTTCGAGAGTGCCGGACGTACAGTCTTTGGCGGGTTTGTACTGCATGTCGAGGGTGATGTTGGAGGGATTGTAGGCGTTCCAGGAGAAGAGCGTGCTGAAGATGTCGATGCCGTCGAAGGAGGCGGAGTTGAGGGTGCCGTTGCTGTTGACGCCGGAGAGGTCGAAGGTTGCGGTGCTGGTGTTGCAGGACACCGCGAGGCCGGCGGCTGTGAGGCGGCCTGAGCAGAGGCCGTCGCTTGAGCAGCCGGTTACGTTTATGGAGACTGCGGAGCCGGTGTTCCATTCCTTTACCATCATCAGCCAACGCCACTCTCAACGCAAAGAGAAAGTGGAAATCTCACCTGAACAGTACCACTAAACCCCCCCTCCAACATCGTAACCGTATACGCCCTTCCACTCGTATGCCCCGTAGGTTCCTGCAAAGACCTCGCCGCCGGAATCCTCAAATGCACATCATCCTGCAGCAAAAAGCGACTCTCCGTCGTCGTCGACGAAGCCCTCTGCAGCAAAGGTCCATTGACAGGCGTGAGAGCCAAGAATATCGCCGCGAAAGATATGAAATTGAAATGCCTGCCCGCCAGAGCCGCTGCGACGGGACTCGTGCCATGGTCCCAGTATCGATGGAGATCGCCGAGTTGGGTTCCTTCTCGGAGGGCTTTGCGCCACCAGAAGACCTACAACACCAACGATTCAGCAAAACCAACTCCCATCAAAAACAATGCTCAGATACTCACGGTGAGACCCTGACTGAACGCCGCACTCAAAAGAATATTCCCCAGCGTATACGCCACCGACAAGTACAAACTAGGCGGATACCTCCAACTCGCAATCGGCTTCCCATTGCTCACAGCAAGAATCGTAATATTCACCACAATGCAACAAAAAACTCCAAACAAGCACCCCAGACCTGCCCAGGGGAAGCGGCGAAAGACGCCTGGTTGCCAGGCGTGCATCATCTTCACAGTTCCAGTACCGAGTAAAGCAGCCTCGTCTTTGTCCGCACCTGGTGTTGTCTTTGAAGAATGTATTGACTCCATGTTGGATTCCTGGTTGTCAAGCTGTTGTCAGTGCATTCTCGTGTTGTTACTCCCTGAGATCTACTGGTAATTTGCACCGGTCCCAAGGATCCTGGTTTTGCCGAGACCGGATACGAAGTGCTAAGGTCGGGATAAATTTGGGTAGAATTCGTTAGGCTGGACGCGGCGGGTGGTGGTGGCGAAACTACGTAGTTGATGTAACTTGTGTTCTCTGGAAGTGGTGTGCATGATGGCTTTCTTCGCGATGCTCAAATTCAATGCATGATGGTGTTGCGCGGGAAAATTCCAACGTTATCTGGACTTCGCATTCAGCCACACTGCTCGTAACTTCATCGTGTTCTCAAACAGCGTATGGGTTGTGCGATTACTCGCGTTGAACGGTGGAGCTGGCTTATAGCTGCAAGTAACTTTTTGCGCGAATCGTGGTCATGTTGGCCAAGACCTTTCGCGAAGTTCTATTCGGTGTAAAGTCGAAACGCGAACAACGATCTCCGATACGCTTCAGAGGCTCTCGCTGTCTCTGCGGCTGCGCACCTGTGCATGTGCAAGCAGCAGCGGCAGTCAGTGGCGATGCGCATCCGTGGAACCTGCGGGTATCTGGGAGAATCGCAAGGCCGCTGTCGGGCCTTCCGTATCGATACAAGTCGTAGCTGTACAGTTGCTCATGGTCAAGGCCCATGATCTATTTCTTGGCCTTCTTTCCACCTCTCGTCATAGCTCTTCTCTCAGCATTCCTGGCCACACGAGCAGCTCTCTTCCTCCATGCCGCAAATCGATCACCAGGCTTGAAAGGCTTCACTTTCTGCGCAGCCTTGCTTCTTTCAGCAGCTCGTCCAATTTCCCAATTCGCTTGTCTGTACATTCCACCAGGTCTCAGGTGCAGCTTGATCTCTTGCTGATCTCCCTTCTTTCCCTTCATGATTGTGACACCTCTGAATTCCTGCGGCTCTTCTCTAATCACTGTCGCAGGAACAGCAGCATCGTCTTCCAAGGCTGGAGATGTCGCGAGGTCAGCGCTGGCGACTTCCTCCTTTCTGGGCATCTGATATGCCAGCATTCCGAGTCTTCTTCGGATTGGTGTGCCAGGCGCTTGAGGGAGAGTTTGGTTTCGCTCGAAGACAATACCGATGAATTTTCGCTTTGGGTGTTTCTGTGGATCGCGGTAGTATTTCACGTATCCTGGCGCGCCGGCATGGATGGTATGATCGCGGCCCTGATGCTGTCAATTGAGATTCATCACAGCCACTAATTTTCCGTCATACCATAAAGCAATTATCTCCCGGATACCACAGCGTCCCCCTCTGTTTATACAGAATATTTCCAGTCACGACATATTCGCCCGCGATCTTCTTTGCTCCCAATCGCTTTCCAGGACCTTGTTTTGCCTTGTTGGCTCGTCCTTGGGCCTGATGAGACGCGAATCTCTTGCCGATTGAAGGCGTCGATATCCGGAATGATGCGAGGGCTGATTCTAGGGCGTGGAGAGTAGCCATTGATGGCGCTGGACGCGATAATCGGGAGGCCATGGTGGTTGTTAGTGATGAAGGGGCGAGCAGCAGGTGAGGTTCAAAGAAAGCCCGCCAAGCTGGCCCGAGCACCCCCGCTAGTGCTCCGCTCTCGTTCAATGGGCAGCGACGAGCATGAACGCAGGCAGAAACAATAACAAGCGAATACCCGAACGCTGTACGGGCATATCCACGAGACTACCAGGACGATATCACGACGAGAAAAGAGGCCTGGCTCGATTGGAACCGACACCCTCACGACCGCCTATTGAGGACAACACACCCCTCGATATCAAGGGCCTGGCGCCCACACTCCCTCCACCATGGCCTCCGCGATCTTCTTCCTGGACCTCAAGGGCAAGACCCTCTTAGCGCGCAACTACCGCGGTGATATCCCTATGTCAGCGGTCGAGAAATTCCCAGTCCTCCTCTCCGAAGCCGAAGAAGAGTCCAGCAGCGTACCGCCTTGCTTCAGCGACGATGGCATCAACTACCTCTACATCCGACACAACAATCTCTATCTCCTCGCCTTGACGAAACGAAACAGCAACGCAGCGGAAATTCTACTCTTCCTGCACCGGATAGTGGAGGTCTTCACCGAGTACTTCAAAGAGCTGGAGGAGGAGTCGATTAGAGATAACTTTGTTGTTATTTACGAGCTGCTGGACGAAATGATGGATTTCGGATACCCACAGACGACAGAAAGTAAGATCTTGCAGGAGTACATCACACAGGAGTCGCACAAGCTGGAAGTCGCGCGGCCGCCTATTGCTGTCACAAACGCCGTTTCGTGGAGATCAGAAGGTATCCGATACCGGAAGAATGAAGTCTTCTTGGATGTCGTGGAATCGCTCAATCTCCTCGTCAGCAGTACTGGCAACGTGCTGCGGTCTGAGATTCTGGGTGCGATCAAGATGAAGTGCTATCTTTCTGGAATGCCTGAGCTGCGGTTAGGCTTGAATGACAAAGTCATGTTTGAGACGACTGGACGAGCGACGAGGGGGAAGGCGGTCGAGATGGAGGATGTCAAGTTCCATCAGTGCGTGCGGTTATCGAGGTTCGAGAACGACAGGACGATCTCGTTCATCCCGCCTGATGGTGAGTTTGAGTTGATGTCGTATCGACTGAATACGCAGGTTAAGCCGTTGATCTGGGTGGAATGCATTGTTGAGAGCCATTCTGGGAGCAGGATAGAGTATATGCTCAAGGTATGTCCAGAGCACAAGATCAGCGAGCAGGTACTAACATACGTTCCAGGCCAAGGCACAATTCAAACGACGCAGCACAGCCAACAACGTCGAAATCTCAATCCCCGTCCCAGACGACGCCGACACGCCCCGCTTCAGAACCAACATCGGAAGCGTACACTACGCCCCTGAGACCTCTTCCATCGTCTGGAAGATCAAGCAATTCGGAGGCGGCAAGGAGTTCCTCATGCGCGCCGAGCTCGGTCTCCCCTCCGTCAAAGGCGATGAGGAGCGCGGTGGTGGCATGATGGGTGGTTTTGGAGGTAGTATGGGTGGCGTTGGCGGTACTGGCAAGGCGAAGAGGCCGATTGGAGTGAAGTTTGAGATTCCGTACTTCACGACCAGTGGGATTCAGGTGCGGTATTTGAAGATTATTGAGCCGAAGGTAGGTTGTTGCCTATTCGATGATGTGATGGATTTGTACTGATTGATGTGCAGTTGCAATACCCCTCGCTGCCGTGGGTGCGTTATATCACGCAGAGCGGTGATATTGCTGTTAGGTTGCCGGATGTGCAGTAGCCCTGGGACAAGTCATCCACGACAGCGATGAATGAGGACCCAAGGGCCACGATGTACTACAATGCGACATGAAGCATAATCATTAGACAAGTTCATGCTGAGCCCTTCATTTCACGCTGGTCGTTCTTCCCGTCATCTCGCCGCATCAAGAGCTACCTGAGCCGCCTGATTTCGCTCCACTGCTATGGCCTTCTTCGTTCTATCGCGGGGATCGGTGAGAAGCGGCGAGGACACAAAACAAGATCGAATACGTACCACATCTGCTAGGAGGCGTACCAATGTGCCTCAGTACACCACGCCTCTTGGTCGAGTGCCGGTTCTAAATCGACGGCACCGCCCGGCCAGCCTTTCACTCGGTGCTCGCTCCCTCGAAGAGAAATTTTTGAGACTGATTTGGCCTCCTCAGAATATTGATGTGGCCACCCTAGCCACCACGGTAACAATGACCATCAGTCAATTGAATCTGCTTGATTCTCTGAAAACGCGGGCAAGTGCTCTGCCAATCGACTCGACGGCCTAGGGGTCTGCTGTTCGCAAGTTGGTACCCTTTGAGTGTGCTCTCCGACTACATGTTTCAGCTCTTTCGAAATGCGTCAGCCTTTTTTCCGAGAGGCACTTGCATCTGAACTCTGGTGCTCGGCTATGCGGATTTCGAGCCGGACTAGGCATGCGTCTGGCCTCCTAGTTGTATCGACAATTGCGAAGCGGATATCTTTGACTATACTATTCAAAGCAGCAATCGAGGGTTATCGTGGGCTATGCACACCGGGGATTACGAGTGGTGCTTTGCTAAATTCAGTCGAGCTTTTGCTACGCCGTTGTGCATGCAGTATGTTTGCTTATAGGCTATACTTCTCGATTGAGAATCAACTCCCTCCATTAGGCAAAGATAGGTCCATATTCTCCTCCTTCGAATGCTGCGAGCTCTCGCGTAGAACTTCCGTACACGTCTCGGAAGACTTTCACAACGATTCCTCGTTTCTCCGTCCCTGTTGAAGTGTAAGCACTTCCGTTCTCTTCATGTTATTCAAGAGAGATCTCACATTGGCTTCCTCTGTCCACCTGATTGATTTGAGTTGGAGAAATACGCCATGGTCTGCCAGCCATTGTTTGTGGGATAACAGTGGACCATAATCGGGGAGGTAATGACATAGCTACCAGAGCAATGAGTAGTGGCAAGTCACCTATAAGTCCGCCGGATTGCTGGTCAGTGGTGGTAGCTATGGAGTGATATCTGTCAGGCAGCAGGTGTCCTGCCCACGATTGCTCTCGGCTCTGTGTTGGAAGACGTCTTTGTCCGACTCGTCGGCCAGCGTATGAGATTGCACTGCCTTGGTGGTCACGGCTGGCGAAGGAGAGCTCTGTCCAGTCGTCATCGGATTCCTCGTCTGAATCTTCGTCGTCGCTATCACTACTTGTGTCATCGTAATCATGCTTTCCGTCGCCAACTCTTTTCTTGATAGCATCGCAATCGACTGTCCATAGTACCCCGCGAGCGTGATAGATTGAATAAGCTTTGTCGGACAGCGCTCGGGACTTTATGACTTGCAATTGGTTATGGTTCAACTGAAACGATCGAAGACCATCGTGATAAAATGTCATAGAGATTGGAACTCGACTTCCCACCCCTGTCATTGTGGTCGCTGTAACGTTGCTGCCACGCTTCTTGGGCGGCAGCCATCGATCTCGTTCGTCTAACCGGGAGTCATGGTCTGCGTGAGGCGTCATTTCGGTGACTTGAAAGAAGAATGACTGCGATACCTTTCATTAGCAAGATCTTGAATAGAGGTGGATGATTATGCATACAACACCGGTGGATCTGATAGTATCAGGCTGGCCACCAGGATGACCTGAAGACTGTGGATTGGTATGTGAGTCCAGCGACCGTTGCACGTTGTCTCTGACCTGCGTCGTTTCATCCCTTGATTGAATCGACTTGGACGTTCCCAAAGCTGTGAGACTTTCTTCGTCGGGGGTAGTTATGCCATTATTGTCGTCACTTTCTGCGTCAGCTAAGTTCGAGACCTCTGTTGCTTTCGAAGCCTCTTGTATAGCGACGGTAGGGTCCGGAACCTCATCAGTAGGCATCAAGTCGTGTGCCTTGCGGTAAAGCATTTGCCATCTGTGTATCTGCGAATCGGCGTGATCGCAAAGACGCAGACGCGAAGGTATCTGGTTATAGTTGACACAAGTAGGTCGAACGCACGGTCCTTGACATTGGCGAGCTCTTCGGTGCTGTTTCAAAGAATCATAACCATCGAAAGAGGCGAAACAAGTCCAGCAGCAATGGAAGCCGTGTCTAGTGGAATGGTGAGGCCTTAAGACCATCAGTTGATCGACGCTTCATGTGGGGTTGACAGGTAACAAAACCTACGACAAGTATACAAGGTATCGTTTGTGGGTAGAGCATTCAGGATATAGATCTGCATCAGTTCCCCCGAAGTGGTGAAAGACGCAGGGCCATGCGTGATGCTCCTCATGGTCGACGGATTGCCGGTCTGATCCAAAGTCGCTGGGTAGATGGTCGCTAGGTTCAGTTCGCGCTTTGCTGTTAGCTCCAGATTCTATTTGATTACATGTAGCGGTAACACCTTGCCAATATTGCAAGCGCTGCGACTTGTCAGCACTGCTGCCGGGTTAAGCATGCAGAACGTGTGGCTTACTTCTTTGGCGGCATTCTTGTGTTTGTCGCTTCCCTTATCGGACTCATGATCGCAAAAGTGAGGCGCGGGTAGAGCGAAAAGTGCAAGCTCCGACAAATGACTACCAAGATGGCGGCGAAACTCCTGTAAAGAAACCACCAAGGAGTTCACGCTAGGTAGCTGCAGCTTGATTGCTTTGGCCCTCAGCTTTTCCTCCCACTCATCGCAGAGTGGACACGCAGATGCGGAAATTTCGGAGACGGGTCTAGAACTGGCGTTCACTAGATCTGCTAAGATGCCCTCCTTTACCGGGCCGTGGACAGAGCGAACATGCGAGGCCATTTCGGCGCTTGAAGAGAAGATCGATCGTGGACAAGCGTGACAAGTCCAGAGGCGTCGATGGGCATCAAGCTCATGCTGAAACCAGGCGTTCCGATGTTCAAATAGACCGGAGCTACAATCTTCGAATGTGCAAGACCATGCACGAATATCTCGTAGGACGTGCTTCCTGCAAAGGCTTAGTATCTGCCGCTTGTGCGCACTCAAGTTTCATCGCTCTGCACGTACCACCATGATGTTCTAGATTTCATGCGTATGACGCGCCAGCAGTATGGACATTCAAAAAAGTCCCCATCCTCAGAAAGTTCGGCAAGATCGATAATGCGAGGCCGTTGCTGCCCCCCAACCTCGCCTGACAGCTGTTGTTCTTGGTCTGGATCAATCATCGAAGTCGTTTGTGAGGCGTCATCCCATTCATCGACCTCCACGTCATCATTTGTGGGAGGTAGAAGGTTCGGTATTGGGGCGGAAGCTTCAGTTTCACCCAAAGTAGGCCTACTAGTTATCGCAGTGTCGGGTCGAAGCTTCGATGACTGCAATGTTTCGCTCTCTGGGACTTTTGGCTTCTCAGCAGGTTTGACGGAAGTTTCTGGCGTGTACGCGTTCTTATCACGATGGTTTCTTGCGTAGCGTAAGTAGGTCCGGCGTTGCACATTCGCTCTGCCTAGGCGGTCTCTCAGCCAAGGCCGCCGTTCAAGCTTTGGGAACTTCTCGGTGACATGGTGTATGTCAAAGCTTTCGAGGAAAGGTTCCTTCTTCGAGGCACCGGCCTTCAGATATCTATCTTGCACAGTGGCTCGGCGCAGGACGGTTGAAATTTTCAGGAGACTTGAGATGGTGTCTCTGCCGGCCAGATACAGCTCAGAGAGCTCGGTCTGCTCTCCGGAGTCGCTAGTCGAACGATCGTCTTCGGAGTCACTAGAGAGGCCAGCTCCATCTTCACGGCCACCAGATACAATCTCGAGGATGAATCCGTTGATCTCGATAAGATCGTCCAGCAACTCGACTATTCGTCCGGCCACCTCAGGCACGTCTCGGACCCGATGATCTAGGGACCTTGAGTCTTCATGGTACGCCCCGATATTGCCGGCCCAGATGCGAAACCTGGCGACATTGTTGTTGACATCGTCTCGCGCGATGCCGGCGCTTGTTACGGTGGCCAGTATGTTGTTGAATCCCTCGATGACTGCTGTCGTTCGACCGGCTATCGGCAGTGAGTCGGGGCCAGCAGGCGGTCCGGACTTCGAGGCCATCGGATCTATTCACCTCACTTCAGTTTATTTGTCCTTCACTTGAACCTCACACTTTCGTCTTGGACTCGGCCTATGCGCAAATCCTCGTCTCCTAGACGGTCACCTTAAAATGGTCTTGCTTAAGCTTGCGAGGTCGAGCTGACCTTAGGGAAAGGCTCGGCGAGAATGTCGTAGAAATGTTACACGACAGTGGCGGGGCAATTCAGCTTCATCGAGGCGCAGAGCGCGCAAGGTGGAGTGGATAAATGACTTCTAGCTTCTATGATAGCCTGAGCACGGCTCATCGACCTCAAGATCCTCCTGTCTCACAAGCACGATCACAGACTCGACGTGTCTCCCGACGGCGCTGCAGAATCCCCGAAGCCCCTCTCCGCCTTGCCATAGAAAGTCTATATCGAACAGAATGAGTGGCATCGAAGTTGCTGGCCTGGTCCTAGGAGCGTTTCCACTCCTCATATCATTGCTGGAGCATTACGCAGAGGCTAAGAAGGTCGGCAGGAAGTTTTTCAAGATCAACAGAGAGCTCAAGAAAGAAGTGAATATGCTTAAGGACTGTCAGGTGATATTCAAGCAGAACCTCAGACATCTGTTGGGCCCAATGTTGAAGGAGGGAATACTTGAGCTCGATGAATACGAATCGCTCTTGGCCGATCCTGGAGGTGAAGGCTGGAGAGAAGAGCATGTCAACGATGCGCTTGCCGATCGCCTCGACGAGGACGTCCATGAGCGCTATGTGGCTACACTTGAGGCTATGGTAGAAGCAATGAGTAGGCTGGGCAAGGAATGCCGAATCGAAGATGCTGGGTTTCAAGAGATACTTAGGCGTAGAGGTGAGGTACGTTTCTCACAACTTCGCTTCATTGAGTAAGATGGAGCGGCAAGAACAAATTATTAGTCGACATACGGCAGACGTCTGATGGCGGACGGTGGATGGCAGAGCTTCTTGTCATCCGCTTTTATCCTGTTATGCCTCGTGCCATCAATGTCGAAGACGACTAACGGATTGGCAGGATTCAAAAACGGCAGACTCAAAGCATCAGGCGACAACGGTTCTCATGATCAGAGCCAACACAGCTTTGAAGGAAAGCATAGCTTTCGAAGCAAAGCGAGTGAAATACTCCTTCACGGGACCCAAGCGCAGCGATCTCTTCGCAGAAATTGATAAGTATAACAACAACCTGGACAAGTTCCTTCGGCCAAACGATTCTGTGATCCCTCGTAAACCAAAGATATCGAAGAATCGAAGACTGGGGCAAAAGAATGTCGGATTTTGGAAGCACGCAGCCTGCATATTCCGCGTGGTCGACACACTTTGGAAGTGCAGTTGTCGGTCGATTGCAAGTCTTCGACTTCAGCATCGCAACTCCGCAGACATTAACATGGAGATGCAATTAAACCTCTGTCATGGCCAGCAATCACTACGCGTTCATCTAGCGGATGCATCGCCGATCATCCAGATCACTAAACCGTCAAGGAAGACAAGCTATAGGACTGCGACACCAAGCAACACACTGACTACTCCTGCAACGGTTACAACAGCATCACAGATGTGAGTGTGCATCCACATTGCTAGTAAATATACTGCTAACCCTGCTGCAGTCCTAGTGACGCCTTCTCAGTCACCTCGAGGCCCCAAAACTCATCGACGACTGCAGCGACGAGTAGCAAATCCGCGACACTCGAGTCTCAGGGCATTTGCAGGTCGTGTGTCGGTGTGCACACGTCTCAGCAGCCGGACCCTTGTCTTGGGACTGTTACTGAAGGAGATGACGAGTACATGGTCTATCACGCTACAAGACCGATGTCCACGAGCGGGGCTGCGACATTGGCAGACCTACTGCGTAGAGATTCCGTCTTGAAGCTTGCTCCGTTGGAACGCTATAAGGTTGCTTTGACTTTGGCCTCTTCACACCTTCAGCTACACCTGACGCCATGGGTAAAGGACAGTTGGTTCTCAGCAGACGTTCACTTCCCGATATTCGCGAACCGAGGATCTGCAAGAGCATTTCATGATGAGCCGTACGTTCTCACAAACATCAACACGGCGAAGACACAAATGCCGACTGTCGACAATTGTGGCTTCTCCACGCTCGGCATCATACTCCTGGAGCTCGGGTTTGGCAAGCGTCTAGAAGATCTTCCTGCTTGGTCGGATCCGAAATACGGCGTGGATAAAGCCAACTCTACGATGCTTCCCATGATCCGACATACTATCGCTATTGGACTGCTCCCTAAGCTGGAGGAGGAGGAAGCTGGAAGAGTCTATGCTGAAGCTGTGGAGTGGACTTTGCGCAAAGCACCTCTTGTCATCAATGGAGACAAATGGCGGGAAGACTTTGCCAACAACGTCGTGCAGCCCTTGCAGCAACATTGCGAGTACTTGATGCCGAAGCAGAGCAATCCATGAACGCTCAATGGACTAATCGCAGCTTTAAAGAACCTACGGCTGGACTGGACGATACTTGGCAGAACCACCTGCCAACTCCCGGCGAATGATCGAAGGCCATCATTTATGGCAACAGGAAAGCTGGGCCACGAGGACTACGGATGCCTTTTGCCAGACGATCGTGGCCAAGCAATGGCTAAACGACGTGCTTGCCGAAGGTGGTCCTCTGCATTTCGCGGCAGTTCAGTGGTGCTTGACAGAATGTCCAACACAGCTGAAAGGAGCGCAGTGGCCAAAAGATCGGGCAAATCGGGTCATTTTGCCACTTGAGCGCAGTTGTGATTGGATAAAAGTAAATGTGGTATAGAAAAGGGAGGAGCGATGTGAAGTGAATGATTTGGTGACCCCGGAAGGCGCTAGTTTGATTAGTCGCACACCCTGGCTTGGCTTGGGTTGGGTTTCCGTCCACCGCTTCTTGGCAACTTGGTCCTCTTCACAAGCGTACCACTGCTCCTCGCGCTAGCGCATTGCCTGGAAGTGGCAAAGATCTGTGGCCTCTCTCTTTTCCACCTCCGCCGCTAGAGCTAAACCAATTGTTGAGAGTCACTGCCTCGAACCAGCATAGTAAATCTCTCCTCTCTCGTTTTGGGCATCAACTACTCTTTTGGTCTTGGAGGTAGCCACGCCGGACACAAATGTACCATGCGCGCGTGGCCATGGCCGCGCATAGCATGAAGGGAGCGCCGGCCCCTACGTCCTCAGCAGCGCTCTTCGTTCCCTGACAGACGTCCATATTGTTCGAGAGTGAACCCAACAAAGGACGGTATGGCACCTCCGAGAAGGACACGTCGAACGGCCGACCAGGGATTGCAGTTCATCGATTACAAGCCCACGAAGGACGATTCACAGAACGATAAGAGCACGGCTGAGAAGAGACGGATACGTGCACAGGCGGCCAGAGCCAGTTCCAACTTACGTCTCGAGACGATACGAAAACGCAACGAGGGACGGACCTGGCAAGTTGGACTGCCCGGAAAAGAGGATGTATCAGAGACAGTGGAGGCACACGAGCCTCTGCCTTGCAGGGCACTCGAGCAGCACCAGAACACTGTGACACGATATCGCAAGCGGGAAGCCTCTGCTGCTCTCCATTCGGACACGGTTCTCGGCGGCTCCATCCCCGTTGATCAAGTCAACATTGCGGTACTGGCAAATTTCCTGAATCGCTTCCAGACCGGCGCTGCGACGGAACGTCCCTGGATCGAGCTCGTAATGGGCGAGGCGGGCTCCTCAGCGATTGCTTCGCTTTCTTCCAAAGCTTTGCAGGCCAATGCCACCGCACTCTGTGCGAATGATCTGCGTGAAGATGAGGTCCATAGGCATGCTACAAGACTGTACTTGTCGACCATCTCGCGGCTGCAAGCGGCACTAAGGGGCCCAAACTGGCATGAGCCCAATGTCATGTATACTAGCATGATTTTGACTCTCTTCGAGGTACGTCAACTTGCAATAATAATAATGCCCGGCATGACTATCTGACCCCTCATGAAGTGCATTCAATCCAGCACTCCAGCAGCCCAGACTGCTCATGTAAGTGGTGTCGCCCAGCTCATTCAACAGAGAGGCCCGCAGAGGTTTGTCCATGGGCTGGAGCATCGGACGTTCCGCTATTATAGAATCAACATTGTACGTTACATTGCCAGCAGATATCCCTCGGCTCAATTTCTCTAATACGGTGACAGCTCATGATGAGCCTCGCCAAACGCCAACCAAGCTTTCTAGCGCAAACGCCATGGAAAACGATACCTTTTTCGGGTGACTGTCCGCCGAAGACTTTTATGGATCTACTCATCGACACTCTCTTCGACATACCTGGAGTACTTGCGGCTACCGAAGCCATGCGAGACGGAACGCTCAGTCGATATGCCTTGATACAGCAGGCGTTCAAGCTGGCACGCTGGGTGAGGACTCTGATCTTTGCGCTAGAAAGGTGGAAGGAAGACCACTTACTGTCCCATCCGGCAATATCAACAACCCCCAATCTCAAGGACCTGGACCTTCTTGGACTTTGCGAACTCTGTATTGGCCTGCCTCGGTACGAGGGAACGCTAGGAGAAGCCCTGAATTGCTACATGGCCGCCCACATTGTCCTCGCCCGCATATCTCAGCGGTTCACCGAGAACAGTCTTGTAGTCAGGATTGCATTGCGGCCGCCACACTCGCTTCTCGATCTGGTGGCTGGTATTGTACTTGTCTCGGAGAAACATATCAACGACCCGACGGTGAATATGGTCAGCTTGGCGGTCACCAGTTTCCCGCTGAAGGTAGCAGAAGGCACGACTGAGGTGAGCGAGCCGGCTCTGATCGAGAAGCTGCGTGAAATGCTGCGTCGGCTTAACGATCAGTTCACTCGAAGATACAACATTCACTACACCGTATCTAGCAAGCCAGGAGCGTACGAGGTGTGACCTGAATCGGAATTATACGTGCACACTTCAAATTTTCAAGCTATTCCCGGCTTTCATGTGCAATGAATGAGATGTCTGACGTAGGGAAGAAGTAATGTGAAGTGAATATCGATAGAAGACGCTACACGCTAGCCTCTTTCGGCCCGTCCCGTCGCTGCCGCCGCCGCCGCCGCCACATGAATCTCGAAAGTACACTGCGCTTCACATATTCCTGATCCTCCCCATTCCACAACCACACATCACTATGGCCGACGTCGAACCCGCCGAAGCGCCCGCCGTGGCATTTGAAGACACCACCGCGCCCGCTGAAACCGCGCTCACGACCACCAACAGCGACGGCACCGTGCAAAAAGTGAAGAAGACCAAAATCATCAAGCGCAAGCGACGACCAGCACGACCGCAAGTCGACCCCGCCACCTTCAAGAGCGAGCCGCCGCCGCAGACGGGCACCATTTTCAACATCTGGTACAACAAATGGTCCGGCGGCGACAGACAAGATGCGCTGTCCTCGAAACACCAAGCCAAAGGACGTTGCAACGTCGCGCTAGACACTGGATATACGAAGGCCGACAAGACGCCCGGAAGCTACTTCTGCCTGTTCTTTGCGCGAGGACTGTGTCCGAAGGGCCAGGATTGTGAGTTCCTCCATCGCCTGCCGAATAGCAGGATCGGGAAGGAGGGTGGACTGGGCGATATCTTTCCCTCAAACGTGGACTGCTTTGGGCGGGAGAAGTTCAGTGACTACCGAGATGATATGGGTGGTGTTGGATCCTTTATGCGCGTGAACAGGACCCTGTATGTGGGGAGGATACATGTGACGGATGACATTGAGGAAGTTGTCGCAAGGCATTTTCAAGAGTGGGGTCAGGTTGAGAGGATACGAGTCCTGCCGAGCAGAGGTGTTGCGTTCGTTACGTATGTGCATCTGGCGAACAGCGAGTTTGCGAAGGAGGCTATGGCACATCAGAGCTTGGATCACAACGAGACGCTGAACGTGAGATGGGCTACTGTGGATCCGAATCCCCAGGCGCAGAAGCGTGAGGCGCGGAAGATCGAAGAGCAGGCTGCGGAAGCGATCAGGAGGGCATTACCAGCCAGCTATGTCGCTGAGCTTGAGGGCAGGAAGTACGAAGGCGCAGATCCAGAGGAAGAGCGGAAGCGGAGAAAGATTGAAGGCAGCTTTGGGCTGAAGGGATACGAAGCGCCCGACAACGTCTGGTATGCTTCTGAGAAAGCTCGTATTGAAGGCGCGGGTGAGCAGAAGATGCTGGAAGATGTGCCAGGCGACACAGAGCCCAATTCGGACAACGAGGAGCCGCTTCAGCTTGAGCATTTTCAAAAGAATGCCCAAGGTCAGCAAGCAGGAAACGGCGGCATCCTGGGTGCTTCGACTCTTGCCGCTCTGCAAGGCTTCAAAGCTGGCCCGTCGAATGGCGCACAATCCACGGAGTCGAAGCCAGCAGGTCCCCTTGTTGGCTACGGTAGTGACAGCGATGACGATTGAGCTTGAATCGGTGGTTATCAATATCTACCAAATTTCAAGTGCACCGGCCTTGCCTCTACGACATTTTGTCGTTCAGGAAGGTGCAAATATCCTTCAAACCCTCCTCTGTGGTCTCAGTCCCACCGATCGGGAAGAACGAGAAACCATGCGGCGCGCCTGTGTATATTTTCAGGATGCTCTCAGCGCCGCTCATCTGCCATTTCGCGGCCATCATCACCGAGTCGTCGAGCAATGGGTCGAGCGTGCCGCAGACGAAGAGAGCAGGAGGGAGCTGAACGCAGAAAAGTCAGCCATCAGGATCAAATAGCAAGTACGTACGAACGACATGCAAAACATACCTTCAACTTATTCAAATCCATAAACAACGGACTGATCATCGGATCCCGTCGCTGCTCCTGCGTCGTATTCGGACAATACGCCTCAACGTACCTGCGAATGTCAGCAAACCCATCCAACAAGAAAAGGCGGAAGACCTATAAACTTCTTCATAATATCAACCGTCAACACAAGCGGCAAATCAAAATGCCAAACCTGCGGCAAAAACCCACTCAGATCAAAACACCCATAATTCAACACCAAACCCTTAAACCCAAACCCCGGCCTGCTCTTTAACAAATGAAACGCCGTCACGGCACTCAGATGACCCCCCGCCGAATCACCGCCCATGAATAAGAGCGGCACCCCGAAGTCTCGTTCGGAGTGGTCTATGAGGTACTCGCCGACATCGAAGCAGTCTTCGTTTCCGGCCGGGTAGGGATGCTCGGGGGCTAGGCGGTAGCCGACGGAGATTACGGTTGTGGAGGTGTGCGTGGAGTAGTGGGATAGTTGGAGGTCTTGGTAGGCTTCGGATTGGAGGACCCAGCCGCCGCCGTGGATGTGGTAGAAGATTCCTTTTGAGGGGCCTGTCAAGAGGAGTGGTTAGCTGAGTGGGGAGGGAGGGGTGGAGGGATGGTACCGTTCTCGGGCTCGAAGATGCGGATGGGGATTGAGCGGTTGGGGTCGCGGGAGGGGAGGGTGGAGTTTTTGCCGGAGTCGAGGACGGTGGGTTTGGGAATGCTGTTTTGAGGGCATTGTCAGAGCATTCTATCTGACATGGCGTATGTGGAATTCTCACGGCGTCTCTCCATTCCATCGCATCTGACGATACTTCTCTGCTCCGACCTATTCCAATTCTCATTTAGCATCTTAGAAGCAACATTGTGACGAGGTTTTGTTGATCACACCTCATACCACTTCGGCCCACTCTCCATTGTCTTCATCAACCCCTCATTGAACTCCTTCGTCTGCTCAGAGATGTTCTTCTCATCGAACTTGGCGACATCAAGCTGGAGGTCTGATTTTAGTGGCATCTTGGACAAGCACAGCTGTTAGAGCGGATTAATCGATGATGGTTGATAGCGGATTCGGAAGATGGTCAATGGCTCTTCGATTGTTGATATGCTGACAAAACCGGATCCGTGGAAAAGAGCCGGAAGGAAGGATAAAGAGGACCCGAACTTGCAGTGATAGGTGATAGGAACTGGTGAAGTCAAGCGGGGTTGGCAATCCGAGGTCGGGGCCCTTACCAGGAGAGGTTGTGCAGTCGAAGGTCGGGATGGGACAACAAGACACGAAGACGGATAAATAAGTTTAAAGAAGTTTGCTGTCTCAATACTGCTTCCCGCTCGAATGTACAAAACCGCTGTGCTCGCTCTGACTCTCATTACACAAAACCTCAAACTTTACGCCCCATCTGCTGTGTTCTGTTTGCTCGCTTGCTTCAGACCCCCTCGTACATCTTCGAAGGCAAAGTCTCCGCCGTCTCGCTCGCCTGTCGGACTTCCTTCATGACCAGCACGTCGTGCCCGCTTGTGCTCTTGGAGCGGATGTGTTCTTTCGTCATCGGCGAAATAGGATCTGCCGAGACGCTGGAGAGGAAAGTGTTGTTGCCGGTGACGTTGGCAAGAAGGAAAGGGTCTTCGTGTTCCGATGAGGGTTGTTTCTTCTTGCTGAAGAGGGATGTGATGCGGGAGAAGGGCCCTGACTTCTTCGGCTCCTGCTGGGCGATTGCTCTTAGTCGGCGGTCTTCTCGCTGACCTTCGCGGATGCTTTCGAGGAAGGTCATCTTCTTGGGTGAGTCGGAGTCGCTGGTCGATGTCATTGAGTTGGTAAAAGTCGCATTGGATTCTTTGCGCTTGAAGTAAAGTCTTGCTTTGCTGCTGATGGAGCTGATGGTACCAGTGATCGAAGCTCGATGCTGCGACGACTGACGCTCTTCTTTAAGCGAGGGGAAGATGCGGCCCATGCCAATGGCAAGCAGTGCTTCGCGGTACATCTTGAAGGCATCTCTGCCGAAGCCGAAAAAGCAGAAAATGATGATACCGCCGACTAGCCAGATGATACGGTCATAGAGGATGGCGCCGTCGCTCTTGGCGAGGATGGAGGAGTTCCAGGAGAATTCGGTTGGGTGGTGGGTTCGGTGCCAGCTGTAGGGTAGGAGGTTGTTGTAGCGGTTGCGCAGGAAGATGTAGATCTCGACTGGGACCTGACCCAGAATGCAGATGCAGCAGATCAGGTAAAGGCGGAGGAAGCGTGATTTGTTGGTGTTGCTGTTGGCGAGAAGGGTGTTGAAGGTGAGGCGGTACTTGAGAAGTCGGACGACGATGAGGACTGTGTGGCATTAGCTGATGATCGAGAAGGCATTCGGAGGTGAAGACTTACTCGCGTAGAACGCATCGACCAACACCCAGATCACCGGTGGGACTAGCAGCAGAACCAGTGCCAGCCAGGATGAGTCTGAAGAAGGCACACATCCAGAAATTCCGTAGACCAGGTAGCGCTGCGGCTGGACGATGTAGTGGAAGAGCATCTGCAGCGAAGGCAGAAAGACGCAGAGAAAGATGTCGATGGCGTATGATCGTCTTCGCTGAGCGGCCGTACGCATCCATCCAGCACTGTTCGTGTCCATGACCTTGGCCAAAGCTCTCAAGATGCAGCAGAGCCCAGCTGGGAACATGACCGGAAGCATGACGTTGAACTTGACTTCGATATCGCAAAGGCCCTCGCCGTTGAACCAGTTCTCGATGTCATCGTTTGGCCAGATGACCGCGTTGAGGAAGTTGAAGAAGTTGGCGACGGCGACGCCGGCCACCACGACAGTTGCCCCGATGTTGCGGTTGCGGAAGTGCTGAATGAGCGGCGGGATAATGAGTAGCGTGGTGAGTAGGCTGAAGAATGCGAAGGCGATGGCCTGTGGATATGGCTTGCTGAGGTCGGCATTTTGAGCCTGTGGTGCAGCGATAGTATCCATGTTGTGATCTTTCAGGCGGAGAGCAAGTCGCTGATGTTGATGGCTGCTTGTTGTATGGTATCGACTTCGAGCTCGAGAGGTGGTGGTTCGTCGTCCAGGCCCAGATATTGGTCTCGTGCGTAGAGGATGGCGATTGTTGCGACGATGAGAGCAGCAAGAAGAAGAGAACAAGAAGAGGTTCTACGAGCGGCTCTGAAAAGCGAGCGCGTGCCTCTGAGAATAGACGTGCTGGTATTGAGGAGTGTGAATAGGCAGAGCGCCAATAGAGCACCGTCAATAAGGACGAAGGTCAATAAAACCGTGTCTTCAATCGGCAAGGAAGGGAACATGGCCGGGGAGCTGTACCGACTCCATGAGAGTATGAGAGTGAGCAGAAGAGAGACATAGCAGACCTGTATGGACCTATCGTGAGGTGTCGTTGTACGCCTGGCCAAGCGATATCATGTTCTTTGACCAGGCTGTTCTGGATGGGTGGTTTGGGGCGCTGGCCGAAAGCAGTCCTCAATAGGCTTTGTCAATAGGGAATCAGAAACTTCTATTGTCGGCGGTTCTGCGGGCATGTGCTGGTGTGTAGATTCTGTGCCAGCCATCCTCAAGATAGCACTCGTGGCAGTGAAACGAAATCCGAAGGGTGGATGTGTTGTTGAGATGGAAGGAGAGCGTTGTGGTCGAGGTTTGGGAGAAGGGAGCTCGGATAATTGACCGGCTACTCGGCAGCTGCTCGGACCGGGACCGGCTCACAACAAACAACATCTCGCTTGCTGCTGCAACTCCACCTTCACGCTTCACACTTCGAGTATCCAAGAATCTCAATATCATCAGTACGTCTTCTATGGCAGCCTCCATCATCTCTCTCACGAAGCTGCGAATGCCCAGCCGGGACCAAGGCTGGCCGGTCATCCTCTTGCACAGGTGAGAGAGGGGTACACGGCTGTGGCGTCGCACAGGACGACGACATATAAAAGTAGGTGATGTTGCTGGTATACCATCATCTCCATCTCCCTTCGCACATGCAAAATGCGTCAAAACACATTCCTACCAACCCTCCTCCTCCTCACCCCCTCCCTCGCCCAAAACACCACAACCCCCTCCTCCTCAAACTCCCTCCCCTTCCCCATCACCCCCTCCACACCCGAAAACGACCCAAACTACATCGCCCCCCTCTACCCAATCCTCCCCTTCAACCAATACGCCCTTAACCCAATCCTAACCCCCAACCCCTCCAACAACTGGGAATCCGCCTACCTCTACAACCCCACCGCCATAGTCCTCAACAACACAATCTTCCTCCTCTACCGCGCCCAAAACAGCTCCAAAACCAGCAGCATAGGCCTCGCCTGGTCCACCGACGGCTACACCTTCACGCGCTATAATGAGCCGGTTTTGTTTGCGACTGAACCGTGGGAAGCTGGTGGTGGGACGGAGGATCCGAGGATTGTGAGGGTGAATGGGACGTTTTATCTTACTTATACGGCGTTTAATTTGACGAGTCCGCAACTTTGTATTGCTACATCTACAGATCTTCTAAACTGGACGAAATACCCTCCCCTATTTCCGAACTGGCAAGACGTCGCATACAGCGACATCGACATCCCCGAACCGCGCTTCAACCACTCCAAATCCGCCGCCATCACAAACGAGAAAATCAATGGCGTCTACCACATGTACTGGGGCGATTCATTTCTCTACCACGCAACATCCCCAGATATGTTGAATTGGACGACCCTCCCCGCGGCACAGTACTTCGCAGGTCCAGTCTTCCCCTGGGAGAACCGCCTCATCGAAGCCGGTCCCGCACCCATAAAAACCCGCGACGGACGCTGGATACTCGTCTACAACGGCGCGACGACTGGACGGGCGGGGTATCCAGCTGCGCAATATGGTGTGGGGCAGATGCTCATCGATCCGTCGGGGGCTTTTCGACCTACTGTTAATACGAGTATTATGAACCCTGTTACGGGAGGAACTTATCAGCCTGCTCTGGCGGATGGGCCTGTTGCCAGGATTGAACGACCTATGGTCTTTCCGAGTACGCCGGATGAGACGGAGGGACAGGTTGATCGAGTTACGTTCGCGGAGGGGTTGGTGCAGTTTAAGGGGAAGTGGTTTTTGTATTTTGGGCAGGCGGATAGTACGCTGGGCGTGGCGACGGCGGAGGTACAGCCTGAGGATTTGGGCATGACGGGATATGATTGATAAGGAGCAATGGCATTAGTCGAAGAGGTGAACCACGTTGCTGAACGACAAATGTATGTATGTTGTATCAACAATCTGATATTGCTTCACAAAAAGCTGCTGAGCTTTCTAGCTCAAAACTAATGATTAAGATACTGCTTCTTTTGAACTGAAGTAAACGACAACGCTTTCCTGAACGCAGTCCAGATGCTTGCAGTACAATCCCCCTTTGCTTCTTGCAGGAAATGATGACGAGATGAGAGAAATACGAGATCCTCCGCCTCCCCCTTTCACTCCGTCTCACCCCTCAGTCTGCCTCCTTACAGCATGTTCGGCCGGAACATCACGTTCCTCCTGAACTTCGCACTCGTCGCATTGCACGTCGGCACGAAAACCCCCAAATCATACAACCAAGCCCCCGAGTTAAACTCCGAATAAACCGTATCAATCAACCAAGGCTCCTCACCCCCAGCATAGCTCGTCTCCATAACCACAATCCCCGTAACCTGCTCCTCAGGCTGCACAGTCCCAGGCGTCGAACTCCTCCAGCGCATGGTCACCGTGTCGCAGTTATGCCAGACGTTCAAGATCTGGAACGGGATGGAGGGCTGGGCGCCCTGGCCGGCTTTGAAGTCTTCGAGGGAGGTGAATGTTGCGCTACCGAGGGGTTGAGGGCCGTTGGGGCAGCCGTTGTTGATGAGCTCGTTGACGCTGTCGGAGTAGTCGGTGAAGCTGTCGCAGAAGATGCGGTCGGCCAGGGCGTCGGAGTAGTTTTCGATCGATTGCCCGAAGTTGTTGGCTACGCGTTGGGCGTCGGCGTCGGTGAGGCAGTAGTAGCCCGGGGGACCCGCGAGGGTGGTGGTTGCCAGGCAGGCCAGAACAGCGAGAGAGGAGCGCATGTTGACTTTGGTAACGATTGACTGGGAGCTAGACAATGAGAGAGTCAGTATGAGGCACGTTCCTGCATTGAATGAGTGAAGGACGGACGCGTACCTGGCAGGACGAACGACCAGATCAAGGCACACAGCAGCGAGAGAGGAAAGAGCAGATGGGAAAAGAGGAGCCGGATGAGACAAGCAAAGAAAAGAATCAAGGCACGACGGCAGCTTTATGGGCCGTCATGACGCCCTGCTCGGCAGATTTCTGTGCGAGATCCCTCAACCGCAAGGCCAGTGCATCTCTCCATCATTCACGAGGGCCCACACCCATGGCCGATCGGCGCTGTGTTGCGTCGTGCGAACAGGGGATGCCGGCGAAAGGGTAAGGCTGATTCGGGAGGATCCAGAAGAACCCCAGCACTTACTTTGGATGTGTGCAGTGGCCCAGCTGAAGGACGTGTTACGGCAGATTGTGATGGGTGACAAGCTGCGGGCCTGAGAGTGGATCCCATTGTGTGGACTGCAGCATTGTTGGCGGTCCTCCTGTTTTGGGGAGTGCAGACAGGGTTCCGTAGCCAAGGCGGCATAAGCGGTGCAGCAAAGCACTCCCCAAGGCAAGGCTTAACTCCAGCTACAACGTGGGCATCGTTGTGTTGTCGGTCTGAAAGAAGTAATCGATGATCAGTATTAGTTAGTGGTGTGGAAAGCGTCAGCAAGCAAGCAATATTCAATGCATCTCAGCCGTACCCTCGCTTGCTTGCCAGCCTTAAGCCTCGTACCAGATCTTAACAAACATCACTCTCCTTTCGAGGGTCGCAGCAATCAACTCGACGACAGGATCAAGATGGATGTCGGTTCGCGAGATTGCACTCCCTCATCAAACCAGAAAAGAAAAAAGGCGGATGTCAATTTTTGGAAGTCGTGCAGCAGGATGGATTCAGGGCCGGGCAGCAGCAGGTGTCGTCGTGGCGACTCATGAAGCTGAGACGTGAGCAGTGGGGCTGAACAGGCATGGTGATAACCTGGCGAGGCCGGGATGTCGTCGCGATTGGTGAGGTCAGGGCAGGCATCTTCGGAGTTTGAGGTTGGAGAACCGAAAGGCTTGGACATCGCAAACAACCTCCAGTCCTGCTCTTCACCCTTCATGATCAGCAGCAATTCGATGAAGCCTTCATCCAAAGAGTCCGCAATATAGAAAGATCATGTCCTGTCAGCAGCCACAAATCAAACCATCCCTCCCAATGGTCATCTTTATGCGTTGTCCGTCGCACAACATCAGGTTGCCAACCATGTCAGCAATGCAGCAACGAACTTGATCCCCACTGTTATCTTCCAAGAAAGGCCAAATTCTCCTAAGCTGCAGAGAGACCCGTCCAAGCGATGCTTGCCGCAGCTTGCATACTGCAGCCAAGTTGGCAGAGTGACAGGGGGTGTTCGCTTCACGCCTCAGCCGAACCTCAGCGCAACCCATCATCCCATTTTCCTGTTTCCCATCAAAGTCGACGTCGTTCACTCATCGCCAGCCGTCAAACACCGCGGAAAGCGTGCACTGTAGGCATCTTCGTCGAAGCCACATGCGCCGACACCACCTCCTATGGCCAGCTATCCCATCTCAATCTGATGGGCGGTGAACGAACGTTTCGAGTCTTCTTTCCAACTCAATCAACTATGCCGTCCACGAGTCGGCTATAGTTTGGGCAAATTGAGGAGGATGAAACATCGCTTGAGTCGTGGTGGTGCAGGTGAAGGATGCGAAGGGAAGGAGCCGACGGGTGAGAAAATCTCCGGAGCACGTGATGTGAGATGCACGTGACTGGTGAATTCAGGCGCATTTGGTAGAATTGCTTCTACTTCTCTGAGTCTTGTCACTAATAACGCCACGCTGGAACGAGCAATCTGGACCAAACAACACTGAAGAACCATTTTGACACCCATGGGCTTGGGAGGATGGACGACGGGTAGCGAAGCCCTCAGGCGCTCTTGGCGAAGACGACTGCGTATGTGCTGATGATGGGCTTCTGCTACAGCATGTAAGTGCTGCTCAGGTGAGGATATTGTTGCTTGGGGCTGAAAATCCAGTTCATCAGCTGATGGTGTCGAGTATCAGCTCTCGGTGGACTGTTGCTCTAGGCGAAAGTCCAAGATTCACATGCGAATCAGTAAACATCTATCATCTTTTCCCTCCACTCGAAATGAAGAAGGTCAGCTCATTCATCGATCTTCGTTGCCCTGTATTTCCAAATTTCCCAGACCCTTCCTTCGTTCATCTCATCAACCCTCAACTCCATCGCTCTCCCAAATTCATTAGCCAATCCATTTCGTCATCTTCATATATCTGAAAAAGCAGGACAGAGTCCTGCTTGGAAAAAGCGTTCTGTCGAGTCGGACTCCAACGTAGCCGCTGCACTGCTCACTTGAACAGACCATGGACAAAACCGCAAAGAAGCATGGGTATCACCGCAATAAACCAGAAAATCCAGACGATGCCGACCGCCAGGTACACCCGCGCCATGTTGGCCCAGGTGGTGTAGAAGCCGTCACGCTCCTTCTGCTCCGCCGTCTTAGTCGGATGACTTCGAAGCGCCGCCGCGAGCTGGAGAGCGACTTTGTTGTTGATCTTGTCCCAGGTGGTGTCGAGCGCTTGTTGACGGGCGTTGAGTATCATCTCCTGTCGAAGCTTCTCATCTGTGGCCAGCTGGCGAGCGTAGGCGGCGAAAGTGTCCAGATCGTGAGGGGCGACGAGGTAGCCGGATTGCCCGTGCTTGACGGTTTCTGAGGGGCCGCCTTCGTCGCGGGCGATTACGGGCACGCCGGAGGCCATGGATTCGAGGACGACCAAGCCGAAGGTCTCGGTGATGGAGCAGTGGAGGAAGACGTCTGCTGCGGCGTAGGCACGGGCGAGGTTGACGCCGCGCAGCATGCCGGTGAAAATGACTTTGTCGCTGACGTTCTTGAAGTAGCCTCGGACTTCATTCTCAACATTGGGATTCTTGTTGCCGCCGACGATTAGGAGTTTGAATTTAAGACCGCCGGCGCTCAACTTCTCAGCAGCCTTTGCCAGGAACTCAAAGCCCTTCTCTGGCGCAATGCGAGAGATACAGCAGAAGATGATCTCGCCGTCTGGTGCGATTTGCTTGCGGTAGGACTCGTCTCGACGGCCGGGGTGGAAGAGCTCTGTGTCGACGCCACGACCCAGCTGGATCATCTTTTCTGCTGGCGCACCAGCATCGACCATGTACTTGCGCACATATGCTGATGGATAGAAGATGGTGTGCACAGCCGCCGCTTGGAACAAGAAGCCCTGCACGATCTGCAGCAACCACACCGCATACTGGTCGATTGGTGGTGCGAACAGAATGCTGGCGTACGCGGACAGATCCGTCTGGAAGTTGAGCAGAGTAGGTGGCGGCTGATCCAGTTGTCGCAGCTGAACAAGAAATTGAAATCCGACCGACGCCGGACTGGCCAGATAGATGATATCAGGCTTGAAAGACTTGTCGTAGACTCGTCCCAGCCGGAATGGGTAGGCAACCGTCAGATCCGGATTGTAAGGCAGTGGGTAACCTTGCAGTCGAAACTCCGGATTAATGCGGTTGAGCCTATTAACCTCAATCTTGCGCCTAGCATCATCGCTCTTGCGATTGAAAAGAGGCGGCTTCTGCGCTTGAAGGAGAGGCTGCTGCTGGGCCTGCTCCTCGCGGTCGAAATGCCACAGCCAGGCACCGCCGATAGCTCGCGAACCCAGCGAGGCAGACTTGGCTTCAATAGAGCGCACCCATTCTTTGTTAACAATAGGCTGTCGCTCCGGCTTTGGCTCGTAGGAGTGGTTCAGCGGCTGACCCTTGTAGTAGGGAGCGCATGTGGCGACGTGGACGCCGTGGTTCCTGAGATAGTCGACGAGACTCTGCGTCGTTCTACTGACGCCGTTGACAGGGCCGAGCGATTCAGTGGCGAGGAGGACCTTTTTGCCGATGAGCTCGACGGGGAATTCGGAGGTGTTGGGTATAGGCGGCGCAGGTTGGTGTTTGAGAGAGGCCATGATTATTGTGGCGTCGGGTGAGATTTAGCGTGATATGCGATAAGGCTTGAATGGAGCCAAGAAGGGGCCGATATGTGGCTGGAGGCGATGTGAGGAGGGGACTCTGTCTGTTACAACATCCTCGTCCTGGCGATGCGACGAGAGGTGAGTTAATGGAGGCGCGGGCTCTCAGGAGTAATGTTGGCAGATCAGGCGGTGGGCGAAGGTTGAGGGCGCAATATGAAGGCGGTTGCGATCAGCGAGGCCGACGACTGAACGAGGCGCTGACGAGCAGCAGCAGCAGCGGAGGATGGATCGCAACGTTGCGGAAGGCAGACGTCGTCAACCCGGCGGATGTTGAGGTTGTCGCTGGTATTTGAACCCGCCCACGGCACGTCTGCGCATTCTCGTCGCGGTGAAGGCGGGAGTTCGGTGCGTATGTCAGTCAGCGCACGAGGTCGAACAATTGCAGCACGAGGTGCTTGTCGCATCTCTTTGTCGCAGAGAGCGCAGCCAGACGTCGCTCGCCGCAACGCCCACGTTGCAACGCTGATTGGCTGAGAAGCGGGATGCAGAGCTGACGCACCTCACAAAGCCGACTGATTGTCACTTTGAACCCTTTTTCAGACCCGAACCATACAACATTCCCGCGATCGCGCAATCTGCCCGACGCCCCTCAGTGTGATATTTGTTGATCATGCGGGCGCATTGAAGATTACCGCGGTCGGCAGTGCTACGGTCCCATGGCCAGTCCGCTATCTGGTATAGGAGAGCGAGCCCCTCCTATCATACAAAACCGCATGTTGTCTCTGGAGTGTCCACAGGCATGCAATACTTGCTGAATGCAGAGACAGAGTCTCGTCTCGTCTTGCATTGATGATTGATATATGTACTTACCCGCAGCCTCGTTTCGACACTTGCCCTCTACCGCTGAGAGATATCGCTGGTGTCGACAGCACTGGGATTGGGGATTCAGTGTTATACGTTGTCTTACCCGATGTCCAAGCCCGAACACTGCAGCCAGCACCGGTCCGACAGATTCAGAAGCAGTGCTGCCGTACACTATCACGCGATCCCCACGTGAGCCTAGACCTCACAGCATTCCGGTCGGCCAGGCCGTGCACCTCACTTTTCCAAGACTCTGTGCGACAACAGATCGGGCGAAGAAGGGCCTTGAGGCCTGGAAGAGTCGCAGCAGTCCATCGCATGAGATGTAGGCCTGCAGGCATAGGAAGAGCTGGTGTATCAGCCTGCGAGACTGCATACCTGAAAGGCTCAAGCTCTCGACTGGCGCACAGATATCCAGAGAGATGGATACGGATTGGACAATGTTGAGATATCCAGCAAGCAATGAGACATGCCCTTGGGGTCCCAGCAGATGCAGGTTGCGCCTGGCTGGAAGGTACGATGATCTGGCTGGCGTGATCGCCATGTCCACGCAGGTAGGTACGATTTCTGTGCGTTTGCCTCATGCTGAATGCAATTCTTGTAGTCAAAACTACCTTCATGAGAAATCGCCAAAGTAGAGACTTGTTCTTGAATCAAGAAGTCCAGTCTTTCGATTTCATGATTCGCAATCACTTTGGAATCGGCCTTCTAACGGCCGCAACGGACAACTCCGGCATACCCACGATAGAAGCAGATGCGCCATCTCGCGAAGACTGACGCTACTAGGGCAGCACGAGTTGTTCCACTTCACCGCACTCGATCATTCACCGACTATCCCGCTAAATCCGAACGAGGCAAGCACGATATCTGATGATCAGATAACGTAAAGACATACCACAACAACCCGATTCAAGCCTCGAAGAGCATTGAGAATGAACGCAATGTTGGCTTTGCAGCAGCTCGACCAACAGGACTCTTTGTCACGATGCACACTGCATCCTTCGCCCTCCCTAGTTTCCGGCAAGCTTTGCGCGCCTTACCTCACTCAGCACCCAAAAGACATTCAGGTCAAGAAGATGGATCGTCTCCTCTCTACCTTGGATTAATATACGCACATCGGGCCATTGCTCACCTACCTGGCCACTCCCACGTGGCTGACATGCTCTTGCGCCGACGAATAGTGGTCCCTCCGCCAACACCGCCAGCGTCCTGTTGGCCTTTGAGGACTATTGAAGTCTCTTTGCTTATACAAGAGAATGTGACGTGAGGGTGAGGAGCGAGATCGTTCTTGTCTCCCCACCACGTTTGGTCGGGATCATCCTGATTCATCGTGGCAGGGCATGAGGCATAAATACGCCCGGCAAGCCAGGATCCTGGCCAGGAGCTTCTTTCAACCTCTTCGCTTCGAACAAGATGTTGGCTCTTGGACTTCTTGGTTTCGCTTTCGCTGTCACAGCAACGCCTACACCTTCTGACCGCAAAGCTCACTATGCTCGTCAAGCAGGGTCATCCTCGCTGCAAGTCGACCTTGGATATAGCGTTTACCAGGGTTACTACAATGACACTTCGAGGCTGAACATCTTCAAAGGGTACGTGAGGGCCACCCTCCAATAAGAGACATGCTCAACAGCTCACGTGTGCCTCCAGCATCCGCTTCGCCAAAGCACCTTTGGCACAAGTCCGCTGGCAACCACCCCAAGCCCCCGACACCGACCGTGGCAATCTGATCGATGCCAGTAACTACTCAGTCCAATGCCCACAGAATGAGGATGGATACTTTACGTTTAATGCTGCAGATGAGACTGATACGAGTGAGGATTGTTTGTTTTTGAATGTGTGAGTAGGCGCAGGAGTTGCGTGTAAAGGTCGTTGCTGATTGATGAGTAGATGGACGCCGAGCAATGCTACTGGACACTTGCCGGTCATGGTATGCTATCGAGGAAGTATGGCCAAATGAGTTACTTGCTGACGATCATTTCTGTAGGTCTGGATCCACGGCGGAGGGATGGCAGCGAGAATGGGAGGTACGACTTGAGTGAGTTGATGAACACGAACAACGATTCTTTCGTTGGAGTGTCGATTCAATATCGTGTGAGTGATGACCTTGGGGTGTCTAGCAAGCTCACTCTCAGTTGGCTGACTATCCTGTAGCTCGGCGCATTTGGCTTCCTGTCTTCAGACGAGGTCTACCGGAAAGGCGTGCCAAATGCCGGCCTACTCGACCAGCATTTCGCTCTGCAATGGGTCCAACAACACATCCACCTCTTCAATGGCGACAAGTCGAAGGTCACAGTCTCAGGTGAAAGCGCGGGAGCCGGGAGCGTCATGCTCCAAGCCATGGCCTACGGCGGTACTCGAGGCACCGAGCTCTTCGTGAACTCCATCGCAGCCTCACCATATCTACCCATGCAATACGGCTACAAAGACTGGATACCGTCACAAGCATACTACGCATTCGCTATCGCTGCAGGCTGCAACGTGATGGATCCCTATCTTCACGATGGATCTTTGCCCATCTTTGAGTGTCTGCAGGGCAAAGACTCCAAGACGCTCATCAATGCCAGCATGACGGTCTCTCAGGCTGGATCATATGGGACTTGGGCCTTTCTTCCTGTTACTGACGGGACGTTTGTGCAAGATCTGCCTAGTGTTCAGTTGAACTCGGGCAAAGTCAATGGTATCAATGGCCTCTTCGGCAACAATGCGAACGAAGGCTATTCGTTCGTGCCTCAAGATCTGGAAACAGAAGACGAAGTCAGGCAATATCTGAAAATCACCTTCCCCCTCTTCTCCGACGATAACATCACCTCCATCCTGCAGACATATCCTTCCACCGACGCCCCTGAGGACCCCAATGCACCCCTCTACGCCACCTCCGGCACCTCAAACCCCACAGCAATAAACCAAAGCTCCGTCGCCACAGGCCAACAGCAACGCGCAAATCTCATCTACGGCGAGTCAGTTTTCAGTAAGTCACCTCCCACCATCCCACCCATCCACTCTCAACTAACACATGCTCCAAGTCTGCCCCTCCTACTGGCTCGCAAACGCCTACTCCCGCACCGGCTCCGCCTACCACTACCAATTCTCCATCCCGCCGGCCACACACTCCACCGACCTCCCCGCATACTTCCCCTACGGCCCACCAATCCCCCGTTTTCCGCAGGACTTCAACACAGCCTTCCGAACTATATTCGGAAACTTCATCACAGGTTCAAATCCCTCGATCTCCAACTCGATTGCGAATGGCGTGAGCACAGGCAATGAGACGATGACTCCGGTGAGTGAGTGGCCGGAGTGGGAGGTCGGGAATGAGCAGCAAGTTGATCTAAATACTACTTGTCCCGAGTATGTCCCGCTTGGGGCTGATAAGGCTTATGGATTGCCGTATTGTAAGGGTGGAGAGAATCGTTTTCGGGTTGTGGATGCGGGGGCTTGGGAGGGGGGTCGGAGGGAGAGGTGTGAGTTTTGGAGGAGGATGGGGAGTGTTGTGCCTGAATGAGAGGGAGGAGAAGGATAAGAAGGATAAAGTATGGTCTCGTTCATGTTTAGACGACATAGCCCTCTGGGAAGTTCCTCTCGACCGTATTCACAAGATCATCCGGTCCCGTACAGAACATCATCCTCGTCCTGTCGCTCCTCAACTCCTCAAAACAAACCCCCACAATCCTCTCAAAAATCTCAGTATGCTCTGCCTTGCCCCTCAGACACCATCCAATAAGCACACCGTCCCACTCTCGCTCGCGAAAGATCTCTCGCAAGTCTCGAAGGGTGTTGTCAAAATGGTTATAGTCGACGTCGAAGCCGACGTTGTCGAAGTTCTGGTAAGTTGAGGCGTTGGCTTTCTTCCAGTCCTTGGCGATGACTTCGGAGATTGGTTCGCCTGTGAGGTGCTTGGCGAGGCTGATGGTGAGGATGGACTTGGCGGAGGTTCCATTTGTGGCTGCCATATTTGTGAATATGTTTCAATGTCTTTAGGATCGATTTGGCATGGCTTGAAGGGCATTGAACGCAGAGCTCCTCTTGTATCTTGTTGAAGCTCGAATTATTCAGCAACGACTCTCGGCTCTCGGGCCTCCATGTGAGGCCGAGTTCTCATTCAGGATGTGATGGGCAGCCTGATATGACTCGGTAGAGATCGGATGCTGCATCGTGTTCTTCAAGCGCGCTACCTGCTGACAGAGTTGTATTCGGCTCTCAAGCCGAAGGATCGATATCGATAGCACTGCAGCTCATTCTCGCTATCCGTGACATCTCGTACCTTTACATCCAAGGCCAATCCTTTGTAATGAGACTCAGCATCCAAAATAGCCATATGGATGGACTGTCAATTCTTCTGCCCACCACACGCCTCAAGTCCACCACCAAGATGGCGCTGCTGCCAAAACTATGACCAAACGATCCAGCTGCGTATGGTGCAGAAATAGTATGGGATCGTATGGAGCAGTGAAAGTTTCGAAATCACCTCCGATACCAAATGGGATCACATCATGGACTTTGCTCTCCATTGCCGCGACGAAGTCTTCGTAGTTGTCGATGCTGAGGACTTCTTCGATCGAGTCGGGGCTGATATCGTTACCGTCCATGTGTCCGAGATCTCCTTTCAGATCTTTTAAACCCCGGGATTGGCAGTGGAGCTGATATTTCACTTCATAGAACTACCTCCCAATGCCGTAGCGCCTAACTTGGGAGGTAGTCGTGAAAGTCGACTTGAATGCCCGCCAAGGGATCATCGACAACGCAGCGGCCAAATCGTCCGATGGCGAGATCTCCGCGCATTTCGTCATCACCGCTAAAGCTAGTGTCAGGATCGAATACGGTATTGTGTTTCAATTCTGAGAATCCGAAGTTCGGTCCCTGGACGCGAGACCTTCTAAGTGTCGTCTCGTAGGTATGGAGGAAGTATCTATGCCACAGTAGACAAGGGGCGCTGTTATGCGTGGCACATCCGATGGGTCCAGGGGAAGTCATCGTAAGCCGTGTGGTTGGTGTTTGGTGCCTGCGTTCAAGCGGCTGAGATGTATTCTTGCTTTTCGTTGTTGTGCAGTGTGCGCCATTGCCGTCGTCGAGGACAGCCATCTCCGATATGAGTGTCTGGCTGTTGTTCAATGGAAGCGTACTTTTAACACCTAGCTAAGCGTGTACGGACGAGTAGGGTACAGGGAGTAACTCTCGAGTTTGAGTGCGCATTTTCGAAGGGATACAGAATGTTAACGCCGAGCACGTTTGGGAAAGCTTTAACTACCTGTGACCTCTCTTCATTCCTTTACTCAGGTTTCGCTCGGCATTCGAAGGTCCTGACGCTCGCGCGACTGGTGTAAGACCGACCCATATGGCATGTAACGAGTGCAATAACTGGTGGCGAGACGTGATATCTACTCAGTCTTTTGCGCGACACAATTTATCCACAAATTCTTTGTACTTGGTATATCTCTTCAGGCCTTTAATGGAGATCGCTGCGATTGCACAAAGAGCAAGAACTCGTTCGTCCGCAATTTTTAGGTCCAACCGGACAGAGCGCTTAATCTGGACCGTCGTCGGAGGTGAGGTTGGCCCCGACTGCTGCTGAGACGATGTTTTCCTGGCGAGCTCATCAAGGTAGTCAGAGTGAACATCAAGTCGCGTAATGTAGACCACATCGTGATGCCAAGAGAACAAATACGCCTGCAACAATCAGCTGCCAACTCCCAAATCCACGAGATTGTGCAAGGAATCTAACCGTAACTAGCCCTTCAAAGAAGTCTCCTATTCTTCTTGTCCGCTTTGCAGGAGGTTCAACTACACCTTCTGCGTACCTTTTCGTCGCTGCACGGAATGCACCGTTCGCGTACCGTTGGCGAGCAGCAAGACCCAGCAATGTTGCCACTTCTTGTCCTAGTATTTCATCCTCGGATTGGTCGTGCTTTAGTCGTTTGACCTATAGCAAATGCACTTATTAGTACTCGAAATCGAAAGTCAAGCGGAACGCGCGCATATACCTCTCCATGGACGATCCCAAATTTATTATCTTGAAATGCAGATTCCACCGCGCGCACCTCCAGCTCGATGTCTGGCTTGATCGTACACTGAAGCTCTTCAACGACCAAATGTAATGTAATCGAGTCTCGCACAAAGGATTCAACTCCGAGTGGGCGAGCCAAGGACAACAGCGCACCCTCAAGTACAGACAGCACCGAGTGCACGACAACACTGACTTCGCTTTCTGGTATATCGACAGTGGGAGTTGGCGGCGGCGCGGTTGAAGGACCCGGACTGTATGTGCTGTCCGTATTGAGTGTGGTACCTGACGGCAACCACTGCTGCGTTGTCCCCTCTTGATGAATCGGAGTCGCTAGCATTTCTCCGCCTAGCAAACGCCTTATCGCAGGCAATCGTTTCGCTTGCACCTCGCCGCAAGGTTTCGCGGTCAACGTCTCAGACGCGGGTGTTTGATTGAACAGCAATGCTGCGAAGTCTGACCTCTGAACATTTGACGGGGGAGGAGACCATAGCTGCATGCGACTCGAACCGTCGGCGCCTTTGGGCAACACCGGTGTTATCGATGACTGCGGGCATGGAGTTTGGTGGAAGTATGCATGCATAGGATGTAGGCGCAAGGGGGCCGGTGTCGCTGCGACTGATTTAGCTGATTCCCAGTAGCATGCCCTTGGTAAGCTAGGCTTCCAGAGTCTCAACAGCTCCTTGTAATGCGCATCAAGATGCCCTCCAGCTGCTGCCAGTCTGCCCAGTTCTTCCTGTGATAATCCTAGACGTTCTGTGAGTGATGCTGCGAGTGGACTGCCCGGAACAGGAAAGAATGTACACGGGAAGAGGGCACAGAGGCCATGTTGTTCGTTGACAGGATCATCGAATAGGTCCCACTGGTCGCTGAAATCCACGCCGACCCATTCTAGATGAGCTCTGCCCCAATTACGTCCGGATGGCCCTTGACCCATTTCACCAGGCTTGAAGGGACAGTTGGCCCCAATGATGCGACGGTACTGTTGCTTCGTCATGTGGACTAAAATTCAGCGCAATCTGTGAAGAATTGCGAAATTGGAGAATGAAAGCCAGCATTGCTGCCTAGTAGCCTACCTGCTACTACTATTAGTACTCTTTCGTTATCTCCAACTTCAGCCCCGCGCACGGATTAACAGAGTTTCAACCAATCATACATCGCCACGGATCTCGAGAGAGCTGAGCTTCCCACGCCAAACCTAATACACGGACCGACCCCGAAGTGTGGAGTAGACGCGTTGTTGCTTTGTCAACGCGTCCAAAGCCAACTTGGCAAACAAACAAAAGCTGCCCTCCGGCTTTGCTAGCAAATCCGGACAGCTTAAAATCTAGCGCTGTCCGGCTTTGGCTGCTAGCCCCTTGCTGCCATTGAGATTGGAATAGCAACAGCCACAACATACGAAGCATTGCTACACTCCTCATTAACATGACAGCACTACGTCCAGCGGCTTCGATCTCACTGGAGTGGAGAAATGAGAAAGACACATTCGCCCAGCTTCTGAGAGATCTTCGCCAAGGTGCAGAGAATGAGGCACTCGAACCAATGCAGCGTCATTTTCAAAAAGCACGAACGCCTGAAAAAACCGCGCAAGGCGTCTGGCGTTTGATATCAGCATGCGGATTTCCCTGTCGTCCACCTACGGCCGAACACACATTATCTGGTTTTCTTGTACGTCGTCCACAGCAGAGAGCAGAGAGTCGCGAGATCAATACTGACCAATCGGGTGACTCAGTGCCCAGAATTGGGAAAAGTCGTACTTGCAACAACCGGCCAGTCCGTATTTGTCTACCTCAACGACCAGCTTCTGCCAGGAAAATATGATGTGCGCTCAAAACCGCAACATCGGTACGACCTAGTCAAGTGCATCGCCGAAATACGCAGACACAAAAAAGCCCGGAAGCAAGAGCAGCGGAAAAGGGGGCGCAGGCACAGCAGTCGTGCAAAGCCCAGTGTTCAAGATTTCGACAACTCAACCCAGTAGCCACCGACGCATTCGGTCTGCTTGTGGAAGAATGCAAGATGGGACACGACTGTCAGACGGACCAATAAACGAAACCTGTCGAGGAGAGCGCCGCGATGCGCGGCCTGCGCCTGCAATGACCAGAAGGGCACGAATTCATGCATCGCCGGCTCACATGCGGAGCAGCACGGTCTGCGGTGGCAGTCCTGCACGCCGCCAGAGTCCACGGAAACGGTTTTACGAATGAAAGATGCAGACATTCAGGAGGGTTATCATTCGATAATAGGTACTTTTGCTCATTCAGAAACGGCCGGATTTTCGAGGAATATGTCCAGTTGACGTTGAGGGTTACATGTATTAATGCATTGATTCAGAGTAGAGACCACAGTCAAGGCAATGATTCGAACGCTGCCGCCGACATTCGCTAACAAAGTCTCAAAGTTCCGTGGTCGTCGTCTCCCGCATCATCAGCCTTGTTTGCATGGGTTTTGCACCTGCTAGTCATCAGCCGAATGCTGTCTCATACTTCGTCACGAAGCAGCGCCACATCGCCCGCATTTTTTTCACCCAGGTGATGAACAACAACGTCGAGCGTCGCTTCTTCAGCCTCAAAAACCTCCTCCAACTGAGCCTTCCCACACAAAGCAGCGATTGTTGAGAGATGTATTGGGCTTGAAGTTCTTTCAGTGTCGCAGAATTGGACTTTCAAAGGTTCTTGAGACCATGCCGATGTTCATATGAGTTGAAGGTGTCCGGCTCGCCGATGGTCAATATTCAAGTCGGCGACTATGGAGCATGACGGATATGTGCAACTCATGTAAACCTCGAAGAGACAGAAGCAGCTGGGTGATGTAATCGAACGACTCCAGGTTGTGGTTGCTTGGGAAGTCATTCACTTTGACTCCGCTTTCACATGTCCGCGCTTGCGGGGAAGTCAAGCCAAGCGCCAAGACCGCACCTTCTCTTCTTGCCCTGCGACTTCCTCGTCTTGACGGCTGCTCTTGCACGTCGACCAGAAGAAGCTGCCACAGTCATCAAGTTTCGCCTCACCGAAGCCTCCTCTCTGAAGCACATCAATCTCCTCCAGACCGCACCCATCCCTGCTCACGATATCATCCATACACTCACCTACCCGCCACAGCAACTTCGGAGACCGTTGCGACAATGCTCTACCAGCTCCTCTGCATCATGAGCCTCCTGACCCTCGCCCTCGCGCACCCATCCCGCCAAGCCAACGTCGCAACAGTCCTCGTCGAGCGCCGCAATCCCGCCTTGAGAGACTACTTCTACAACACCACGGTCTACGTCCCGATCAATCTACCAGCGGCCTCTCCTGAGCTTGTCGTCGACCCGGAGTTGCTTTCCCGCTTCTACCTGCTCCCCAATGTCGCCAACACCAGCCCCCCGGTTACCTGCACTCCCCTATTCGATACGGTCCCGGCCACGCCGTTTCCGACGATCGTGGGCTCTTCGTTCAATATCTTTGCGTCTGCTCCATCGCCGGATGCCGCTGACGCCTTGAATCGAGCGAAGCTGAGGTTTCAGTGTACTACCAAGCGCGCGGGCGTGGCAGATACAGTCTATCCCCACGAAAACAGCTCTATACAAGCCGCTGGAAGCCCTGCCAATGGTTCGGAGAGCATGAGCGTGGAGAAGAGTACGAGAACCATACCCAAGGGCTATGATCTTGGAAGATGCCCACCTGAGAATGGACCAATTGGTGCTATTCAGGTCTGTGAATGTTACAACACCGGCCTACAATCTCCACTTGACGACCTGATGGAATTCGCCAAACACGCTTGTCTGTCCGTCAGTTCTATGCAATTCGGCCCAGCGCGTCCCGACTTTGGGACAGCGTTTCCTCTGGTTGATCAGGGCATAAAGTTTGGCGAGTCCGTCTTTGAAGTGCACTACAGAGGAGGGAGTCAATGCGATTATGCCACTACGGACGGATATACAATTGACCGAGACGTCTGCTACAGAGCCTTCCAGCTGATGCTTGATGGATGGTACGATCCCCGCAGAATAAGCTACTTCTGAGGTACCGATGTGCTGACTAGATGAACAGTCCTTTCATTGATGGCTTGAGAAGCCAAGGAATGTGGGCAGTGGACAGTTGCTTCATGTGGGTAATGGACCCGAACTTCTACGGCATTGGCAAGTCAACGAACAGCTCGCTGGGAGGTGATGATCTCTCGACCTAATGTCATAATGAAAGCCCCTGTGTTGCTATCAGTCGACTTTGAGTCTAGTCAGATAGCGGAGATATTACTGATGGCCCGAAGCTTCCTCATCATGATCTTGTGCGTCTTTCCAGGCTACATCAAGTATGTCCTCTCGTGCGCCTCGAACCACCACTAGCTACAAGCCGGTCTCGATTGCAAGGCAGTATTGACCAGTATCCCGAAACTTGTATCGTCGGCAGGGAAGTCAGCAGCTTCAGAGGATAGACATCCGTTTGAAGACTTTCAATAATCGACTCATCGCAGGTGTCTATAGAACCAAGATTCAAGGGCAAGTGGCGGTACGAGACAACTGAACTGACTTTTTCCAGGCCTATGGAGCATTTGGACAGAATACGACCACGAGGAGCCCTAGTAATCAGTGAAGACAGCCTCCTCGCATCGTAACAGAGTCTGTTACAGAAGGCCGTTGCATCCGATTGTGAAACCGTGATTTGAAGTAGTGGCCGTTGGTTCTCTACTCTCTTAGGTACCTTGGTGTAAGGCAGAGTTGAGACTATTAAGTATCTTATGATAGAGAACCAGGGTTGAATCGCTCTGATGTCTGCATCCATTGAATTGCAACCTGATGCGAGTACAATGTTACATGGTGGGCACCGTAGCACCGATCGATCGGCCGCACTCCTCCTCTTCGATAGTCTCGCCTTGATTCTAAATACCTTCGATTAGCTTCCCAGTCAATCAACGCTGTTGGAAAATTCTCACGTACTAGTTGTCGCGGGCAGCACTTGATGGGTCCCCTGTCCACCACATTGGCTCCATCAAAAGTCCACTCTGACAAGAGGGCATTCCTGTTAAGCAAGATCCCTTTCACGGCCTGGTCAGTGAGGGGCATACGTTTTCGAAGTGGAGCTGTCATATACCTTCGAATTCGGCGTTACAGAGGCCTGAGCAGGAGTAACAGTATTCTTCGGCGCCGCAGAAGTATACGGATGCCGCTTGGACGCCTCCAAGCAGAGCTAGAAGACCAATGATCTTATTGGGTGGTGCCATGACTGGGAGATGTAGTACTGAGAGTTTGTTTGAATGGAAAATACGGCTCTGTACGTCGATGCCGAGCGGTCGGAAAGACGTTTATATACGTCTATCCCACGCCAGACAGAAGCTCTGTGCTGAAAGCTCTGCTTTGCCCGCAAATGGTGCATGAATACCTCATCGGATCCATAGAGAAAATCGAGGTCTTGTGCGTGGGTCAACATGCGCCTAAGTCTGCATACTGACGTCCTCACCGTGCAATTTTCGAGAGGCATTGCTGCAAATAAGTTGAGGTCGTCTGCTGTACGGGACGGTCAGGCTCTCGAAGCGCATGGACGCTATGCCATCTCTGGATGATACACTGCCTCTGAGAGGGAATTGATCGACCCAAAGATCGACGTAAAGCCAATCTTGCAGTTGTGTCTTTGCAATTGCTGGGTCGTCAAGCCGCTACGGTATCAGCGGCATAGTGTTTGATCCCACTTGTCGAAGTCGAAATGCTTCTGCAGGACTTGGAAGAGGCTTTCTGCCATTGCTTTCTGGGCCAATTACGTGGAGCAAAGAAGCATCGCAACGGGTTCAGCGAACCAGATCAATTGCTGCTCCGTGTCTCATGTGAACGGCAAGAACCGCAACGAGTGACAGTTGGTCCTGAGTTGACATCAGCATAAGCCACTCGATCATGGACCAAGGTATGTTTGTCCTTTGACTGCACCTTACTGTCTTAAGGCAGTGAAGCTGTCAAATCCGTGCTCGTAGTTGAAATGTTTGCCCAGAGCATGTCTCAAAGGGTCTCAAAGGCAGCAAACACCCCATGTTGGGTATATTAGCATAGGACTTAGCCAGATATTTTCAGGAATTAAGCAAGTTCAACTCTCGTAGCAAAGTTCCGCCTGGAGTAGTAGCTCTCGACCGTGGCTCTCGTTCTGCAGCACATCTGAACTCGCCACCTTGTCATCTCGATCAGCTTTTTCCAAGATATCCACGAAATCGGTAGCCAGTACGGATCCTCGATGAATGCGACCAACCAGAAGAGGGACTTATCACCCTTGCATCGGTTACTGTGGTACACGCCGAGGCTTGTGATTGATTTTCGCCAGATGTATCCGCTTGCTGTCTACCTTCCGTCGACGATGTCGATGTTGCCGTGATGATACGAGACCTGCCAGACATTGGATGGCGGACGCCTTTCGCTGGTAAGTAGGGCTCATCGTAGCTGACACAAATCTCCCCTGCGCCATGTTGGAGGTATTACGTGCCCACTGGGAGGGAGAGGCTTGGAGCCTGGTCCAGGGCGTTGAGCTTGTCTCCGAGACGCAGTCAGATCACGGTCGCAACAAGATGGAGCAGAGCAGGAACTCCATGTTCGTCGTTCTTGAGCCGACCAAAGATAAGGTTTCGTTGCACGTCCTCTTTGATTGATGCGCTACGGTGAAAACCCGGGAACGATTTCGCGCGAAGCGTTGAATAGGCTTGGTGAGTTCGTCGAAAGCATTCGTCGAGGACCAAGAGCTGAGAGCTATTAGCATCATCACCAAGTTCAACAGTATTGCCGTGATTGTCTGACCGACGCGGGTGTGAGGTCGAACCACACTGTAAGTTGAGAAAACGAGCTCACCAGGAATCAAAATCGATCGTGAAGAGGTGACTGCGGCGCATCAGGTCGCACAGATGCCGAAGCGGACGCACAGCCATCGACATATTTCTCATCGACGCGGAGAGATATTAGGAAGCGGAGTTAATAGACAGTCAAATGCATCTTGCATGGCAGAGATTCCGTCTGTTGCGCGGCTGTGCGGCAAGGGTGAACGCTGACACCGCGTTGATGCAGATCACTTCCATTCAAGGCAGTAGCGGCCCAAAGCACTGACACAGCGCCTCCTAGTGAGCACCTGAGAACGCCCGGAATACCAGTCGGAACGTACAGCACGCGAAGCTCTTCACAATTCGTAGAGCAAGCCTTCCAATAGACTGATGTGCTCAAATGATGACCAAGCGCCACAATCGGTGCCGGTTCATGCTGAATTCACAACATGGCCAAGCCGCATATAGATCTCTTGTGCTCCCCAGGGCCTGTGTCCCTCTCTGCATCCGATTGCAGACACACACGCGCCCATTCCCGCCATTCTAGGACACAGCATAGCAACGATGGAGCCCAAGGAGGACGATTCGCAATCCATGGACGGCAAGCTCGAACATAAACGAATACCGTACATGCGTCAAGTCCTCGACCGAAGTGGAATTACACCCGCTGTCGAAAACCACCCTTACGCCGGCTCTGGTACCGCCGCCGACCCCTTCGTTGTAACATGGATTGAGCACGACCCCCGCAACCCGATGCTCTATGCCGACTCTACTAAGTGGTGCATTACCATCTTGGTGGGCTTTGCCACGCTTGCGGTGTCCTTTGTCTCGTCCGCCTACTCTGGCGGCGCACAAGCTATAATCGCGGAATTTGGATGCAGTCAAGAGGTGTACACTCTAGGTCTTTCGCTCTTCGTGCTGGGCTTCGCGATAGGACCCTTGCTTTGGGCGCCGCTCTCAGAGCTGTTCGGTCGACAATATCTCTTCTCGGGGACGTACCTCGCCCTTACGGCGTTCAATGCTGGTGCAGCGGGTTCGCAGAATATCTGGACGTTGATAATCCTCAGATTCTTCGCTGGTGCGTTTGGCAGCTCTCCTCTGACGAATGCTGGGGGCGTCATCGCGGATATGTTCCCAGCTAAGCAGCGTGGTTTTGCTATGGGGATCTTCGCGGCGGCGCCATTCCTTGGACCTGTGATTGGCCCCATTGTCGGAGGATTCGTGGGTGAAACCATAGGTGCGTTGTACTCCTGTTGAAGGCAATGTGGAGCCCGAGAAGAGCATTGGTACTAATCCTGCATCACAGGCTGGCGTTGGGTAGAAGGCATCATGGCCATCTTCACGGGCACTCTGTGGCTCATCGGCACAGTCTTCATACCAGAGACATACGGACCGGTCATTCTCCGAGAAAGAGCAAAGGCGCTGAGCAACAAAACCAACCAAGTATACCGCACTCGCACCGATGTCGACCAGGGCCCGACCACTTTCGGTCATGTCTTCTCGACCGCTCTGATCCGACCCTGGATTCTGCTCTTCCGCGAGCCGATCGTTATGATCCTGTCCATTTACATGGCCATAATCTACGGCACCCTGTACATGCTCTTTGGCGCATTTCCTATCGTGTATCAAGAGCTTCGTGGATGGTCTCCGGGAATTGGTGGCCTGGCATTCCTCGGCGTGCTAGTAGGCATGCTCTTCGCGGTCGGCTATACCTTCTGGGATAATCATCGATACGAGAAGGTCAGCGATGAGTATCAGGAGAATGGCTGGGGCTTTGCTCCTCCGGAAGCCCGCTTGCCAGCGTGTATGCTCGGAGGAGTCCTCATCCCGATAGGCCTGTTCTGGTTTGCTTGGACAAACGGTCCCTCCATCCATTGGATCGTGAGCATCATAGCCAGTGCGCCCTTTGGGTTCGGTATGGTGCTCGTGTTTCTCAGCATGATGAATTACTTGATCGATGCGTATGTCATCTATGCAGCCGTAAGTCCTGCTGAGCTTGATCGGTGCGAGAAATCCTGAGAAAGTATCTGACTCTCACATCGCAGTCTGTCCTCGCCGCCAGTTCACTGCTGCGTTCCATATTTGGCGCGGCCTTTCCTCTCTTCACCGATCAAATGTACCATAATCTTGGCATCCATTGGGCCTCCAGCATTCCAGCCTTCTTGGCGTTGGCATGCGTGCCCTTTCCCTTCATCCTGTACAAATACGGACCGGCGATTCGGGAGCGATGCAAGTACAGCGCCGAGGCCGCGGCATTCTTGAAGCGCCTCCAAGCGCCTTCGAGTTGACGAGGATGTCCGGATTGCAAGGTCTGAATCAATGTAGAAAGGGTCCTGGCGGTGAATCCCCTGGAATAGATGTCTGGCTGGATCACAAGAGGCTGCGGAAGATCTTCGAGGCAGTACGATACAGTAGAGCATACAGTGCATCCATGTAGATAATCATAGAGCATAAAGACGTTTGGTACTGGCAGGCTCGCTGTCGCCTATCGCGGGCCTCCAATCAAGACCAGCGGCAATTTCAGGGAAGCTGTTGACAAAGTCGGCCGTCATTGTCCAGTTCTCCAACTGCATAAATGTGTCCAAGAATTCTGGCCGCATGACCAGCTCTGGCAGATTGTCCAGATCCGACTCCAGCAAGGCCGCATCGTTAGGCCATAATATTTGATACCTGGCGCAATAGCCCAGAGGACCGTAGTAAACTCATCCTTGCTTCGGCAGTAGACTTTGATCATGTTATCGCGTAACTTTGGCCACATCATGAAGTCGATGAGCGGTGAATGTGGGCATGATCGCTGTAGAGGTGTCGGGCGCATAAACCGGGGGAGACGAGCGAAACGCTCAGGTGTTGGATGAAGCATCCATTTTGAGAGGACGTACAGTATCCAGCCCATCGCCAGGCGTTCTGGATCTGCAACCTTGGTCGTGTAGGCGTACGTTAAGGCGATATAGATGGCGTTCGCGAGTGCATTGGTTGATGAGCCTGAGAGAAGTTCGCTGGCACTTGGGATGTCGGGCAAGGGTTCGATGACTGCAGGGCAGAGGAGCCATGGTGCAATTGAAAGGGCAAAGTCGTCGGGATGGTTGTGGACTGGAACAAGGCTCCAGCTTTCGATGCCACACTCGTGGTCAACGTGAGCATGATCTCTCGTTTCAAAACGTGGACCGGGTCCACTCCCGTTGACATGCGTATTCGAGACCTGATGATCTTGGGGGCCAGGAGCCAGGAGCTGTACAGCTGTAGCTTGACGCCTACGCAACTCTTCACACCCCTGCGTCACAATACTAAGTGCAGCTCGCAGCGAGGCGATTTCTTCCTCGTGTCTGATCTGGGTTTTGTGCTCGCGGTGACAATGTTCGACTTGTTCCTCAAGGGTCTTGATATGGGCTGCTTGCCGGGCTCTCCGAGCTACTTGAGCGCGGCGATCGCGAAGTGTTTTCTTCTCTCGTGAAGATAGTGATTCTAGAGTGGACATTGTGCTGCAGAGCGATATATACCTCGTTCGGAATGGCTCGGCAACTCCCCCAAGGGATCGGATCTACAGGAGGATCCGCATGTGCTCTGAGAGTTCGATTCTTCAGAGAGTGTGGAGGATACCGGTAATCTCAGCCTGATCGGACTCCGTATTGCTCTGATCGTGGGGGATCCATCCCTGGGCTGGTCAGGCTCACGAGCATTCGCGGCAGCGGATTCAACAGACTGAAAGAGCCGTCTGCATCATACAAAAATCTCCGTGTCCATGCCGAAGCCTCGAGATAGGCGTTGGATGAAGTTGGCGATGTCCGATGGACGATCTGACGAATCAAGAGGTGATGTCGAAAGGCGTGAGGTGAGGTGAGGTGTTTCACATTTAGCCTCGAAAACAAGCTCATACAAGGGGCTAAATCAAATTCAGTTAGACTTGTTCCAATTTAGGCCCTGTCTAACGGCCCGGCAGCGTGAATGTCGATCAACATCACATGGCTTTGACTCCTGTTCTCATCAGTCAACCAAACTTCTCACATCGGTCCTGTGTCACGACATCAAAGATGTCTCGGCTCTTGAAGAAGATGATAATATTTTTCACTCGACGTCGTCGCAGATGTTTTGCGATTGACAGGTCTCCAAAGTCCCGGCCGGATGACATGGCGAAGAATCACGGCATCAGGGACGATCACCATCGCTAGGAGCTCTATACTTCACCCAAGCCGTTGCACTACACCTCGAAGGATATCGCAAAGGTAGATTGGCTTGCTTGACCTCGTCGGTGGCTGTACACATGTCAGCATCCCCTTTGCACAGGGCGACATCAGTATCTACCCTCAGCGTTTCCCTTGCGCGACTCTCTTCGTCAAACACACTCCTTCTGTTATTGTGCAGGAATACCTTCTTACTCGCTGATTATTGCTACGACCAACTGTCAATTCACTCGTTTACTTACCAACAGTCTCGATCCTTTCACAATGCACGGTGCCGCTCTCCTCGCCCTTGCGGCGGCTGCGTCTGCCCTTCCAGCGACTGTCAACAAGCGATTCGATGCCCAGCTTGAGCGCCGTCAGGACATCCTCGAGTCGAATCTTTTCATTTGCCCTGGCAATGCGCCCAAGGGTGGCTGCGCATTGAACGGAAACCCATACTACGTGAACCCATGTATGCGCCAAACACCAGGCTAGTCGCTAGCCTTGCAGATGATCGAAACTGACTCGTGGTTGCAGCCACTGAGGGTACCGTGGTTCTCGACTTGCTTGGTATCTGGGAATGCCCTACCACTTACGGTCTCTCGAACATCACTGCCGTGTGCTGCAGTGACCTTTCCCACGTATGTTGCCTCCGAGCCTCACGCAGCACACTTTCTCGCCCCGTACTGACACTTACCATCAGGATGGCGAATACGACTACTCCCACTGGTGCGACTCTGCTCACACTACCACTCTGTCCACGGCCGAGCTCCTCTCCGGCAACGCCGCCCCTGCGCCCAAGACCAGCGGTCCCTCGTCTCAATCCGCTGCTGACACCAGCGCCATCGACAACCTCGTCTCCGAGCTCGAGGATGCACTGAAGGAGCTGGACATGGAGAAGGCCCAGGCCGAGCTCGAGGAGGCCACCAAGGAGTTCGACGTATCCGTCCTTGAGTCCGCCATTGAGTCGCTCACTGCGCTCTTCTCAGCCGAGACCCTCGAGGAGGACCTCAAGGAGGCCACCGCCTCACTCTAAGCGCCAGAAGAGATGAAAGCGAAGGCGTCGCCAGCAAGTCTAGTCTGGACCGAAGCACACTGTACAGCAATGCTTTTACCGCCTTTGCCATCTAGCGATGACGGTGTATCATTAATTGGGATATTAGGTTGTTTGTTTTTTGATGAGCGTGGCTTCAAGGGATGTACTGGATACGTACTTATTAGACAGGAACACAGAGATCGATTGAACGCGCATCTGCATCACTTCGATCGTTACTGTTGGCGTGCCGCTCTCGGGTCGACGTTTCGAGTGTCGTTCAACATTGAGTCATCGGGAACATGCAACGAGCTATGGGGTCTCTTATCGAGGCAAGTCAGGTAGGATGCAGATTTGCAAAGACACATGTACTGAAGCATGGTCAGAAAGATTCCGGATAGTGATGTCCCCGGAAGCCTTACTTTCCCAGGGTTGTCCTGGGCGACCACAGGGCTTGGAGCGTCAGACATTGAATTCTTTACAGAATCGTTCACGACAGCAGTCTCAAAAGCAGAGGTTGTGTTTGAGGCCAGCAGAGTTGGCAGAGCACTTGCACTTCACGGCGTGCACCTGTTGTGAAGCGCGACTAAGCAACGCTTATCCATCCTTCAGCTCCTGCATGACAGCAAGCCGGGCTTGATTAATAATGACTTCGATAGCTGGACGTCCCCGTCCCGACTACTCGTCCGCCCTCTTACTCGCCAAAGAACAAACGAATTACAAAAAGAACAGAATGTGCAAAGCCGAAGATTGCTGGATGGGTGTCACAGACCCCAAAAAGCGAAAGCAAATCCAGGATCGACTGGCACAACGGGCGAGGCGTAAGTGTATGTCCAACACAAGGAGTGAAATCACTAATATAATGCCAGGGAAACGACTCGCCCAGGCCAAGAATCAGAATGTCCCCCCGGCGTCTCAATCCGTAGTTCGAAAAGAACAAATCAAACTCGGCGAAGATGGCATCTTTCCCGCCTTCATCGCCGGAATGACCAACACCAACAACTCGGAAGCGCTGCCCATGATGCCAATCCCTCTGAATGTCTACTCGGCCCTCTACAAAAATGGTAATACCTATCTCGGCCTTGTCTGCAGCAACTGCATCCCCGGGCTGTCATCACCAGCGGGACCAGACGTTCCAGAACCTTTGCGACCTACTGCCGTACAGCTCATGACGATTCACCCCTTGTGGATCGATCGCTTCCCGTTCCCGAAGATGAGGGAGAACTTTATCATGATGCTGGGTCTGATCGATCCCGAGGAGTTCTTGAACGATATCTTCAACGGCGCGAGCTTCACTTTGGAGGCGGGTGGTGCGAGTTGGGATCCGAGCGCCTGGAGTATCGAAGAGTCTTTCAAAACCAAATGGGGGTTCTTGTTTGATAAAGATTTATTTGGGACCGAGATTACAGCCTGACTTGTTGAAGTAATTCAGCGTATGTTCTGTATTTGGAGTAGGCTTACAGTCTACACAGCTTTCGCAAAAGCCGCAATGCGCTCGACTGTCTTCTCGTACACATCTGGCATTGCTTTTCGGAAAATCAAAGCAGAGCCATGAACGATTCCTAGATTCACGTCCGCTGTCGCTCGAACACCCGCCGCAAGCAGCTTGCGATAATACGCCATGCCTTCGTCACGCAGTGGATCCAGCTCATCCATAACCAGAAGATGAGGCGGCAATCCCTTAAGATCTTCCTCAGAAGCAAAGTACGGCCAGGCCAATGGATTTTGCTTGTCCTCTGACTTCGGTGCGTAGAATGAAGCCATACCATCCATCGCTGGTGCATTCAAGAAGTATCCGTCGTTCTCAACAAGACTGGGCAGTTCCTTGAGCTTTTTTCCCTCCGGCCAGGCATGTGCCCCTGATATGTAGGGCACGTAGCCGTACACTCCGGCAATGGCATCAATCCACCCTTCACGGTTGGCTTTGATTGCTGTGGCCAGTGACCCGTTGGCGCCTCCACTCTCGCCCTCGAGGATGATATTGCTGACCCCTAGCTCAGCCTTATGGGCGTTGACGTATTTGACCGCAGCAGCACAGTCGTTCAATCCAGTTGGAAAATGCATGTGCTTTCCGTCAGCTTGGAACGCATTGCGGAAATCCACACCGATGGCGACGACTCCTTTCAGAGCCAAGGACTTGAGCCATCGAAGATGAGGCTTTGCGGTCGTGCTCATGATCACCATCCCTCCTCCGTGAAGGTACACCACAGCCGGCAGAGCTTTATCGCCAGAATCCTTGCCCCGGTAGACGTATAGCTTGATCTTGCTTCCGTCGAAGCTGTCGATGGAAATCTCTTTCGTTTCAACTTCAGCCTCGGATGCATCGCCGGGCAAGTCGTTTGGCATACTTTCGTAGACTGCACTGAAACCCTCCTCGCTGACTTTGCATATTTTTTCGTGATCTTCGTAACTGTGCGGCCATGGCATGCTTGAGTTGGCAGCTAATCCCATTGGAACGAGAGCCGCAAGGAGATCTGGGCGTACTCGAGGGTCGTGCTGAAGATCCATGTCTGGATTCCCTATCCGGCCGGGGCCTTTGTATGAAGAGGACGACATCTTATCCACGAACGGCTAGGGCTCGATATTTGGGGTCAAATAGATGCGACTTAAGTCAGAGCAATCTCAAGGCCATCTCTGTGGGTTAAATACTCCTCTCTTCACTCCGTGATACCAGCGTGTTGGAATTTGGCTCGAGGCTGACAAACGCATGTGTAGTCCATCCTCATAGATTCTGACATCTGCCTCAGCTCACCGGCTCAAGGGAAGGATTTCTGTCCGGACATCCTTCGGTATTCTCAATCCTGTTGTCAGAAACCGGGTGTCAGAATTTGGACCCTGCGGCCTGACAAGTTGTGTGTGCTGAGCTAGCTGCGTTGTGAAAGTCAGGCGGGCGTCAACAAGTCACACGCGGAGATGTGACAAGTTATGATTACCTTGACTAGAGATGTCGTACTTTTTGTTGTGTTCGATCGCAGGTATCTTTCTGGGCGAAGCACGCCATCGACCGTCCGCTTGATGCACCCGATTGTAGCTGCACCCCACTCAAGAGCTAGCTCGGGCAACTCTTGGCCGTGAGCAAGTCTATGTCACATGTGCGATAAGACCGTCATCCCAATCTCTCACAAATCAAGCCATGGCAACGATACTAACCACGCAGCCCTTGCAACAATTAACACAGGAGAACTCCCCAGCTTTGACTTTCGCAGCGTTTCAGCTTCCTTTGAGCAACCAAAGAGTGTTGGGCGCTCCTCAAGATGGCGTTATCACTCCTTTAGCTTTGAAACCATCTGTCAGCAGTGGCAGTGATATCGACCTTGACGCGGCGGTCAAGGCGGTTCAGACTTTGCAGGCGCGAGGAGAGATTCTCACACAGAAGCTCTCCAAACATGGCACCCTCCTTTTCAGGGGCCTCCCGATCCATGGCGCAGACGACTTCAGCAAATTCGCCCACGCCTTCGGATACAAACCTCATGAGATCATAGGGATTGTAGTCGACCGTCCCATGCTAGCTCCGAGCGTTGCTCCCGCGAACGAAGCTCCCAAGGAGGTGTTGATATACAACCATAACGAATCACCTCAAGTCCCGCACGCTCCGGAGTACATCTTCTTCTACTGCCACAAGGCACCATCAAAGGGAGGAGAAACACCAATCTCCTCTTCTCTGGAGCTCTTCGACCGAGCCAAGCGGGAGATGCCTGAGTTCATTGACGAGCTTGCTGAAAAAGGGATCCTGAGCAAAGTGACGTACAAGTTCGATCGCATGTATGAAGGCGGCTCGACGTTAAAGCAGGCATTTGGAAATCACATCGATGATGCGGATGATGAGCCGACTCGACGAGCCAAGATCGAAGCTCAGATTGCTCGGTATGGCAGAGGGAAGCACACCACCTGGGAGTGGACGGAAGATGGTATAGTCCTCACCCATCGACTTCCTGCAATTCGTACTCAAGCTGGAACAAATCTTCCCACGCTCTTCACAGGCCTGGCAGCTTATTATAAGAATGCTCAGGTCAACACCGGCGCCCGAAAGACAGTCTCACAGCAAATGTTCGGTGATGGTTCTCCGATCCCAGAAAAGTACATCAAACATTTGGCCGAGATTACCGATGAGATTCGTGTGCTGCATAAGTGGGAGCAGGGCGATGTGCTTGTCTATGACAATACCATTGCTCAGCATGGTAGACAGCCTTGGGAAGGAGATCAGGCTGACAGAGTGATTTTGGCGAGTCTGTTCGATGGAGAGAGGGTCCCGGGAGCGTATACAGATAGTGACTGGGCACAGGTGGTGCAAGCCTTGGAGGATGTCTGAGGAGACCTTTCCTCCCCTGTTGCAATTCTGGCTGTATTAATGCCCATGTGGACCAGCTGCTGGCCAAACAAAACCAAATCCAGTACGAGGTGGCATGTAGTCCAGGAAACCCTCGTGGGTCTTTTGCGGAAGTCCCGGGCATCGCATTGACAAGCCAGTGAGACAAGGGTGATGCATTTCGGCGCCTTGATCGAGCTCTTCGCATGAGACCGAGCCGTGAAAGTGCCCTAGAGTTATTTCTCGAGAGCCATGTCGAGCTTCACAGAGATTCAAAGCGTCTCTTGTAGGTGCAAAGGACGTCCTCCCGGCTTGGATGCCTGCTCAAGGTTGTTGAAGAGTGCTTCGGCCCACTACACGGTCGGGGGTTTGGGTAGTCGATTACAGACCACCGAAGCCACTGTCCAAGCCTCCAGTGCCTCGTAGACCTCTGTACCAGATAGCTCGCCACTTTCCTTCCATCAACTTGAACTCGAAAATGACAGCATTCTGTCTCCGGACTCCTTCCGGGCATCCGGTGATCTCGGTCGTCATGAAGACATGGGCGTTCCCTGTCTTCTCCGTGACCTTGGTATCAAAGGTAAAGATTTCGATATGGTGAGTAGGATATTCTTTGATGATATCTCGAATCTGAACGAGAAGTTCGTCGAGGTCGAAAATTTTGTGGTCTGGGTGTAGATCTGGCTCAGCTCGAAAAGTTGGGGCAAAGAAATCCCAGACGGGATAAGATCTGGAGAGCTCGCGACTGTTCACTGCGCCGACGAAGCTGTGACAAAGGCTTTCGAGCTGTTTCGCGGTCGAGCCTTCTGGAGTTGGACCATCCATGTTGGTTCTGTAATTAACTCGGATAGCACGGGGGATTGAGCGAGGTGACGTCGGCGAACGGCAAAGCTCGGTCCAGGTTCTAACCGTATCCAGATATAGATCAATATTGCTGAAATGCCGATACACGATTATGAACCTGAGGAGCCGAGCAGTCCTTCCTTTCTTCCAACATCCAAGACCACGTCTCCTGATGGTGCACAACGGAAATGAATAACCAGTCGTCCATCACCTTGAGAGTCCAAATATTTACGAGAAGCGCAAAGACTAGCTCACCCCCCGAGGCTCACGGCAACACGGATTTGATATCGACATCAAATTGCAACTCTTCAAGAATCTTCTTCGCTCAAGATCGGTCTCGAACTAAAAGCAATCGTATCCCAGATTCCAGTCGAAGTTCCTCTGCCAGTCGCTCATATCAAAGCCTTCCCAGATACCGGGTATATCAGGAGAGAATTCGGCCATCTCGAAATCGACTGGAGTCGACAGAGTGTTGCTGGCTGTCGAACTCGGTGGAGCCTCTGCAGCCTCAAGCACTTCATCCAGGGTTGCCGTGATCATCTGTGCGGCGTTGGCGCACATCTCATAGTTTGCCTCTCCGGGCCCGCTAACACTCTCAAGCACGGACACGAACGAAGCTAGATTCCTGATCAAAGCTGGCCGTCGAACGCCATTTGGCAGACTCGAAGAGACTGGGTTACTCTTTGCCAGAGCTTGAGAAAGCACGAGTGCTGGGGCGATACCATTGTACAGAATCTTCACGGAAGTGAGCTCAGGCGACAGGTTGAGATTGTATTCACTCACCACGTCTGAGACCCGCGCATGCATATAGACCGCTTTCCTTCGATACGATGCCAACTCCAGGATCAGAGATAGGATTTCTGATGACACCAGGACTATCCTCTGGCCGGCTTCCGAGTCGATCTTTTCTAGCATCTGGAAGATTTGAAACTCGGTGTGCAGGAACGCAAGGAATACAGAGACGAGTAAGAAGCAGTTCTGGGGGTCGATGGACTGCCAGCATTGTGGCTTGTATTGCAAGTGACTCGGCAAGGACTTCCAGATTTCTCGGTGCCTTTCGACCAGAGCTCTACCATTTGCGGTCTCGTCAGCACTACAAGACTTAGCGTTTGGTCCAGAAAAGGGTGTTCTTACCTCAGCTCTTCAGCATGTTCCGGTGTCAAGGTCAACCACCGATACTCGAAGATCTTCTCAACCATCACGGCTATGATGAATCGAATTCTGGCCCATGTTGAAGAATGAAAACTTCTCGGAGACCATCCATCCGGGCTCAGCTGCGAACGAGCTATGGCAAGCTCTTCAGGGCCGGCTAGAAGCTCTTGATCTGACAGATCGAGTGGCATCTGGACAGTCGCTCGCCGTGTCAACAATCGTGGAGGGCGATCGAGAAGCGATGCGACGTATTTATCGTTCCGATAGGCCCTTGCGAATGTCCTTCGACGACATTCGGCGAGGAAGAAAGGTGTGTCCGCCGTGACGAAACTCTCGGAGTCTATTCCAAACACGAACATATCCGACTGGTGTTCAGTCAAACGTCGCCATGTAAGTTCGCCTGGTCTCGTTAGCAATGGCTTGCAATGATGTGGCCTTACTCACTTGAGTCTCCTTCTATGACCGATGTGAGCATCCCATGATCCTGGGCGAGCCAGAGCATCATGTCGTTGATAGGGGTCACCTCGCGGGCCAATTGAAGGCAGGTCGTACTACAACCATACATATCCTGTATGAATGCCTTCTCACGGGCACCATCTCTTCCGAGACCAAAGAGATAAGACCGGGTCACAATAGAGAAGACCAGGCCTAGATACTCCAGACGAAGGTTCTCGCCCGTGAACAGGGCCATGAAGTCCTGTGGGTTCAGCGCGGCAGTGATCTTGACACGCTTCGAAGTGGAGTCCAAGATCCCAGCTGCGCAACGTTGCAGATACTCATCCGCATCTCCGTCATGGTCACTCCCGAACACATTCATGATGGTTTGCTCAAGGATCGGAATGCCGGACATTATCAGAGGCTCCGGAAGAATCGCAGACTGACTGACAGGCCAGTAAGATGTCATCAAGTCTCGGATTCTCTCGAAGTCGCGAAGATGGCGTAAGATCTCAGCAAGTCGTGTAGCGTACTCCGTCCTTGTGCGATTGAACATGCCATGGTCCGGTCTGCCAATACTCGGATGGCTGTCCAAGCTCTTGAGGGTCAGCCGCTCGTCATTCGACGATACTGCCGTTGCTGGCGTGGACTCCGAGATAGCCGGAAGTCGTGAGGGGGTCGTGACCATTGCGGTGTCTGGCTGGTTTATTTCAACGGCCGCCTTCTTCTTCGAAAGCGGCGACGGGTGGTAGAAACACTGTGAGTGCATACTTCGCTGACGGCATCTCGAACAGATCGGCAGGGCATGATCGCATCGTATCTTGCTCTTTCTGCAAGGCTCGCAAGAAGCGTCTCTTCCATTCTTTCTTCGAGGATGCCCAACGGTAGGCGTGTTCATAGCCATTATAGATTGGATGCAAGCCAGACACAAGAAAGTTTTGGAGAAGAAAGGTGCGACGTTAAAAGAGTTGGAAAAGAAGTATCACTGTCGCAAAGCAAGATAGATCAGCTCTAGTCCGATCAACCTCGGAATGATGCCAGTACGTATCTTTCTGGTCCGATGCCTGCATTAGCGCGATCCTGCGCCTGAGTAGCAAAGAAGTGTCGCTAGAATTCTGCTACATCTCCGCCAAAGCCCTTTCCAATGATATCGATGTTCAAGCTGGTTGATCAGACATGTTGGTTGTGGTTGTGGCAGGCGCCCAGCCTGGTACACAAGGTCGCAGCCTGATCTCTTATCCGAAGCATAAATATGGCTGCATACATTGATTGATATCGAGCGAATGACAGTCACCTCGTAGTGCCTTCGTCTATTTCAGTGTCACTATCTCTTCAGCATTCGTAGGATGAATAGCAACACAGCCATCAAAATCCGCCTTGGTAGCACCCATCTTGATGGCCACGCCGAACCCCTGAAGTATCTCGCTCGATCCAGGACCAATAATGTGCAATCCAACGACCTTCTCATTCTCTCCAGCACACACGAGCTTGTAAGCACATTGATCAATATCTTCCTTTCGGTCAAAGATAGAGTAATACAGACTCGTGAATCTTGTGCGATAGACTTTGACATTGCCATCGCCGAACTTTTCGCGAGCAGCGGGCTCGGTCATGCCAATGCTGCCAATCTCTGGATGAGCGAAAACGACTGACGGAATGTTTGCATATTCGAGATGGGCATCAGCTTCGTTCTTTCCGGAGAAGAGACGATCGGCGAGGCGACGACCTGCTGCAATGGCCACGGGCGTGAGCTCAAAGCCTTGATCACATACGTCGCCCAAAGCTTTGATATGGTCGACGCTTGTGTTTTGATACCTGTCCGTCTTGATGCGATCATTGCTGAGCTCGACTTTCGCTGCACCTGGAAGGCTTAAGTTAGAATGCGAGGGTGCCAAGATGTCGGATTGCGGTATAATACATACCAATATTGAGGTTCTCCACTGCTGGTGTTCGTCCAATGGCCCAGAGAACGCAATCGAAGTCTTGCACAGCCTTGCCGTCAGAATCCTCGTAGCTCAGCCCTTTCCACCCATTTCCGACGTCTTCCACGTTGAATATCGACGAGTGTCTATGAATGACGATCCCTCGTCGCTCGTACGTGGCCATTAATTCATCTTGAATGATGGGATCGAAACTTCGTAAAGCCTTGTCGTGCCGAATGAACAAGTGTGTCTCCGTTCCTACATAACTTAGTTGAATGGACAACGGTACTTAGCGATCAATTCAACAACGTACCTAGCGCGTGCAACATGCCAGCCATCTCAACTGCAATATAGCCTGCACCGACGATGGCAACCTTTTGAGGCTGCTTCTCAAGCTCGAAGAACCCATCTGATGTGATTCCTAGCTCCGAGCCGTTGATCCCACTTGGAATCGTTGGGTGACCTCCCACGGCTATCAAGATGGTCTTCGCCGTGATGTTGATTTGACTTCCTGTGTCGTCGTCCAGAGTGACATTGACAGTGTGCTGATCGATGAAGCGTGCAAACCCGTGCACATACTCGACCTTATCCTTGCCGAGATGCTTCTCGTGAGCCGCATTGAGTCCCTTGACAAGAGCTGATCGTTTCTCGACAAACGCAGACCAGTCAAAGGGCTTGGTCTCTTCGAAAGCAAGTCCGTATTCTTTGGCATCCTTGAGAGTCTCTCGCATGCTTGCTGCATGCCATGTGACTTTCTTGGGAACGCACCCGACGTTGACACAAGTGCCGCCCAGCCTCTTTGCTTCGACGATGATGGTCTTGACTCCATACAGGCCAGATGCTCGTCGAGCACTGGCGAGGCCTCCTGAGCCTCCGCCTATGACGAGGAAGTCGCATTCTTTCGTAAGGGAAGCCATGGTTAATCGGGGATGGTGTCGAGTTTCGATCGTGCTGGCTTGTATCGTTGTATTTGTAATTGGAAGAGTGAGAGAAGCGAGAAGGCTGGTCGAATAGCGTGGCTAGTGTGGAATGTGTCGCTGCAGAGGGCTGAGATCAGTGTCATATATATCCATGTCCGAAGCGGACTGAGCATGATATCTTTCTCCCAGGATCGAACTCTTGTTGCGTCGAGATGAAGATTTGGAATCAATGCAGCGTTACAAGGTCCTGGGTAGACGCTGGAAGCATGTCGAATAGATGACAAATTTCTCAGCATGTGAAGGTCTGCCAGATTAGCTCTACAACAAGTCCGAGTGCAGCGGAGTAAACCGGAGTACCAATCACAGCCTGACCAATCCTTCGCAACCCCTACTCAGCTCCTACTGCGCCTGAATCTTCAACAACGACTTAACAGTATCCTCCACACTCTGCTCCAGTGTCGTAAACTGTACACCCAGCAGATCCCTCATCGGACTCGTATCAATCTCAAACGGCGTCTTTGGCTCCGCAGCCTCGATCTTCTCCGGCAGTTTGTCCGCCAGCTCCGGGAACTTCGCCTTGATGATCTGCGCGATCTTTGCATTGCTATACGCCCCTCCAGCCGCTATGATTCTGTGACAAGCCGCTTCAGGGACTTCGATTGCTCGAACGTGTGCCAGAGCGACGTCTCTCACGTCGACCCATTGAAATTCGTTAGGTGCAATGCCGTCTTTCATTTTGCCCTCGATCATGTCTCTGAAAACCTCGTTGGAGGTATTGACGTTGGCGAGTGAAGACAGGCCGTGTTCCACGGGACCGAAAATCAGGACTGGATTGACAGTGGTGAGGGAGAAAGCTGGGTTTTCTTTCTTCATGAAGTCCCAGGCGGCTTCCTCTGCGAATTTCTTGCTGCCGACATAGGTCAAGAGTCCACCAGAGAGTGATTGCTCCATCGTGATAGGGTTCCAGTGTTCCTCTGTGTAGACGGCCGGGTGCTCGTTCATGTTCAGAACAGAAGCGAAAGACGATGTAACAACGACCCTCTTGACACTGGAGGAATGAGCCTTGAGGGACTTGAGTATCGAAGTTGTCCCTTGGACAGCTGGATCGATCATGTCTTTCTTAGGATCCGCTGCGTTGTAATGGAACGGGCTGGCAGTATGAAGCACGGCTTCGAGAGAAGGGTGTGCCTTGATGCAAGCATCGAAAGCATTTGGAGCGGCCAGATCCTCGACGATATGATAAGATAGGCGGTCCTTGTACTCTGGGCGAGCGGCCAAGATCTGATTGCCCTTTGCATTGCTGCGGACGGTGGTCACGACCGTGTGGCTGCAACATGTCAGTGTCTTTACCTGTACAAGACCGAAGCTCAACTACGAACCCATGCTTAAGAAGATAATTCAAGCAGTGATGGCCGAGAAAGCCACTTCCTCCAGTCACAAGAACCCTCATCTTGACCGCGAATTGACGACTTCGTGTGCGTGTGTGTGTCAAAGTGTTCAGTATACTCGAAGTCAGCGACACACGACATATTTAAACCTCTGACAACGGACATACCGCATCCGCAAAAGTCCATTGCTTGAAAAGCATCGAGCTTGTCCCTGCTCTAGCCTCGACCTTGTTGAACGTGCCAAGGAGCCGAAGTTTCGTCGAGGAAGCGTAGCGGAAACTCTAATCACCGTGATGGTCTGGCCCTTATCGCTCGAAGGCACGAGATCTCAGTGTGAGTGCATTTCGACATCCTGCATGTCTCTTGTTGCAATTTGCACCACAGACGAATATAAAGGGCAAGGCTGCGACCACAGCAACTTGCTAATTGAGCTTAAAGTAGCCTCTATTTAATCCTTCTTTCGTGAAAACGCCCTTAGGATCCGTCTCTCTTTGTATTCTCTGCAGTCGCACCTTATTCTTCTCCCCATACCCCCCAAAAGGATCCTGATCTTCCTTACAATAATTGATGTATAGCCAACGATTCCACAAACCCATCTCTTTCGCCGCAGCCTCAGCCCTCGACCTTCACCTCTCGGCAAAAGCATACATCGCCTCATCATCGGTAGCGTTGCTCCAGCCAAACGTCAGGAGAGCCACGCCCAAAGGCTGTCCAGTGGCGCTCTCCAAGCCCAAAGCGTTGCCGCCTCGCTCTTTGGCAACCTCAAAGACTTTCTTTGGGATCGTTTGGATGACGAGCCCGGGGAGGAAGGAGGGGATGTGCTTGACAGTTGCGACTTCTTGTTTGAATATTCTCCAAAGCTGGCGATCGAGGTCGGCGGAGATTGTGTAGGTCACGGTTGTGAAAAAATGTCTTGAATATATGGTCAGCTTCGGGCGCAATAGAAGAGTTGGTAAGATTGGGCCTTACCGAAGTCCAAAGGGCACAGGCTTCGAGATGTGGTTGCTGAACCAGTCAACTTTCGTAGTGCTGCTTTCGTATGGTATAGTGTTGATAGAGTGGAATATTGGTGGTTCTTCAATAGGTTCGAGGTATGCCAAAGTGACCGACGGAATGAACTTGTCCGTGGTCTGGTTGTAAGAATAGCGAGTCCAGTAGGATATATTAGTATCGTTGGCAAATATTGTGCCCAGCTTGTGGACTTCGTCCACGATAGCGTCGATATATTTCGTACGATAGACTCTGGCCCCGAAAAGCTGTGGTCCTTGCTCGTGGACTCGAATGCGGAAATTCGTGACAATGCCGAAGTTGTTGGCGCCTCCGCGAAGTGCGTAGTAGAGATCAGGATGAGTCTCGTGGCTTACATTCGCGACTCTACCATCCGGAAGAACCACCTGGAATAGGATTCAACGGTCAATGGCAGATTGCGGGATGATTACCAGAACATACCTCGAACTCCAACACATTATCAACGGCCAAACCAAATTTCTGGTTGATGTTGGAAAATCCTCCTCCCATGGTATAGCCAGCCATGCCAACGCTATCCACTCGGCCTCCAACTTGGGTAAGATTGTACGGTTCAAGCGCTCGATAAGTGCCGATCAACGTCTGTCCTGCTCCAACCCAAGCACTCTGTCGATCTTCAGAAATGACAACATTCGCCATGCGACCCATGTCGATGGTAACGCCGCCAACGCTTTTACTCGCATCGAGGGCGCGAGAATGGCCCCCTCCCTTGATGGCAAAGGTACACCAGTTGTTGACGAGAACCCCGAAGATCTCCGCAATTTCAGAGGCGTTTCCCGGCTCTACTCGACAAGCTGAGACAGCGGCGTCTTGTTTGCCGTCCCACATGTGGAAGTCCGAGTCATTGCTCGGGAAGTGAACGGCTGATGGACCGAAGATGTCGGCGAGATGTGGACACTGCGAGATGTTATGGTTAGCGACTCTGCCCAGAGGGTTATTGAACGAGATGTTACCTACAGCGACCGAGCAGCCTCGAGTCACGTCGAGAGGGTGTTGCAACGAAAGTACTCCTCGGCCCAGCAACATGGTCAACGCAGTCCGCCTTAGCGCCATGATCGTGTTTGACCAAAATGTCGGAAATGCGGAGAGACAGTGGAGAACGCATGCTGCGCCCCTCCTGCCACCATCCTCCGTATATGAATGTTCCCTCTTGAAACCCCTTGAACTGCTGCACGGAACGCGCGGGGCAGCGCGGTGTGCAATACCCCCAGAGCCGCCCCCTCATCCGCCCCCGCTACACCAAGTCCGTTCCGCATTGTTACTCCTTCACTTGATCTTGCCGGAAGTGGAAAGTCGGCAAATGGAGTAGTTAGGGTTGTCCCTGCTGACTAACATGGTATCCCAGTCCCGCATAAGAAGTGGTTGTCAGGGCTGTCTCAAACGTTCGGTTTTCGTCCGCGATGAACGACTTCGATCGCTTCATGGTGACGTCAAAGTCAGGGTGGTCCGACCCGTGGACGTGATGGCGCCAAGAACGCTTTGCTACATCTAAGCATTCGTGAAAGATGCGAGGTAGGCGTCCCATAGCGTTGCCGCGGCTGCAAAGTTTCAGAGGTATTTTTGTGGCCATTGCGACCGTTTGTTGAGCCGACCGGGACTTAAGAATTCTCTCGGACGAGTGAATGACTTGACCTGTTCGAGAAGTGTTGAAAGATGACTTATCCCCGATGCCCGATGTTGTGCCGCGGATTTTGAACAGACTCCAGCAAGGTTGCCATTGACTGAGCAGCTGGAGACAGTCAGGAAGCCAGTAGAATCCGACAGATATCGTAAGTCGATAGTGTATATGATCTTTGTATGCCCAGAGATCTCTTGAAGTTCAGAACACCAAGGACCCCCAAGGCTTTTCCAATCGTTCATCATGTCTTCCCACCCAGCAATCATCGCAACCGGCCTCGGGGAGCCTCTCCAAATAGCAGACTTCCCAACACAAGCCGCTGAAGCCGACCACGTCCGGATCCGCATCGAATGGGTCCCCTCCGCACCTCTAGACGTCTTCCAAGTCGACGCCGGACTCATGGCGAAATTCCCCCAAAGCCTAGGAGACACAGCAGCCGGCACGGTCGTCGAAACGGGCCCCCAAGTCAAGCGTCTCCAGATCGGAGACAAGGTTTTCGGATTTTTCTTCCAGAATGAGCACCAAAAGGCAATGCAAATTTTCGCCACGGTTCCAGAACATCTCCTTGGCAAGGTTCGCAATCGCTATCGCTGTCTGTTTCGGTTTCGTTGCTGATTGGAGTGCAGATTCCCGAGGGTGTGGCGATGGAGGCTGCGGCTACGATGCCGAACAATTTTGTGACGGCTTTTCATACGTTGAATGTGCTTTTGGGATTGGATCTGCCATGGCCTCGTCCAGACGGTTATACTCCCATGAAAGCCGATCGACCCATTCTCATCTGGGGAGCATCTGGCTCTGTCGGCCAGTATGCGCTGCAGATTCTGCGTCACTGGGGCTATACCAATGTTGTTGCAACGGCATCTGCAAAGCATCATGCGCTGGCGAAGTCCTACGGCGCAAAGGCCGTGGTCGACTATCGAGATCCCGAGGCCGTTAAGACTCTCCGCGAGCTACTTTCAGTCGGACAGACGACCGAAAAGGCCGTTGCTTTTGATTGTGTTGACTCCAAGACGGGGTCGCTACAGCCAATTTCTCAAATCGTTACCGACGCAGGCTCGGCTGTTGCAGCTGTGCTGCCAGTCGTTGTCAGCTCACCATCCGTCCAAAGTCCCGACACTAAGCTGCAGCTTGAAGCAAGTGTCACGGATGCTCTGAGCTGGGCGCCTGGTGTTACGACACACAGCGTGGTGGCGTATATTTACGAATCGGTAAGCCTTGCTTCAAGACCCCTCAGTTAAAGGGCGCTGACATCCTCGCAGAACGGATTTCTTCGAGACAATATCCAGCCCAGCATCATGCCCGCTCTTCTAGCTGAGGGCGCGGTTCGACCAAACAAGTACCGGATCATCGAGGGAGAGACGTTGCTGGAAAGAGCACAGAAAGCACTGGATATCATGAGGTCTGGAACGGTCAGTGGCGAGAGGCTTGTGTGGCAGGTTTGGACGGAGCAGGAATTCCCTCAATATAAGTAGAGATGGCAATTCTTCCTGAAGATCTGGAAAAGACTGCACTTGGATGTTGTGACTTACGAAAGATGGCGTAGAAATTGAATAAAAGTGACATGAAATACCACCTCAGTTTCCAAGACGGCTCGTGTCATTCGTTACCATTATTGTCACCATTGTTGTGGATCTTGTTTGTGTTGGCCTCGGGTAGGAGACGAACGCCAGAATTTCATGTTGTCGTCGAAGGAAGTGACGTTGAGATCGTGCACGTGCCAGGCTTGGCTTTCCCGAGCCCGCCGAAGTGAATCTCGCGACTTCATCCCATTGATCGCATCCAACACCCAACCATTGGTATCCGACCATCATGGCTTCTTCTTCAAGTTCGCGCTCTTTGGCGAGTGCCTTCAAAAGACTAAAGGTAGGACTCTTCATGCCTCTGGAAACCCTCAACTCACCATTTCCCAGCTTTCGCCCTCAACCCCTGCAGCGCAACACCAACGCCGAAATATCCAATCCTCATCACGAAATGCCGCACCAACACCCTCTCCATCCCTCTCCGCAAGCCACTCCAATGCCTCCACAGACCAAGAAATGGCAAACCTCCGCCTCCCAAAAGCCGTCCAAGCAACCTACCTCGCCCCCCTCAAACGTGCACCCCCTCCCAACGCAGTCACCAGCGCCGAGCTCAAACTACGATCGTACAGCGTGCGCAACCTCGAAGTCTTCGCCGACTTCGCCCTCCGCGCAGCCTACTTCCTCAACCTCCCCGCCTTCGGGCCCCGACCCCTCCCCCGAAAAATCCAGCGCTGGACGCTCCCGCGCTCGAATTTCGTGCACAAGAAGAGCCAAGAAACATTCGAGCGAATCACCGTACAGCGAATGATCGAAATAAAAGGCGGACATCCAGAAACAGTAGTAATCTGGCTCGCCTTCCTGCGAAAACACCAATACTACGGCGTGGGGATGAAAGCCAACGTCTACGACTACGGAGGCATCGAAACAGGCAAAGATCTCGACGCAGAGGCTGAGAAAATAACGAAGATGATGGGGTCGACAAAAGAGCGATTCGAGACGTTTGCGGGTAAGAAGAGGGTGCAGAGGATTAATGCTTTGTTTCAAGGCCAACCCAAGAACGCATGGGGAGCGGGTGCGGCGCTTGGAGGAAGGGGGAGAAAGGGCAGTGCGGAATACATGTTGTCCTGGAGCAAGATTGCGAGTGAGCAGGAAAAAGCCTTGCAGGAGCGGGAAAGCGGCGAGTAATGGACGTGTGTACTACGGACACTGTACAGTTACGCCTGGATCTTGTGCAGAATCAGATCTCTGGGAGATGGCGGTGCGGTTTCATGAAGCAAACAAAGGAATCCAGCTGCTTGCAGTACACTCCTGCAGGCCGGTCTCCAGAACAGGCCTGGCTTGGTGTGGACACAGCACGCCCGCGAAGATATTTGAGAGCGCAGTCATTCTGCAGCCGCAGAGGGAAGTGGGCTGCGACGTCTTGACTGAAGACCTTCGAGTAACATTAGATGTTCAAGCATTGGCTCAAAGGACAACAGCAGAGCCACACCATCTCAGCACCACGAGCCCTAAGCCAAGATGTTGCCATACCACCATCAGAATTGCTCTTGCATCGCGCAATATACAAAGCCATTGCCGCCAACGGTCAAGAGACGCTCTCTTTGTGATCAAAATGGAAGGCTAAAGTCCAGGTATACAGATTACATCCTCCGAGAATACAGACCTTGCTTGCATGTTAAGAGCAAATCCCACTGTCACACTCGGTGAATGCGTCTGTGTTCAATTTCAGAGAATGTATTTTACCGCTCGTGAACAGTCCTCACAATGTTCACCACAGGCCTCGCCACGTAAATCTTGGATTCATTCACCTCTGCCACGCTAGCGCAAGCCAAATACCCCACCTGCCCAGCGTACCACCACAAATCTAACCCATCCCTCCGCCATCCCCCAGCCGCACACAACGATGTCCCCCACGCAAAAGCCCCCCGGCTCCTGGACCGACGCCTGCACCGTCTGCGGCGACGACTGCACAGCCTCGCCACACGTCCTGATCGAAGACTCGACAGTCTGCGCCCCCTGCCTCCAACGCCTCTTCACCCTATCCCTAACCGCCGAAACAAACTTCCCTCCTCGCTGGGGAAGCAAACCCCTCAAACCACAAGACTTCGCACACATCCTCCCTCCTGCGATCGTAAAGAAATACGCCGCGCGGGAGAAAGAATGGCTCTATCCTCCGACAGATCGAGTCTACTGCCAAGGCCGAACGAAGAAGGGGGAGATTTGTGCGAGGTTTCTTGGCCGAAGGAGCGAGATGCGGAAAAGAATGGAATATGTAGGTTGTCGGGGCTGTTGGTGGTTTACCTGCCTGCGGTGTGCGGAGTGTTTTGATCTTGGTGAGGATCCAGAGAAAGAGGACGTTGGGGGGCCGGTGGAGATTCAGCATGTTTGCTCGAGGAGAAAGAAGGATGAGGCGTTCAAGGGCCTGAAGCGCGGACGGGATTATCAGATTTGTCCGCATGAGGGCTGTCGACGGAAGGCGGAGTTGGCGGAGGGGTGTAAGTGACCCCCCTTCCCTCGCAGAGTTTTGAGTGCTGATGTCTGTGCAGGTAACCACATCTCCTGTGTCTGCGGCACGAATTACTGCTTCATTTGTGCGAAGAAAGCAGAAGAGCACTCGGATCATTGGCGGGCGGGTGGGTGTCCTCGGTATGGTCAGCCGGGGAGTGCCACGGCGCTGTATAATGATGATATCCGGATGGCGAATGATGATGGGTCGGAGGTTGATGATGAGGATTTTTGGCGGTGGCAGATGCAGGTTTTGGTGGAGCAGGAAGAGGAAGGGCTTCTGGCCGAACGTCGCAATGGACGAGGCGGTGGTCGACGGGAGGAGCGCCGTGATCGCCAGCGGAGCCGACAGGGCGGTATCGACCACGGTCGTCCTCCGACACGACGAGGTCGAGGCAATGGCATGGGCAATCGCACAGAAGCCACCGGCGCTCGTGCAGCTCCTGCGCCAGCGACCCGGCCTGTCCCAGAATCTGTATCGGGACAGCGACCAAACCGCGGTCTTCGCCAGATCATCCATGAGCGAGGCCGGGAGCTCATAGACAGGTTTCGATAACAGCACGTTGTCAAACATGCGCCTCATTTCTTGATCCCAACAACAACAAGATTCCGGGGGCTGAGCCGGTAATCAAAAACAGCCTCAACCCAGGCCTCCTGGACTTCATCTTGCTCCTTCAGCCAAAGCCAACGATCGACGACGATAGTAGCCTCGATAACACCAGCAGAAAATGCCATGAGACTCCAGATTACACTCAAGTCTTTCTTGCGCTCTTTGTATTCTTCATTATATCGATCGATCTCTTCATCGGTGATATCGCCCATCTTCTCGATGAACAGATCACCCTTGTCTGGATCGTTCACTAATTTGGCCAGAGCTCCTCGGACGTATGAGACGAAGTTCTCGTAGCAGCTCTTGCGTAGGCTGCCAATGACGATTGGAGTACCACCGCTGCTATGGCCTGCAGGACTTCGACCGCCCACACAGTCAGGAGTGGGCGGACCAACGACACCGCGGTCAAGGAAGATTCGCTGGAGCAAGGCACGATAGAAGTGGCGTGTGAAGAAGCTTTCGCTATCTTCGGCACCCCAGTTGGATGGAGCCTGGACAGCCATCATGCGAGAAGTGATGTTCAGCCTGACGCCTTTCTCGTTGTTGGTGGAATCGTCTTCGTTGTAGTAGTTGCACAGTCTTGCAGACATGGGAAAGCCGTTGGGGTCGCAAGCTTCGCCGGTCTTCTCCAAACGCGGATGCGCATGTGTAGTCGGTCGTAGTTCGGGTAGCTTGTAAGTTGCTGGGCCGAGACGCTCTGTGACGAGATTGTAGCAGCAGCCGACCATCGCTACAGCCTTAACATCTGGGTTCAGGATGAGGGATCGCAGGCCGTGGTGAACGAGGTTTCCGCATGAATGCAGAGACATGATCATCAAGTTTTTCTTGGCCATTGGTATCTTCTCAATGACATCGCTGAGATCGCCATCTTGGATCCGGTGCTCGACGTATTGGATCTTGCCGGTGCCGGTCGTTGGAGTCTCAACCTCAGGCGCCTCTTTGAAGCTTTCGCCAGACTCGTCGGCACTCGAGTCAGGCGGTGTAGGCAGATTGACTGGCACGACTGGCTTGGGTACAACGCCTGTGCCAGGTCCTTCCAGACCTTGCCGCCATGCCTTCTTGTTCCGCATGAGTTGGTTCTTCACAGCCAGCTTAGCCATAACATCGAATTCTTTCGCTCGATCGGCGTTAGCCTGCTTGCTTTCAATGGCAATGATGTTCTTGTTGTAAGGCTCGCTTGCTAGTGCCCGTCCAAGATAATTCTGACCGGAGCCAAAATCGACCAGATGCGAAATATCGTCTCCTTTCGATGTGGCAAAGTCGTTGGTCAATTGGTTGATGTACGAGGCAAAAAGGCCTACTTCATGCACTTTCTTGACCGTCATTCCCACCGCGACATGTCTTGCGAGCTTTTGAGTTGGCTTCATAGCTCTGTTTCGGGAGCATTGCGATCCGCCAGGAGTCCTGATCAGAAGATGCTTCCTCACCGTGCGTAGATAATCCAAGAGGGATCCAGGAGGATGTGGCCCGTCTTTCCACGATGTACTGCCTTCAATCCGACATTTCTCGACTTCATCCAGATCGTCTCGCAAGAAGAGGTCCAACAGATCCATGACATGGTGTTGCGAGAAAAAGTCTCTCCATTCTTGAGGTAGAATCTTCGAGTAGAGGCTTGGCTCGCTGGTGAAGAAGTCCAGGATATGTACGCCGCCACATAGTGTTCTGAGTAGCTCGTTCGATCCGACGAAATCCAGAAGGGAATCGACATATTCCTCGGTGCAGGTGAATTCTTCGCAGAAAGGTAGCAGCTTTTCGGGGGCGATTTTTTCGCCAGAGGAGGAGTCGGTCTTAGCCGCCATCGTGAGAAAACGACAGTATCCAGTATTTCTTGTCTTTATTCTGCATCGGCGAGTAGCAACCGAATGGTTAGAATGTCAGTGCAGGTTGAGTCGAGGTTGATTTTCACATGGAGGTCGATGGTGGAGCCGCTAGCGTGTGTTTGCACCGCCACAGTTTGGCGATCCTGGGGTTGGATTCAAGTTGATGAAAGACCACATCCACCTCCACAACAACATCTCCGGCGTGATAATCGACCGGAACGAAGAAAAAGGCTCTTAACACCACTGGACGAACAGAAAGCCAAGCCCTGGTTCGATCGATTCCTTGCCCCGAACGAAGCGAATCGACCACAATGTCCGATGACCCCTTCCAGCAGGCCCAAGCCGACGTCCTCTCCCTCCTCCAACAAACCCGCCCACTCCTCTCCTCGTACCTCCGAATCCGCTCCTCCGCCTCAAGTCCAACCTCCCCCGAACTCATCGAAGCACGCCAAGAACTCCAAAGCAACCTCACAGACCTCAGCGCCGACCTCCAAGACCTCGTCGACAGCGTCAAAGCCGTCGAAGGCGACCCCTACCGCTACGGCCTAGACGTAGCAGAAGTCTCCCGGCGCCGGAAACTCGTCGAAAATGTCGGCAACGAGGTGGAAGACATGCACAGACAGTTGAACGAGACGGTGCACGCGGCGGATGCGAAGGCTTTGGCGCATCCGGATAGTTTTGGGGATGTGGATGATGAGGGGGAGGATGATGGGTATGGGGCGTGGGAAGAGCAGAGGCAGATGGAGATGATGCATGAGCAGGATGAGGCGCTGGATGGCGTCTTCCAGACTGTGGGCAATTTGAGAGCGCAGGCGGATACGATGGGGAGGGAGTTGGAGGAGCAGGCTGAGCTGTTGGATGATACGGAGAATATTACGGATCGGGTGGGTGGGAAGTTGCAGACGGGGATGAAGAAGATTCGTTATGTGATTGAGAAGAATGAGGGTGAGATGCTGTTGTACCGTGAAGGTGTGTTGGATGCTGACTCTTTGGACAGATCGATACTCCTCGTGCTGTATCGCCTTTCTCATTCTGGTCCTCATCATCCTGCTCATCCTCGTGATAGCACTGTGAGCGGCCAATGTCCCCACAGTGAAGGCATCGATCTCTTGAAGGGGTATCGTTAGTCAGCTGTGGCGCAGCACTCTCTCCACCTCTACTGAGCTCCAGACCTCAGCGGCTTGCGAGACTACAACACGATCTTGGTAAGGACAGCACAGCATGAACGGAGACAGTGAGAATGACCACTCCAGGCGTCACAGCCAAGGCTGACACAGGCATAGGAGCCCACCCACTCCTCCAGCAGACGGCACTCAGCGTCAACCCATTCGTCGATCTCCCCAAGGCGCCCACCCTCCCACATAACTACGCATCCCTACCATCCACACTCCCGCCCTCGATCCTGAACTCGCAGCCCGCCCAATCAAACCCAGAGCTACCAGCCTACGTTACATCCTCTTCAGGCTTCGCAGCGCATCCGAGGACCATCATTGCCCAGAACAGGTCACTATCAGAACAGATCGAGAAGCAACGGAAAGATGCGAAGCGCCAGGTAGATGAGTGGGAGCAGAGTATCAAGGATCGAGAGTTGGCTGAGAAACGGCGTAAAGCGCCGGGATGGCTGGACACTGAAGATCGGATATTGCAACCAGATAAGCCAAAGGCCGAGATGGGAGGTCCTCCGGGGTTGAGTTTGATGGATGAGCCTGCGGAGGCGGATGCTAATGCGGCTCCTCGGAAGGATAAAGAGGTTGATGACCTAGGGCTGGCGATGGATCGGGCGTTTGGGAGGAGTGAGATGGGGTGAAGAGCAAGGGATCACCTGCGGCAGTCAAGACCATAAATTCACCCAGCCTTACCCAGGTCTCCTCCCACGAACGCTCCCTGAGCGCATTCTCGTCAAGCGTCGTGAAGCCTCAGCTCTTCAAGGTCCCGCAATCCCGCCTATAACACAAAAGCCCAACCGACACCAGAGTGACCGATGCGAGGACCCGAACAGTAGTGATAAGATTATCGACTCTACGAACGATGAGCTAGTCCCTCAACCAGAAATCATCGAGATCATATTTCGCCGTCAACTCATGCTCCTCATCACAGTAAGACCTCTCATCCGGATCCAGAGCACACAATACCCATCCCTTGATACCCACGAAGACCTTGCTACACTGCACACCCCTCTCCAGCAACCATCCCCTCCAGATCTCTAGATCTTCCCTTCGAGGCACGGCCCATGTGATCGGATTGGAAAACTTCTCTTGAGCTGCTTGCTCGAAGAACGGTGTTCCTCGATGGTCCGCCTGGAGGATCACAGCAAAGAGGTTTCCTGACTTATCGACGTGGTCCGGGGCTCGAGGCCGAGGATTTCGGTGTAGAAAGTTTTGCTTTTGGAGAGAGAACAAACGGGGAGGGGGGGTGGGGGTTATGGTTGGGACATTTTCCGTGGAGTATCCGACTGGCCGTGGTAGCCAGCCAGCCAGTCTTATTTCTGACAGTCGGAGTGGTTTGATATACTAGACATGTCGCACGGTCTTTCGTCCGTCCGAGAGCCGACGGGAAGGGTTCGGCGCCGAATTTGCAAGGTCGGACGACAGTGACTGCCGGCATGTACGATGCTTAGCTACTACAGGCTCGGACGAGGTTCCAATTGATCATATTCAGACATTTCACCGACGCTATGCGATCCTCCTTCATCTTCCCAGGTTTGCGTGTTGCCCCTACTCAAGCTTGGTAGGCTCCTCCTCCAAATGCGTCACACTCCTCTTCCTCTGCACCGCCTCCGTCGCCTCGCTCAAACTCATCCCCCGTCCCGCCCCCTCACTCACATCCTTAACATCCTGAAAACTAACCTGCGGCCGAAACTTCTTACTCTCCCAGGCTTTGCTACAAACCCCAAATAGTTCATCAACCTCCTCCAGCGACAAACCCTTGGTCTCGTAGATCATGAACCAGACGAAGGCGATGCAGATGAAACAGAAAGACCCCCAAAGGAAGAAGACCTTGGACTGCAGGTTTGCGTATTCTTCGTTCACCATGTAGGGTGTTGCGTAGGCGATTGCCCAGTTCAGGAGCCAGTTCGTCGCGGTCGTCATGGAGAGACATTTGGCGCGGACTTTGAGGGGGAACATTTCGCCGGTTACGACCCAGGCCACTAAGACACCATATCAGTAAGATGCCCGCTTCGGCAATCGATGTGGCAGAGGATGACTTACCAGGCCCCCAACTACTCGCAAAGAAAAAAATATAAATACAAACAAAACTAATCGCCGCCCTTTGGGCCGCAAGATCGTCCGTGCCGGCAACAGTCCCCGTGATGGCGACGATATACTGGCAAACGGCCATTCCAATAGCGCCCATGAGGAGCAGGTTCCGACGGCCCATTTTCTCCACGAGGTAGAGACCGGGCACGGTCGAGACGACGTTGACGCAGTTGGTGATGACTTGGATTGTGAAGCCGCCGGATTGGAAGCCGGCGTTTTCGAAGTATTGGGTGCCGTAGTAGAAGATGAAGTTCTGTGGTGAAGGGGTGGGTTAGTGGGCGATGGGATTGGTGAGGGGGAGGGGGCAGGACTTACCACACCAGTCAACTGCTGCAACCCCTGCAACAAACATCCCGTGAGGAGTCGCTTGCCCACAGTCCCCTTAAAGCAATCCAGATACGTCGCCTTGGACAAACTCATCTCATACGCATGATTCGCTTGGATCTCACCCAGCTCCGCGACCAGGCCAGGATGATCTGGCGGCAAGCGTCGGAGTTTTGATAGCGCGAGAGCGGCCTTCTCGTGCTTGTCTTGCTTGATCAGGAAACGTGGAGTTTCGGGGAGGAAGATCAGGCCGACGACGATGATGATCGACCAGGCGAATTGCACGGCGATGGGGATGCGGTAGGAGCCGGAGTCGTTGCGGTCGCCGGTTGCGTAGTTGACTATGGCCGCGAGGAAGAGGCCCTGGATATATCTGTCAGCTCTGGTGGGGATATGCTTGGATATGTTTGGCTTACGATGGTGATGGCCCATTGATATGCTCCAACAATGGCACCTTCATCGATCGAAATCAGTATGTGTCTCGCTTTCTCTTCTCTTTCTATCTCTCACCTCGAATCCACTTCGGCGCCGTCTCGCTCTGATACAACGGGACCATGGCACTGATTAGACCGACACCCAGTCCAGCGAAGAACTGCAGGGAGGTTAGCATATCATCTCAAATGCCGTTCTCGCAGCTCGAGCTTCTGCCATGAATCTCACGTACCCGCCCGGCAATCAGCATCGGCTGAGCAGTAGAAGCCGTCTGCAAAACAACACCCAGGTTGAACACAATACCCGCAGAAGCCATGAGACCGATTCGACGACCAAGGAGATCAGCCGCCGGTCTATCTCATCACATCAGCTCAGCAATTGACAAACTGATCAATCGCAAGTATACATACGCAGCGAACAAAGCCCCGAAGAAGGTACCCGCCGACAAAATGCTCACAATCAGTGAGTCTTGCGAGGCCGTGATGCCTTCGTTGTTACCAGTCTTGAACTCCTGGATCCAGTATGGCATGGCGAGGATGCCGGAGATGGTGCCCGTCTGTCAACATAGTCAATTTTGTGTCCTCACTCGTGGTAGATTGGAGGCGTACATCATATCCAAACAACACACCACCAAAAGCCACGAACAATCCAATAACGATGGCCGGCCATGCCTTGCCAGGCTCGTCGGCGGGTTTGTTCAGTCCGAGACCCATCGTTACTCCTGTCTTTCACGACTCAGAGATGTAGAGTAATAGAGTTGCGAGTCCGAACGCCGACCCATGGGCAGCAGCCTGGCTTTATAGACAAGCGCGCAAGATCTCTTCACAGATCGGACCCGTCGTACCATGGGCACCCACACCCCGCGATGAGGGCGTTCAAGGCTAGCGTTTCCCTCAACGTCCTAGTCAGGCTGCATGCACGCAACGGCGGTATAGCTGCTAGCCAAGTTAACATGAGACCGAACGCGACCAGGGATGAGCTAGTGAGAATGCTTGAGACATAGGTCACACAGGTGATCCTTGATTGTCGGATTGGTGGTGGATCTTGGAGGCATCTTCGCAACTGATGTTTCTCGTAAATCGGTCTTCTATCATTTCTTTACCTGCTGTTTTGTTAGTCTGGAGTCTACTCCACCTCCACAATACCTCCTCATCACCCCACGGGCGAAGTTTGGATCTGACCAGGATCATCTCCGCCTAAGGAATCCAGCGCCTGGGCAAACGCTGGGCAGACACCGGGACAAGATTGATCACCTGCAATGGAAGCCGCCAAGGTGAAATAGGACCGAAAGCCAAATCGGACCGTTGTCCTTGGAAATGCGTGATCATTGGTGCAATATCGGTGTAAGGCTCACATTTTGCGCTGTTTGTAGGCAATTGAAGGCCCGACAGCTCAACCTCACCTGTTCGATGACTGTGACTAAGATGGTCTCCAAGACTCGGCGATCGCATGGCAAAGCTGGAAATCGGGCAGGTTCTGGGGAAGGTGAATAGGGCTGTCAAAGTGGTCAGAATTGGACGTGTTCGCGGCCGCCAAGACTGGACGCTGGTCCATTCGTATCTCATTGCTATATCGCTGGTAAAGTCTGATCATCGATGATGGGATGTGGTCTGCAAGAAGGTCAGTACACGCCATACATTCGCACGAGTCAACGTCTTACATCAAAAGCTCAAACTCATCCCACTTGGTCAACGACAGCTCTGACCTGCGGTACGGTCTCAGGAGGGTTTCCGTCGATGAACTCGCACGACGGCCTGCCAGCAGATTTGCCATCGGCTTTGACGTGGCGAATGAAGAGTCGAACACGAGCAAGTTCCGCGAGCCGTCGTCTTTTCTCTCAATCCCAACGATCGTCATCGAGTGACCCATCCTTTGAAAGTAGATGGGAGCAAGCTGCGTCGTGTACGAAGTACCGTGCTTCTTGGCCGTGTCAATTGCACTCATGAAGTAGGCCTCAACATAGTCCAGCAGCTCAGTAGCCGCAACCTTGCCATCATCCTCGTCAGCTTTGACAGTGAGAGCTTCAGTCTTGACGCCGATGCGTTGGAAGAAAGTTAGTGCTTCCTGCGTGCCGATCCATTTTCGAGTATCAAGGATACCACCCGTCTCTGTTCGGCCAAACGAGAGAATGCCTTGGTCCCAACCCTTTTCGATTGACTTCTGAATTTGGATGACATTGGGCAGCTCTTGAGGTCCTCGTGGCTTCATGTGCTGGACCCACGTCATTAGGACTTGAATGCTCCAGTAGCCGCAAAAGTTGCCTTCGCAATACAGCTTCCGGATGTGGCGAGTGACTGGATGACAGAGATAGGTAGCTTTCGTATCTTCTTCAAGAGAGCACAGATCGGCAAGAGCTGGTATGAGACCAACTGTCTCGTTTGGAACAAAGGCTTCGCGTACTAGACGCCCATCTCTCCCAATACGCTGGACATACTGTGGTCGAGCTCCATGGATAAGAGTTTCGCGTACATCATCTGGCATACGCTTCTCAAAGGCATATGGTCCGAGGTCCTTTTTCCCCAGTCGAGCAGGGTTCTTGGGCTCGTGGATTCTGCGGACGCTCGACCGTGATTGAGTAGAGGTGCCTGAAAAGAAGCTCAGAAGGCAGGTGCCCTTTCGCGGGCTCTTATCCCGCGTGGGACCTCGCTTTTCGAGCTTTCGGGGGCTTGGTGGTAGCAAGTCTCTCGACTTGCTGGCCGGTTCCTTCCCTGCAGACTTTCGAGGTGGGCTCTGTCTAGGTGGCACGGATGGGCTCCGTCTTGGAGGTAGTGGTGGCGGCTGCTCTTCGTCTTGCTCAGCTAAAGCAACCGCTGCGTGTAGATCGAGGTGCTCGTCAATCTCGGACAGCAGCACGTGTTCACCACAGCCAGACCGCGTGCATCGTGTCCACATATCTGCCGGCATAGAGCTTGTGGCGGACGCATTGCTGCCTTTAGACGAGGCATTGCTGGGCCTGGAGAGCCGACTGATTTTCTTGGGTCGGTCATCCTCTGGCACGAATGGCGAGTCGTCGGTGTGTCGCTCCTCGATGTGTAGCTGGACATTGTACTCGCTGCCGTTCTCATATCCGCAGAAGGGACATCTGATGGGTCCCGCCATGATGCCGGAGACGCTGTCGATGGTGATGGAGTGGAGAGGTGATCATCATGGAGAGACAATGACAGGAGCAATGTCTTATTCAAACGGCGGCCTAATGGTAGTGAATCTTGGAAGTTGCGTTGTCGATGAGGCTGCGCGTCTGACCTCCTTCCGCCACTGAGCCAACGCAAGCTCCTGCCCAAGCCACAAATTGTGCCTTACCCGAATTTTGATGGGTAAGGCATCAAATCACGATTGCGGGGGCGGGGCTGTCGGCGGAGTGAATAAAAGTCTTTGATTTTGACTCTACTGCTTCCTCTTCAAAATGGCTTGCTCGACGGGAACCTCGCGCGCGCCTCTCTTTCTGCAACACCATGGCTACCGTCGTCCTAGGCGCCCAATGGGGTGACGAGGGCAAGGGCAAGATTGTCGATGTTATTGCGCAAGACGGCATCCAGCTGTGCTGCCGCGCTCAGGGCGGTCACAATGCGGGCCATACCATTGTGAAGAACAAGACCACCTTTGACGTGCATATCCTGCGTGAGTACGCTCTATGTGGACATGCGACATGCGACTGACTTCCCACAGCTTCCGGCGTCCTCACCGACGGCTGCATCAACCTCGTTGGCTCCGGCTGCGTCGTCCACGTCCCCAACTTCTTCAAAGAGATCGAGACACTGGAAGCTGGCGGTATCAACACCAAGGATCGCGTTCTTGTCAGCGACCGCTGCCATGTGGACCTGGACCTGCATACGAAAGTTGACGGACTGGAAGAGGTAGAACTGGGACGTGGAAACATTGGCACCACTAAGAAGGGCATCGGCCCAACATACTCCACCAAGGCCACTCGCAGCGGCATTCGCATTGCGGACATCTTCAGCAAGGAGCTTTTCGATGAGAAGTTGCGTCACCTGGCGAGCGGATTCAAGAAGCGATATGGAGATCTTCTGCAATACGACCCCGAAGAGGAGATTGCGCGATTCGACGAGTACCGCAAGAGGCTGCAGAACTACGTTGTGGACCAGGTCCCGCTGATTGAATCGGCTGTCAAGGGCAATGTCAAGATGCTGGTCGAGGGAAGCCAGGCGCTGATGCTGGATCTTGATAATGGAACCTATCCATACGTGACATCCTCAAACACCGGTCTCGGCGGCGTCTTTACTGGTTTGCATCTCAGCCCCCGGAACATCAAGGAGACTATTGGCGTGGTCAAGGCCTACACAACCCGCGTTGGATCTGGTCCTTTTCCATCCGAGCAGCTGAACGCAGACGGCGAGCGTCTCCAGACGATAGGTAAGGAATACGGCGTTACGACCGGCAGAAAGCGAAGATGCGGCTGGCTGGATCTTGTCGTGGTCAAGTACTCCAACTCGATCAACTGGTACGACGCCATCAACCTCACCAAGCTCGACATCCTGGACGATTTCGAGGAAATCAAGATCGCCACGGAATACCACCACAAGGGTCAGAAGCTCGCTTCTTTCCCCGCGGATCTGTCTGTCCTGGAGAATATCGAAGTCAAGTATGAGACTCTCCCAGGCTGGAAAGCGAATACGGTTGGTATGAAGAAGTGGGATGATCTGCCGGAGAACGCTCGCAAGTATATCAAGTTCATTGAGGACTATGTGGGCGTTCGGATCAAGTACATTGGTACGGGTCCAGGCAACGAGAACATGATCGTACGGTAGAATGAAGCTTATGGCAGAAGATTTCAACATTCGACAGGGGAGACACGGCATATCTGGCCGAATTGGAGAGATGACTGGTTGTTGGTAGACGCGAGAAAGCACAGGGCTCCATAGAACCGCGCTGAATTGCGCCGAACTGATTCACATCTACTCGATATCCCAAATCCTCCCTCCTAACCCTCCAATAATGCAAAATCCCAATGCATATCCATTTACTCCTCCTTAACACCCCCACGACCAGCCTTCTCAGCCGCCTCAACGCTCTTCTTATCCGTCTTAATCTCACCCTGGCCCTGTCCCATAAGGCCCGCCATGCCGCTGTTCGCCTTCCACGGTCTCTTCAGATCTCCCGTAGCGGGCTGGCCGAACAGGTGGACCTTGACGAGGTTGCCCTCGAAGGCGCCCTTGAGCGGGATGATGGACTGGATGAGCAGCGGGTTGGTGTACTTGAAGTAGAGGTGCATGACGCCCATCATGCCGATGCCCATGAGCTGGGCTTTGATGAGGCCTTTGAGTTGCTGTTGGTCGTAGGCGTGGACGGTCGTCGTGACGGCTTTGGGTTCTTCGGTGCTGCCCATTGGGGCGGGTTCGACGTATTTGAGGACTGTCATGTCTGGAACAAACACAGAGATGTCAGTATGAGGGGAGAGTGGAGGGGAGGTGGGGTGTGTTTCATACCTCTCTTCTTGTCAATCTTCATCTTGACGTACATGTAGATGCCGAAGATGATCAGGTTGCTGACGATGTACAGGCCGCGCACGCCCATGAGGACGTTTGGGTCGTCGAAGGGGATTTTCTTGCTGGCTTGCATCATCACGAGGATGATGACCAGGTTGGTGCTACAATCATCTGTCAATATCTGTCTCTTCTATCGCGTGCGATATCGCGGGTCGCGTGCTGCGGCGGTACGCACATTTGGGGATTCATGGCGGCGGTGTTTCGCGGATGAGGTTCGAGGAGGTTTGGTGACTGTCGTGAAGGTGTCGAATGGTTTGCGCTGTATTCGAGAGATGGAGTAGATTAAATGCGACGTCGCCAGAAATCCCAGCTCGAGGATGTGGGTCCGCCGAATCGCAGGGAAGGTCAGGGTCTTGGATTTTGACGCACGGGCCTTCTGGCGACTTCACCTGCTTGATGACTGTCTCGTGCTCTGCATGTGCATCTCATCAGAGGTGAATAAATTCATCAACCCAGCCTTGTCATCAGATGCTATTCAATACGTCTTTCACAATGATCCTGCCCGCACCATCTTCTACCGGCATTGAGATGGAAGCCTAACACCGAATTCCGTGTATGCGAGGCGGCGTCCTCCGTTGAAGGAGTAGGTTGCAGGGCGTGTCTACGCATTCGCTTTCTTCTCTCAATGCCTTGACACCTTCTTTGCCTCTTTGAATATCTGGGTTCGAGATCCTTTCATCCCTTGAATCTAACTAAACCTTCATCTTCACCATGGGCCACCCCGAAGACCTCACCATCACTGGACCGGCTCCTCAGCCCACTCATACCGCACTAGAAAGTCCCGCTACCACTCAACGTCTCGAAATCGAAGATGTACAGCCCGCGCGATCGAAATTCCGTCTATGCGCCATCCTCCTCGCCCTCTACCTCTGCATCTTCATCTCCGCCCTCGACCAAACAATCCTCGCAACCTCCATCCCCACAATCGCCGCCCAACTGCACTCGGCCAGTGGCTACGCCTGGATCGCCTCTGCCTACTTTCTTGCCAACGCCGCCGCAGCCCCCGTCTGGGCCAAGTTCAGCGATATCTGGGGCCGCAAACCCGCCCTTCTTGCTTCGGTTATCATCTTTGCTGCGTCGAGTATCGTGGCGGCGTTGAGCCAGACGAGTCATGTTTTGATTGCGGCGAGGGCGCTGCAGGGGACTGGGGCGGGCGGGTTGACGCAGTTGGCGTTGATTACGATTAGTGATTTGTTTAGTATGAGACAGAGGACGGTGTTTTTGGGGGCGGTGAATGTTTGTTGGGGGTTGGCTGGTAAGTCTGATCTCGTGGTGGTATGAGGAATGACTGACAGTCCCGAGGCGGTGTTGGACCCCTCATGGGCGGCGCTCTAACAGAATACGCAAGTTGGCGCTGGTGCTTCTGGGTCAACGTCCCCATCTGCGCAATCTCCCTCGTCCTCCTGTTCACCCAGCTCGACGTCCACAACCCTCGCACAGCACTTCGAGAAGGTGTCAAGGCGTTCGACTGGCTGCAGACGTTTTCAATCGTCGGCGTCACGCTCCTTCTCCTCATGAGTCTGGACTTCGGCGGCGTGACATTCCCCTGGTCCTCCCCAACAGTAATCTGCATGATAGTATTCGGCCTCGTCATGATAGCAATCTTCATCTTCACCGAGAAGCGTGTGGCCAGATACCCTTTGATGCCGTTTCAGGTACGCATCTTCTCTCTCCAACCTCCAAACCAAACAAACCACTATAACAAGACACACAGATCTTCACCACGCTCTCCACAAACGCCACCCTCCTAATCTGCTTCACCCACGGCATGACCTTCATCGGCGCAGACTTCTACCTCCCCCTCTACACGCAATCCGTCAAGTCCCTCTCCCCGCTCCACTCCGGCCTCCTAATGCTCCCCAACGTCCTCCCCGCCGCCCTGACAGGCCTCCTCTCAGGCTTCCTAATGCTGAAAACAGGACGCTATCGAGAGATAACCTGGCTTGGTCTGATCCTCCTCACGCTGGGCACAGGTCTGTACATCCTCCTCGATGTCGATACACCCATCGCGACGCTTGTTGGTATCGAAGTCCTCGCGGGTCTAGGAAGCGGGTTTTTGTTTGAGCCGCCTATGATCGCCCTCCAAGCCGTCACAGCCCAAGACGACACCGCAGCCGCAACAGCAGCTTTCGGTTTCACTCGCAACCTCGCAACGACGATCTCCATCGTCCTCGGCGCCGTCGTATTCCAAAACGGCATAGACGCTCGTGCGCAGACTCTCCGTTCCGCGGGGTTGAACTCGACGTTCGTGGATGCGTTTACAGGAGCTCATGCCCAGGCGCATGTTGAGTTGATTGCGGGGATTGAGGATGAGACGCAGAAGAGAGCCGTGCAGGAGGCGTTCGCGTTTGGGCTGAGGAATATGTGGGTTATGTATACGGGGGTGATTGCGTTGGGATTGGGGGCGGGGTTTTGTGTCAGGCATGTGGATTTGAAGACGGAGCATACGGAGACGAGGACGGGGGTGAAGGGAAGAGAGGGTGTTACGACAGAGTCTTGATCACAGAATCTTCATGACAGAGTTTTGAAGACAGTGTCCTTGAAGGGTCAGACTGTGCCCTTGCTACATACGTTTGTTTCTTCTCATCTACTTCGTGGCGGGATACTGCTTTGCTTCTATAATACATGCCTCTTTGAACTGTAGGCTTAGTGGATGTTGCTGGTCATCCACCCCATCGAGCCAGTTTTCGATTCTTTTGACCCAAGCCATTGGCTTCTTCCGCTTCAGGCGTTTGTGGACTCCAACTGGTCTGGCGACTCCGAAGAGTCCCACTGGCGGCAAGGCGGACTCCTTCATGCTATAGAGGTTCTTCTTGCGACCATATGCTCCATAGCCACCTGGAGTGTTTTGGTAGCCGGCAATGAATTTCTGCCTCTTGTTGAACTCTTCAGTCTCAGCATCATTCTACGAAGGTGGCAAGACTCCCTGCTGCTCCGCAGCCTCGCCAGCACCGTTGCCGTTGCCGGTCGCGTCGCCGTTACCATTGCTCATTGGCATAGGTGGCATGTTACCGGCGGACATGTCGGGCATCGGGGCGAATCCGTTCATGTCCGGCATGCCCATACCACTCATGTCGAGTGGCATGTCCATTGGTGGCAGTCCCTCCATCGACATGGTAAGCTCTGGCGGTAGACTATACAGACAGTAGATCCGGCCCTCGAGGGAATCGCCATCGAACAAGGCGAAGTTCTGAATCGGTTGCTCACGCTTGCCGAGCACGTTGATGACATCTTCGCTCAGACGACCACCAACGAACGCGGCGGTTGGCGTGATCTCCGAGCCGATGTTCTGGATGAAGCTGCGGAGGAAGTCGGCACGGATGGTCTCTGATGGCATTTGCAGCTCGCGTGCCTTATTGGTCGCTAAAGTGGTGAAAATGGCAAGGTCTTGCTGAATCTGAGCTGGCTGCTGGGTTTGTCCGGGCAGCCGTCCATTGTCACGCTGGAACTCGAAGACGGCCCGCAAACAAGGAAGCAGCGCCGGTACCTGCCTAAGCTTGCGGCGACTAGTGAGGACTTCCGTGGGTAGAGGAGCGGAGTTGGCGAGGAGCAGCGGGCAATAGACCTCCTGCTTCTTGACAATCTCGACATTCTTGCCGTTTGGTTCCTTCTTGTTGGTGACGCTGACGACGGAGCGCGTGAGGCTCTCAAGAGTGATTTGAGTCGGTTTGTTCGACACCTCGCGTTCTACCACGAATTCATGGCCCACCAGATCTGCGAAGATGTAGCCGTAGAAGCCATGGATTCCGGCAGCGTAGAAAGGTCGACTAGCGAATCTGGCGCAGGTGTTGATCAGAGAGAGCGTCATGATATCGTGGTCGCATGCAATGACGCAGTCGAACGGAGCGAAGTAGGTCTGATCCTTTTGCAGAAGTGCATCTTTGCCGCCGTCTGCTTGAACTCGGACTCGTGGATTGAGCTCTTGTATGCGTGGGATGGCTGCTTCGGCGCGCTGAAATAAATGAGTAGCTGCACCAACATACTGATAGGAAGGAAACTTACCGGCTTGCCAATGTCCTCCTCGCGCAGGAAGAATTGAGCACCCAAATCCTCCTCGGTGACTGGCTCGTCGTCGACAATGGTAAGTGAGTTGATTCCAGCGAGAGTGAGGTTCTTGGCAATCTCAGTTCCGAGAGCTCTCAGAGATACCAAGAGAATGTTGGCTGCCTGAATGCGCTTCTGTGCTTGAGCGCCCCAGAGACGGATCTGGCGGTCGTAGAGGGCCATCTCGTCCGCGCTCAACTCAGCTGCCGTCGTAGTCGTCTCGCCATTCGTGTTCGGCTGCGGAAGCATCGTGTTTCCGTTGGTGTCGGCGATGCCGTTAGATGCTGGTGGAGGAGCCGTGTCCGATGCCATTGCGGATGGTCGTGTGTTTGTATCTCGTTGATAGTGGATGTTCTGTTTGAAGCGCCTGGTTGGCTGCCCAGCTTCGGCGAGTGTTTCAGGAAGTAGTCATGCAGCCAGCGAGTGTTGTAACATGCGCGATTGATGTCAATATTGTGTAGTCGGCGCAGCCCTGAGTGAGGATGTCGATGTTGACTGGATGTGAGACGGCGGCGAAGTGAAGGGTGCAGGTGGAAGGTTCAGGGCAAGTGATAGGGTTATGGGTCGCGCCGCTAGCGCTGAGCCTAAATTTAACCGACGCGACGTCACGAGCCACATGTGCCCGCCTCTCACTGCACCGCTACGAAGACACCACACAAACTCGACTCTCTCGCGGCTGCATTCCTATCGTACTCCAGAATTCCCATGTGACTCAGCGCTCGCTCTGCTCTCTCACACTCCGGGGCTGTCGTCACGCCTACCGCCAGCTCCACTAGCCGCCTGCAGTGGTCCGAGGGAAGGAGGGCACCACCATGCCAGACTCTCGCCCATTGTCCTCGTTGCGAGTACGTACATGCAGTGCTCCGACGACCTCATTCACATGGCATCGAGCTCATGTGACTACAGTTCGGCCAGTATGACGAACCTCCCGCCAGCAATAGCGAATCCTCCACGCCCCGCTCTCGCCGTAGCCGCCTGCACCATGCCCTGAGAGCCACCGCCGACATGGCTGCCAGCGACCTCGAGCAGATGGGTGCTTCTTCAGCAGAAGCTCCGCCTCCGAGACGCTCTCTCCTTGGCCCTTTACAACGACGAAGGCAGCGGTCACCAGCCACTGACCCGCGAGATGGTCCTGAAGACCCTAGAAGGCGGAGACCCAAGCGGAGAAAGCTCGACTCAGACCTATCATCCCTTGCTAGACCACCGATCAAATACGGCCACTTCGGCCAAGTAGAACCAGGGAGATTGAAGTTGGAGATCATAAGCTGCGATGGTGGGGAACACAGAGATCCCAGGCATCCCAACACATATCTTGGATCCCAGAACCTGCTGCGGCATGACAAGAGTGTCTACTGCTCGGAAAGACCGAATAGCAGCATAGTGATACGGCATGCTGATGATACACCGTTTTGCCTGGAGAAGCTGCACATCGTTGGCCCTGAGCATGGCTTCACCGCTCCGTACATGCCCCGTCTGCCCACCTTTCTTGCTGCCGCTGACCTTTGACAGTGTCCGAGAAGGTCTCGTCTATGTTGCAATGTCGCTGAATGATCTTCAGAAGTACATGGATCCTCCACCACACGCCAGACTCCACGGTGTCCATACTCCTCCTTACCGGCGACGTCGTAGCTTCAGGGCTTCACCAGAGAGGATCACCTTATCTGATGCATTGCGGGACCCTGAGATCAGTGCTGCTTTGGATTCCGGTGAACAATACTTCGCGAATCGCGCCGACGCTGCCAATGATTTGTCCGATGAACCTTACTACGGCGATGACTTTGGCTTCGGGCGCTACGATGCAGAAGCACACTGCGAGATTCCCTCTAATACAGACACAACTGATATCGTGATCTCGCCAGAAGACAACAACCTACCGGTCACTCTACTATCTGATGAAGAGCCTGGACCCGAGGAGAGCTCGTCACAGGAAGTTCTCGACTTTCGATTACAACGTTTGCGAAATATGCGTCGTCGCATCGAAGCAGAGAACTGGGATCGTGAAGATTGGCGAACGGGCGGGGGGATTCCCTTCTCGAATGATGGAAATGATAACCGCGACGGATCATGGAACTTACGACACCTGGATGCGATGATGGCTCGTTCTCGAATGGCAGACTCGCCCCAGCGTGATGAATCACCCGAAGAACGGGAGAGGAATGAGCGGTATCTCTATCAAAATGGTTCTGGACCGGGCTCCTACTATCATTCAACAGAGGTCGAAGGGCTGGAATACTACGACGACGGCTTGAACGACCCGAATGTCACACGCGCACGATTCCATATTCGCCGAGGGAAGTTTAAGGTCGCTATCAAGTTCGACCCTCCTGTGTCTGGCAGGTTTATACTGTTGAAGCTTTGGGCGAATCGAGGAAATGTCGATGTGCAAAGCGTTATAGCGAAGGGCTTTGGCGGATCGAGATTTTTTCCTGCCGTGGAGTTTCGATGATGCAGGGAGCTTGCAGATGCTGGCTTTCGTTGATGCTGAGCACATTGCAAGATGTCCTTGAGAACGCTGTGATGGTATGAAAGGGCTCTGAAAAGCGGTGTAGTAAGGACATCACTGGTATTCAAGTCGCTTTAACGATGCGACTTGTAATGATGATGATAATGGTTAGCTGGAGACAGTAGCTTTCATTGCTAGGGCATGGAGGCAGAAATGAGATATCAATCACTGAAATCAATGATGAGAGTACCTCAATCTCTCGTCCCATTCGGCCTATAAGTGATCGAGCAATACATACGGGGCCGCATGTTGCTCCATGGCTACTGGCGTCGAGCTTGAGCTTCGAGAGCTGGCTCGTGCACGGCAGCCAGCATCTCGTAGGCGACAACACTTCCATCTCATCTTTCCACAACTCACCACACAACAATGACTCGGTAACAGATGGCTCTTGACGCGAGTAGTGGCTACGCCGCCGGCGCCCACGATGACACCCAACTCCCCATCTTCGACGTGCAGAAAGTGCAGCTCCGCTTCGACATCTCGGCCGACTTCGTAGCCGCGCAGGTCGCCAATAATGTTCTCGTCCTCGCCCTGTCCACGGGCCGCATACTACGATTCGACCTCGATAATCCCGCCGACATCGACGATATAGACCTCCCGAAGCGTCCAGCAGAAATCGGCGTCATTCGCAAGCTGTTCCTCGATCCCTCCGCGTCACATCTGATCATCTCGACTACCCTTGGAGAGAACTATTACCTGCACACACAATCGCGGCAGCCAAAAGCTTTGTCAAGATTGAAAGGAAAACAGATTGAAAGTGTAGCATGGAATCCATCACAACCTACTGCATCGACGAGGGAGATTCTGGTGGGAACAACAGAAGGGATTGTCTACGAGACATACATCGAACCCAGGACAGAGTTCTATAGCCACCAAGACAAGTATTGCAAGGATATCTACAACCCTCAAGATGGACCTGTTGTTGGACTTTACACGGATGTGATATCGATGAGACCGGACACTCGGCGCATTCTCGTCGCAACACAGCACAAGCTCCTTCATTTCGTTGGCAAGACTGGAGGACGTGCGAATGAGCAGTATGTGTTTGCAAAGCTGCTCGAAGGCGAGGCGCCGACGATCCATGAAATCGACCGGGCAGCAGCAGCGGCACCTTCATGTCTTGCAACATCGCCTGATTCTCCCGATGCGCCTCCTTCTGTGGTCGATGGACAGAGCGCCGAGCGAGCATACGCGTGGCTCTGTGCCGATGGCGTCTATCATGGCAAGCTCCTGACATCCGCTCCGGACTTGGTAACGCTCGGCAAGCAGGTCTTCAGAGAGTCAAAGATGCTGCCTAGCTCAAGACTGCCGCCTGTGCAGACGACCGGAGGACGGAATCGTGCGACACAGCCGCCCATATCTTCCATGATTCTGACACAATTCCACATACTCGCTTTCGTCGATGGACGCATCACTGGTATCAATCGACTGGACGAAACGATACTGTACAACCAGCAGATACTTGAAAGCGGCCAGACCAGCCTTGGCATGTTTGCAGACCATCAAAAGAACACCTTTTGGCTTTTCACCCCTCAAGAGATTTTTGAGATTGTCGTTACGGACGAGGCGAGGGACGTGTGGAGGATCATGCTGAAGCAGGGTCAATATGAAGCCGCGCAGAAATACGCTACCACTCCCGAACAGAGAGACGCCGTGGCGTCCATGACTGGAGACCATCTCATGTCTCAAGGAAAGTTTGCAGAGGCTGCAGTCGTGCTTGGGAAGAGTACGAAGGCCTTTGAAGACGTTGCTTTGGACTTCATCGACAAAGGTGAGCACGATGCCTTGCGGAAATACCTGTCAGTGAAGCTGGCTTCGCTCAAGAAGGCTGCCACGATGCAGCGTATCATGCTGGCCAGTTGGATGGTGGAACTGTACATGGCGAAGCTTAACCAACTGGACGACACTATCTCCACCAGAGCTGAGTTGGCGGCCAACGGTGAGGGGACTTCTCAGGACACCGAAAGGCAACTACCCGCGATACGAAAGGAGTACCAAGACTTTGTCACAAGGTACAAAGGAGATCTTGACCGGAAGACGACCTACGAGATTATCAGTGCCCACGGGCGAGAAGAAGAGCTTCTCTATTACGCGAATGTCGTCGATGACTTCAATTACGTCCTCTCCTACTGGGTCAATCGGGAACGATGGGATGAGGCAATGACTGTCTTGAAGAAGCAGACCGATGCGGAGATGTTCTACCGATACAGCAGCGTCCTCATGGCGCACAAGGCCTTCGAGCTTGTCGATGTGCTCATGCGGCAGAGCGGACTTGATACCAAGAAGATCATTCCTGCGCTGCTCAACTACAACAAGACATTGGGTGACTCAGTCCCACTGAAAGATAACCAGGCCATCCGGTATCTCCTGTTCTGCATCAACCACTCACACTCGGCCGAGCCAGCTGTACACAACACCTTGATTTCGATGTACGCATCACATCCGACGAAGGATGAGAGTGCGCTGCTGAGCTACCTTCAAACCCAAGAGAAGAACGACGACCAATTCTACGACGCCGACTTCGCCCTCCGCCTCTGCATCGCCCACAAGCGTGTACGATCAGCCGTCCACGTCTACACAACAATGAAACAATACGCCTCCGCAGTCGACCTTGCACTGAAATACAACGAAGTCGAGCTCGCCGCAGAAGTCGCCGACAGCCCCGACATCGACAACGCCCTCCGCAAAAAACTCTGGCTCAAAGTCGCAAAGACCGTCATCAGCCAAACCAAAGGCATCAAAGCCGCCATCGACTTCCTCAAACGCTGCGAACTCCTCCGCATCGAAGACCTCATCCCCTTCTTCCCCGACTTCGTCGTCATCGACGACTTCAAAGAAGAAATCTGCGCCGCGCTCGAAGACTACAGTCGCCAGATCGACGAGCTCAAACATGAAATGGACGAGAGTGCCAACACGGCGCAACATATCAAGGACGATATCAAGGCTCTTGATCAGCGGTATGCGATTGTGGAACCGGGGGAGAGGTGTTGGAAGTGTCGATTACCGCTGCTTATGAGGCAGTTTTTTGTTTTTCCTTGTCAGCATGCTTTTCATGCGGATTGTTTGGGGGAGATGGTTATGGGGATGGCGGGGATGGGGAGGGGGAAGAGGATAAGGGAGTTGCAGAGGGAGATTGGACGGGGGGTTGCGTTGGGGAAGCGGAGGGAGGGGATGGTGAGGGAGTTGGATGGGCTTGTTGCCGGGGCTTGGTGAGTTGAATTTGTTTTTGGTGGGGTGATGGGTGCTGACTTTTTGATAGTGTGCTTTGCAGTGAGATGGCTGTGAAGCAGATTGAGAAGCCTTTTATTACGGATGCTGATGATCGGAATGAGTGGGCGATTTGATGAGGGAGTGATGAGAATGAAATGTAAGAACATCTTTCAAGGGGCTACCTCCTATTCCGTTGTGTCTTGATATTCAGATGAATCAAGTTCAGAGCGAGGTCTCCAAAAGCCCTGACCTTAGCTCGTGCTACCGCGAGCCTCTTATGCAAGTGAGTCTCCATCATCCAAGACGCCAGGCTGATCCATTCTCCGTCAGCCTGACCATCTCCAAGCGCCTCTTTCAGTGTCCGGGATATCACAAATCAAACGTTGATCCTGAAAACCATCAACCTCAACCCGGTCCACTCCTCTTCTCCTTCTCCTTCTTCGCCGCCTGCACCCTCTCCCGCACCTCCCGCCCCAAGTCACTCAACCCCAAAAACCCATTCAACTGCTCCTTAGCAAGCAACAGCAATCCCTTCTCCTGGTTCGTCCACACGGCGCATTCGTCAACGATCTTGAGGATGTGCCAGTCATAAGTCGTCAGCGTCCAGCCATACTCCACCGAGGATCCGAGATCGATGTACACGGTGTTGAAGGTGCTGCTATCTCGGATGGGCAGGAAGCGGGCTAGGGCATTGGGCGAGGGGATCAGGAGTTGGTTGGATTCGTAGTAGACGGGGAGCGTCTCGGCGCGGAGTTGGCGGTTGACGCGAGCTAAGGCGGGGATCTTGCTGTCATGTTGGGTTAGCTGATGAAGATGGGCCTTGATATCAGGGTGAGGGCTTACAGGATTGAGATCTTGCTCTTCTCTGAAGTGGCGAAAGCGTAGATCTTGTTACGAATCTCCGCTGGCAAGTCGAAGAATGTGGTCTTGTCCTCATCATCGTTGGCTGAGGCCGTCTCATTTTGCGCGAGATCGCCGTCGCTCGAAGCGGGTGCGGGCTCTTGCAGCGTCATGGTGGAAAGCGCGGTGGTGGCGTTTGCTATGTCGGCTGGGGAGCTAGCGGACGACGACATTTTGTTGTCTGGCTTCTTGCTGACCGAAAGAATGTCTTTTGTTGGTCGGCTGCAGGTGGAGCCCATGCTTGAAAGTTGATGAGTCGCAAAGCTGTCGGGAACTCGAAGTTGGAGATGCAAGCGGGGAGGCCAAGCGTCGCTGCCTTTCGCTCGAGATGGCAGATTAGATCTTTCCCCGTGCGAGAAGGTGATTCTGAGCTCTCGAAACGTCTTTCGAGACCTTTCACTTTTCGCGATGATTTTAGAGATCGCCACAAACAACTTCAACTCCGACCTACCTTCACAGTGAAAGCAGCAGCCTAGCGTCACGATCACATGCGAACCAACGGGAACCCCACCAAAATAAAATCGGGGCCTCAGGCATTCAGACACATTCACTTGAGCCTCAAACCTTAAAAGTCGAGATGGATTTTGATTGGCCGGAAGGATTCATTCACCAGCGGAAGACCGCAGCGGATGGGATCCACAATGCAGTTGGGGTTTGGACACACTGTCCAATGATGAAACCTGAAGGTGCAAGGAATGCATTGGCCCTTTTGGGGAGTATTGTGCTAGTTGTGGGAGGGGATGTAGGGCTTTGGGAGGGGTGATGGTGCTGGGTGGGTTTGATCCTCGAGAATGGAGGGTTTGATGCTGGAGAATGAAGAGCTGGTATGGTCGATGCATGGACTTTGGAGTGGGTATTTCACTGATCAAACAACGTCTTCCGCGCGAAGAGTGCTACTGCCGTTGGCGACGCCAGGACGATGGCATCTTTGGCGAAAGACGGAGCTTACTGCACAAGGAATCCTTCTGGTGGTACCACGAGACCTTGGCTTAGGGCTCAGGCTGTCGAAATCAATCAACCAGAACTCCAGACCAGAAACCCCATACCATCAATCCTCGCGGCTCAATCACAGATTGCTCAAGATCAACTCGACTTCCGCCTCCGCAGCTTCGAGGATATGCTCAGGAGTATGTTCTGGCTTCCAACCGATTTTCCTCGCATGTTCTGGGTTCCACGTACATCTCCAACAAAGCGTCAGTCAGCCGCTGATAGCCTTCGACAAGGTCGGATTGGATACTTACGTTCCACCCATATGAAGAGATACCAGCGATGGGTCACAGTCAAGGCCTTTTGCCATCTGCTGCAAGGCCGCTTCATCGGATTCGTGGACCTGATCATCATCGATCAAACCATGTCGATGAAGCGGCTTGGCCATGGCAGCATAGATGTTTTTCCAAGCCACGGAACCGGGAGAGGCGAGGTAGTACCCATTCCTGTTATAGCCGACGTCCCCACCGGAGAGGATTTTGTCGAGTAGGATGGTGTACATTGTGCTTTGGTCGTGGATGTGGCAGACGGGCCAGATCTGGAATTTCCGTTAGCAAGTGTATTAGCATGATGGGAAAGGGGTTATGCGGACGGCGTTGCCTTGATTAACACTGTACACCCTCCTCGCCGCCCTAGCAGCTTTCACAACTGCAACCGTCTGGATGGAGACTCGATTCCCGAATCCTTCGCCTTCGCCGTAGACGATACACGGGGCGACAATGTAAGTGCGTACGCCATAAGCTTCTGCGGTCTCGATGATCGCGTTGTTGACTTTGGAGAGCTAGAGACCAGTCAGCTTCAAAGTATGCCTTAACGCCAACGACTTACCACTCCTGCCGGTGAAACTTTTTGCTGCTGCACCTTCTGAATCTCGGACGTCCTCTGATCCAGATCTGATACCGGTGGATCCAAAGGAAAGTTCGCGTGACTGCTGAAACCTTTCGCTCCAGACGTCTGGATTAGATGTGTTTGTTTCCCAGTCTTCTCCTGGACCTTGGATAGCGCTTTGATCATTCGGAGTTGGACTTCGCTCTTTCGAGCATCGATCAGAAAAGCGACGATTGTGATGTTCTTCTCCTCGAAGACCCGGAGAATGGCATCTTCATCGTTGAGCTCGACGGTGACTGGCTCGACGCCATGGTGTTTCTTTGTCTTCTCTGCTTGGTCCTGAGTTCTGACGAGGCTGTAGATTTTTGTTCCTGGGGGCAGGGCTTCAGGCTGTTGCTTCAGGTAGGCCAACAGGGAGCCTCCTAGGTAGCCTGACCCGCCGGTTATGAGGACGTTAGTCATGATGAAGACCAGCAGCTCAGCCTAAGACAAGAAGCAATTGTGGCCTCAGGTGTCGACGGACTAGCCTGGCTATATATCGTCAAGCTCTCAAGGCATTGATCGAGTCCTGTGATGTTGAACCGGAACTCCGAAAAGTCGGCCTTGAGGGACCGCGAGGCTTACGATTGGCATGATCGATGGGGGGCTCGTTCTCAAGCTTCCTGGAATTCTTCAAAAGGATGCGTTCGTTGTCGTAGGATCTTCCTTTCATGTTCAGTCCCTTTTCGATCCAGACTCCAGAACTTGGGCTAGGATCCAGACGCTGACGAAGAGCTCATGTCGGACATAATTGCGGATGTATCGCGGATGTCTTCAAGAATCGATCAGCATCATCAGAACCTCAAGAATCAAACGGCCAAAAGAAGGCAAGAGAGGCTACATGTACATACGATCGAGCAAGTGAAGTCACCCGCCCAGTCCTTCCTGCCTCAGGCCGTCGTACTCGTTACGAACCCTTGCTGCTGACCAAGATCCTTCTCTTTCGAGCCCGCCGACAAAAGGCGGAGCTTATCTTCCTCTTTAGTCGACTCCGACGCCTATAACGTTACTGCTTGCTCATCAGCGACGTTATTTCTTTGCGTTGTTCGCAGCAAAGAAAGCTCTTGCCTCGGGCGATGAGGGGCTCCACTGAAGACCCCACCAAACGACGTTCTGTACCACGTTATAGGTCGTGCTGAATTACAAAGCATTGGAGTGGATATATACTGCCTCTCCATCTCGAAGCCATTGAAGGAGCACCCAAGTGACTTGAAAATTTTCGACAGAATGTCTTCGACAGGAAAGAACGTCTTCATCATCGGCCCAGGCTTCATCGGCTGGAATGTCCTGGAGCTCCTCATCGGCGAGGGATACACCGTGACCGGCTTCGTTCGAAGAAAAGAACATGGCGAGCAGATCAAGGCGTCTGGAGCTCAAGTCGTCTTTGGAGATCTGAATGACAAGCAAGCCATTGCTGAGCAGACGGCGAAGCATGATATTGTGATTCATACTGGTAAGCCGTCATAGCTAATCATTCGAAATCCACGTTAACCCTTGTGCCATCCAGCAACCGCCGACCACCTCCCCAGCGTCGAAGCCGTCCTAGACGGCATCAAACAACGCGCCTCCCAAGGCCACTCAACCCTCTTCATCCACACCTCCGGAACCTCTCTCCTAACCGACTTCCCAAAGGTCGGCAACAACGCCAAATCAACCGACATCTACCACGACAACAAGCGCGGAGAAATCGACTCCCTTTCCGACGACGCTCCCCACCGTCAAATCGACCTAGCCATCGTGCGAGCCCAAAAGGAACTCGGCGAGAAAGCCAAGCTGGCCATCATGATCCCTCCTCTCATCTACGGCTTCAATCCGCAGCATAAACGCCTGACGATCCAGATCCCGACTTTGACTCGTTTCGCGCTGAAGCATGGCTATGCAGCTCATGTTGGTAAGGGTCTCGGCGTCGAATCGAATATCCACGTTCTGGATCTTGCAAGGGCGTATATCGTCCTCCTGCACCACATGGAGCAGTCTCCAGCTTCCAAGGTTCTCGAGAATGCGTACTACTTCTGCGAGACTACCGGTGACCAGGAGCCGTCATGGAAAGACGTTGCGTCTCTCATTGGCCAGCAGCTGCACAAAGCCGGGAAAATCCAGGATCCGACTCCCAAGGAGCTGAAGGAGGAGTTGTGGGGTGATGTGTTCGGAGAGTTCACCGGTGCTGTCATTGGATTGAATAGTCGCAGTCGGGCTATGAGGTTGAGGGAACTTGGGTGGAAGCCGATCGAGAAGGACTGGAGGCGGAGTTATGTCGAGGATGAGTTGCCGGAGATTCTTAAGGAGGACCAGGCTGGGTTTGGCGGGTATAAGGGGACTGTTGCATCGTAGAGGCCAGATCCTGAGGTGTAGCGAGTCTCTCCGTCGTCGATCACCGCCATCTAATGTCCTCGCCCATGGTTGCCTAACCCTCAAATCCAAGCCTTCGACCTAAACCTCGTCTTAACATTCAACCTCATGGCATAAAGAAACAGAAAGAAATGAATCAGCATCTTGACGGTAACAAAGTCGCAGAGACCAGAGTGAGCATCGAAGTGAGGAAAACAGAAAGCTGTTAAAAACCGGTCACGCGAGCACCTCAGCGCTCTTAAGAAAGCAAGGCATGCGCAAGGGAGCGATTGGACGGACGAACGTAGCTCGTACGAGGGGAAAGGAACGAACCTAAGCAAGCATGCAAGCAACCAAAGCTTGACATGGGCCCGAGACCTGGGCATGCCGTGGCAGGGACGAATTTTCCCTTTGAAAACAGCAAAATCAAGGCGCAAGGCGATGATGTCGACTTGGCTGTGTAAGAAGTTCCGTCGTGGCACTGCCTTCGCTCGCCGATGAATGGACCCTCGGCCGCGTCATTTTGCTTCGGTCGCTGGGCTGGCAGGAATCTGGCTGTGTTCCTGGCTGCTGTACGAATCCCGCAGAGCTTAGCAAGGTCTGGGGTTGGTCTTTGATTGGTTAGCTGAACGATTGAAATTCTTCAAAGTTGTCAGCGACAGAAGTTTGAAGAGAGCGAAGACTTAAGAGTTTCGCCCGGAAGTCGAAAATGGTGAATGACGTGACACCTAGAACTATTCTGCCCGCAGAAGCCACTCCTCATGCCTCAGCGTCGAGCGAAAGTACGAACAGTGAGCTCACGCTTACCAGTACGACTCCTAATGGGATATAGCACAGGTCCTAACGGCGGGTGATATGCTTGTTCGTTGTAGAGTCGATGTAATATCCTAGAGGTTCCATAAATCATGTCAGCGGATTTACGCACACTGCCTATCGAATAAGTTGTTGGGGAAACTTGTCTCGCTTTCGAACATGTCTTCCAGTCCACAGCTGCCTGTGAATCCAACTTCGGAAAAGAAAGTTGGCAAATCGACCGGAGACTTGGGCAGCCACCCTCTGTATGCGCTGTCAGATGTCTCTGGTCGCTCCCACTCTCCGTCCACAACTTTGAGGACTTTGCGATCCAAGTTGTAATACACGTCTTCCAAATCCTCCGAATAATCACTTGGCACATCAAAGCTTGCGATCGTTCGGATAGCTTCGGCATCCAAGACCAAGCACACGGTGGTCCTGGGTCCCATCGGTAGTGGAATGTTTTTATCGCCAAAATCCGGGCGTCGTGCTCGTAGCAGAGCTATGAAGGTAGCACGGACTCGGTCCAGCGATGCACCTGACAGTGATCCTGGGTCTTCAACAATGTCCAGCCGAAACCGTTTCCAAGCTTCGTCTGCGACAGATGGACTAGTTCTCTTTGCCGCACGACGTCGAAGGCTGAAGTGTGTACACTGAACCAGCTTCTCCACAGCTGCTGGGAGAAGTGATTGACTTTCGGATCCGTACTCAGTCACAAAGACATAGAATCCCCAGGTTCGATCTCGAATGGCGTCCTCGAGAGCAAGCTGTTCTTCTTCGGTGAGAGGAGTTTCATCCGGCGTCTCGGGCTCACATGTGGAGGCTTGATGCTTGTCGACCGCGCGGATCAGGCTGTAGATACTATCGCGAGCGGCTTGATGTGCCTCGGTGAGTTCTTGAACGGTGGAGAATCCCGAATGTGCATCTTGGACAGCACCTGGTCCAGCGGAGTATGTTGGTAAATCCCGAATCCTGGGTACGGGATGGTCATCGAGAGAGGAGTCGACTGGTGACACTTGGCGCGGCGGCGGATTATTATCAGCTCGGCCTGTCATGATGGCGTCTGTCGATGGAGCTGGAGGTCAGTACAGAGAAGAGCAGAGATGGAACGACAACGATGAAATGCTGTGCCGTCAAGTAGGCGCTTCAAACGAGAGCGTCAATTGCAGCTGCCCTGTTGGTTGGTTGGAAGGAGAGCAAGATGGCGTGTCCAAGCTGTCAACAGCCGTGCGGTTGTTGGTGAGCATTGGCATCTTTGTGTCGGTGATCTCGTCTTAAGCGCATGATGATCTTGGTTGTTGCGAAGGAGAGGCGAAGTGTTCCAGGTTGCCCATGAATTTCGGTCATGAACACAGAGTTTTGGCACTACGGACACTCCCGCAGCCGATCTGCCGACTGCCGAGCTCATATCCTTGCCTTTCAACTTTCTCTTTGAACGCACAACAACTGCGCTTCACAGCGCAACGACAGCACCGGGACCGCCAAACCTCACAAAATATCATCAGAATATCGCAACCATCATGGCGACCCCGAGAGGACAAGGCAAGGTCATGTCGAGCCGCCTGGCTGGCATGGCCTTCATGCAACGCGCTGCCGCATCCAGTCCCAAAACACCCAGCACACCCGCCGAACCGCCCGCCAAGAAACAACGCCTTTCCAACGGATCCAGCATACGGTCACCCGCGACGCCTGCTGACAACGCGAATTCCGCGGGAGCTGTGGAGAACGAAGCCGCAAGCAAGGGCGAGACCAAGTGGTACCTAAGCTTCAAAGCACCTCAGGTCCAACACACCGAGTCGCCATTGCGCATCGTCTCCGCGGGCTACTCTACTCTGGACAATGCTGGTCAGGATGACGAGCTGCAAGCCACTGAAGATGGCGAAGAGAAGGCGAAACCTCAGGTGGCTGGAAGAAAGACATTCGGCAATTTCAAGAAGGTAGAACCTAAGAAACAGGACGAGGATCTGTCCGAGGATGAGGAGAACAGCGAAGAAGATGGCGAAGTCTCCGACGATCCAACAGGTGTACAGGCCCTGATCGCACAGGGCCGCAAAGACGCCACGGAGCGCGCTCGCGCAGAACGCAAAGCGAAAAAGGAAGCCGACAACGCAGAATCACAGCGCTTGGCCGAATTGCGACGGAAGAAGGATGTCAATCTTAACAAGGTGACGTCAATATCCTCTGGCGGCGGCCGACCATCCGGTGGAAACAAGAAGGAGAATTCGTATCTCGACAACATGGTATGCCATCGCTGCAGCGAGAAGGGGCATATGAGCAAGAACTGCCCGCAGAAAGGGCAGCGGAGGTGATCGACTGGACCGGATACTTTCTGGGCCAATCTTCGGAATCGGCCGAGAGCACGTGAGTACGTGAGTGTCGGTCTCTTGAACTGACTCTTTCGAGCTGTGGTTAAGATGGATTGATAGTGGACACATTGCTACAGTCAGCCGTGTTGCCACTTGACGTCCTGGTGGTAAGAGAGGCTATCATCTCTGCCAGAACGGCAGTCCAGGTGAGAGCACCCATGTCCCGTCTACTGTAAAACGCCTCGCGACCATTGTTGATATCCCAGCGCGTTGTGCCTCTGCAGAGTGAGTAGCTCCATTCGACTTACCACTCTATCCATGTCAAGAAGTAGACAGGACTTGCTTTACTCTCGACTACGAGACAAAAGGGTACTGCTGGCTTGGTCTCGGACCAAATTACTCTATCACACCCAATGCTTTCAGCTCCGTGGTTAGTCATCCGCTCTTTCCCAATCTTTCCCTTCGCTCCTTCCATTTCTAGCCACCGCCATCCCAGTCACCATTCTATCAGATCCATAGTCTACCCACATAAATATTGCAGCTGGACCTTGACAGCCAAGAGGAAAGGTCATTGCAAGTTCAAGCATAACTTCCAGGCCTCCGTCGCTTTCTTACCGAACCCGAGGCGTCTCGACTGGACTTACCACAGAACAAACCCCTACCAGGTACCATTCATCTTCACAAGGAACCCTCGACAACACCCAAGAGCCCCCAGAATCGACCCAATATGCCCTCACAATTCACCCTCCACCCCCTCCAACCCTCCGAAATCCCCCGCTGCGTCACCATCTACTTCGCCTCCTTCCAAAACGCCCACTCCCACGGCTGCTGGCCCCGCACACCCGCCGTGCGCGCCTGGTGGGAGAAAATGCTCCGAGACGAAATCAACGAAGCCGGGGCACATTGGTTGACAGCCAAAGACGAGGAGTCTGGCGAAGTGGTGGGTTTCTGTAAATGGGTCGAGCCGCAGCCGGGGAAGGAGGTCGATCTGAATCTGCCGGAGTGGCCTGAAGGCGCGGATGTGGAGTTGTGTAATGAGACTTTTGGGACTTGGGCGAGGAGGAAGGGGGAGTTGATGGGGAGGAGGGGGTTTTGGTGTAAAATTCCCTTCTTCCTGCTTTGTTGTATGTGATGAGGCTGATTGATCTCGTGTAGATCTTGAAATCGTCGCAACTGATCCAGCATATCAAGGCAAAGGAGCCGGATCGTTGATGCTTCGCTGGGGAACACAGAAAGCAGACAACCAGAAAGTCGAAGCCTACCTCGAAGCATCACCCGACGCCGTCCCTCTCTACGAGAAGTTCGGTTTCAAAGAGGCCGCCCGGACAGACACCTTCATCGACAACGAAAGGGTCAAGGCGACGTGGTATCGAAATTTGTTCATGATTCGCCAGCCGCAGCAATAAAACACTACCTCCTTGTATATTCACCTCACGACTTCTCACTCGCCCGATACTTCAAATAAATCTTCTCATCCGGCTTATGCGCCGTATGGTTATTGAAATTCACCTTCGGCACCTTCTCCACCGGATTCCCCACCTCATCGCACAACCGCACTTCATCGAAATACGCCATGAAGAAAGCAACAATGATATTGTTCTCCAACTTGGCGAACCGCATGCCGAGACAAGGGTGTCGAGCAACTCCTGTGAAACGAATTAGTAAATCGTACGATGTCATTCGAAGTGTTTTACGAAGATACGAACCCCATCCCATCCACGCGTACGTCTGCTTCTTGTCTTCCTGCCGCTCGGGCAGATATCGGGAAGGGTCCCACTCGGTCGGGTTCTCGTATATCTGGGGGTTGAGGTGCATTTCGCCGGCCGCGAGGGTGACGTATGCGCCGTTGGGGATGATTTCTCCTGAGGCTAGTTGGATGTCTTGACCGGACATGTTTTTGCGGAAGGCGGTGCCCAGAGTTTGGAGACGGATGGAGTCTTTGAGGCAGATGTCGATGATGGGGAATTCGCCTTCCCAGGCTTCGATGGGCACGCGCATGAGCTTCTCTTTGAGGGGGATGGACTCATCAGGAACGTATTTGTCGGCGACAGATTTGACTTCGCCGCGTACGCGGTCCATCCAGTAGGGCTTGTTGGCGAGGTAGCAGAGGATCCAGGCTGCGTTGATTCCGGAGTTGAGTTGACCGGCGAAGAGAGACCCCAGGACGAAGGTCATGATGTCGGTGATGCTATCGCCTTGGTCGAGAAGGAATTGAAGCGCATCGTCCTCTCTTCGTCCAGTGTTCTTGCGCTCGTCGATGACTTTCTTGAAGATCATGTACAACTGGGCACCACCGTAGTATCGTTTAAGCTTCGAGGGCAGTGGCATCCAAGGGTAAGCGATGGTCCAGCTCGATGTCGCTCCTTCGATAGCTTCGTAAAGTTCGAGACACTTCGCCAGCTGCACTGGGTCATTGGCAATCTCGCTCGCAGCAACAGTCCGCATGGTGAACTGGAACACCATCCGATAGATGCTGTCAAAAGGGTCCGTGATACCAGTCGGGTTCGCCTTGAGTCTCTCCATGCTGGCACGGGCATCCAGCAGCAACTGAGGCAACCCTTTCTTCAACATCGGCCCCTTCAATAGCGCGATCAGTCTTCCAGTGAAGTACTTGCTGAAAGCACTATCGCCACCGTGCGAGTCCGCAAAGACATTGTTTTCAGGCTTGACCTCTGGACTGCCACCCAACAACGCCGCGTAACCCTCCGCAAACGCGAGACCTTTGTGCTCGAAGAAAATCTTGCGTTCCTTCTCACCGGAGAGTGCGATGACTGGCCATTGTCCCGCATAGAAGGAGAAGTTTCCAGTAGCTGACTTGGCGACAGATCTGACGTAGAAATCCCATCGTTTGAAGAAGAATGTCATGGATCCCAGCAGTGGCCAGTAATCGTCCGTCGGCTTGGGGGCATTTTTCGGGAACGGCGGTTTGTGGAAGAGGTAGTAGAGCACACTCGAGATGATGAGAAGTGAGCCGAATGCAACGGGCAGCGTCAGTGAAGACGAGCCGTCGGCAAGGCTGAGGAGTGCCATGGCGCTGGGTCGAGTAAGTGAAAGGAAGCGAAGAAGTAGGTGGTTCGGGAGAGAAGTAATGAAGTGTAGTGCTTATAGCATCGAATGGGGTCCAAGCCAAGGGTAAGGGCAAGGATCAAATGGCAGTAACGATCCTTCAACACAGGGCAGGTGTCAGCGACTAGCGGAGAAGGAGCAACCAACACCCTTGCCAAACGAAGGTCGCTAGTTCTATCACTCTTCGCCAGCAACGCGAAGTTCGAACCGAGGAGAACAGCAAGCAAGCATGCCAACGAAAAACTGCGAAGCGATCAGCGTACGGGCAACGAAAAGTCTACGACGTCAGCCAATCGATTCGCCGCAGTGCCATTGTTGGTGTAACAGCACGAGCTCTCGGTTGCTCGCCTTCCGTCCGTCACCTCCTGCTCGAAACTTGCTGGCGGAAGCAATGATTTCCGTGTCTTGCAGGGTTTGGACGCCGGGCTAGTCGGTGAGAGCTGATTTGATGCTTCTGGGCATGGTACGCCTGGCGCGACCAGCACCTTGTCGAACACCGGTGGTTGGGATTGGGTTGGCGCTAGAGAGACTCAATTCTGAATTGCCGCTTGGGGGCCGTGCTTGCTGACTACACAGGGAGGGCTATTTGACAAGGACCGTCCTGGCAATGTAATACTTATTGTCTCCTCGTACACCCTGTTCTTGCTTTCAAGTAGAGACTTGTCAGTCCTTACATCGTACGATGAATGTATAACTTCCACCGGATGTCTTGGAGCCGTCTGTACAGCGACACTCCAAGAGAAGAAGTATCCGCGATGTTCCTCTTCCATCCATTATTGAAAGCCAGACTGTAAGAACCTCCTACCCATCTCATCAAGAAGTGCGAAATATTGTCATTCTGATACTTACCCGATCCAGTAGCAGGTCTATCTTCTATACGATAATCCTTCGCTCCTTTGGCTTGGGAACTCCTCCTTCTCACTCCTCATCTTCCTCGTCCGCCTCTTCCTTCTCCTTCTCCTGCTTCTCCTTCTCAGCCAACAGATCCTTGACCCACTTCTCGGCCAGCTCTACGGCTGTGCGAGGTTCCTTCTTGTACCTCATCAGGTGGTTCTGGATCTCCGCCGGCGTGAACGTGTCGTCCGGAATGTGGCCTGCGAATTCGATTGCAAGTTCCTCGAGGTCGTTCGCGGTCAAAGAGGCCAACTTATTCTCTGAGTGAGGCGTCAAATTGCCGTTTACCGCCTTACCATTCGCATGTCCGTTGGCATGGGCTTTGGCTTTCACGCGCCCGTTCGTCAGAGTTTCGGTCAGGTTCGGCTCGATCGTGTCTGGGATCTGGTCTGAAGCCGCATACATCCTGACGAAAAGCTCGCTGATTTGTTCCTTCATCGCCAGCTTGAACTCGACACGACGATCAACTCGCCCTGGACGGACTAATGCAGCGTCGAGCTTCTCAGGATGGTTCGTGGTCATGATGAGCACGCGACCTTCGTGAGTTGCGACGCCATCGATCGCATTGAGGAGACCAGAAAGCGAAATGCCAGAATTGGATTGGTCGTTCTGGGTCATGTTGCCCATTCGTCTCTTCGGCTTGGAGTCCTGGGCGCCAGCTGGTGCGGTGATGGACTTGAGCTCTCTGGCTAGGTCCTTCAGCGTATACTCCTCATCTTTCTTCGGCTTCTCCTTCGAATCCTTGCTGGCAACTTCCTTCTTGTCGTCTTTCTTCTCGTCCTTGCTCTCTTCCTTCTTGTCCTTAGTCTTCTTCACCTTATCAGTCTTGCCACTCTGCGCATCTCTAATCAACCCAGCAGCATCGACATCCTCCAACAAGACAATACAGCGTCTCGGCAGACCGTTGAACAGCTGCATCAAATCACCCTCAGTCAAAGTCGGCTCCTGGAGACTGATAGCGAAGATCTCCAATCCAAAGATACCAGCAAGAGCGAAGCTCAAACTCGTCTTTCCAGTACCTGGTGGACCATGGAAGAGATACCCACGTCGATACGGAATGCCTCTCGTTGCATACCACTTGGGCGACGAAGGATGAAGATACTCGTTCATATCCTTGATGATGCCGGACTTCTGCTCAGCATCAAGGATCACAGTCTCCATCGGACGCGAAGGCCTCGACGACGTCTTGCTCCACGCACCTCCCCAGCGGGCTCTATCCTTTGGAGTCGGGTGGCGAATCGTTGTGGTATTCCGCAATCTGTTCAACGACCAGATCTTGATGGTCCTCAGCAAGTCTCGAATCGGCGCAGTATCGCGCCCAATGCAATCAAGCTGGATCACATCATCATCTTGTTGGCTGCCAAACTGCACCTGCAGTCTCTGGCCCACCGCAGGTCTCTGCGAGCGCCGGAAGAGGAAGAAGCGGCCTTTGTGCCACAGCATATGCCGGCCGTAATACGGCTCGAATCGAGGAGGCGTCCTCGCGCTCCACTTGTTGTAGTCGAACATGCCGTTCTCGTCGAGCGCCTCGCTGGATTCATCAAGAGCCCCGTCTGCTTTAGAGCCATATTGCGTCTTCGCGCGGACCGAGCGTCTTGAAGCCGAGCCCTGGTTCTCTGCCAGCCAGCCCATGACCATATCGAACAGGTCATCGTGCTCGTCGATGAATACTGATGACATGAAGAGTGCACGGAAGGCTTCTTCGCCACGCTGAGCGAGGAACTGGCCAGCTTTGATAAGGGCGAGGCTTATCAGGCCGATGGAGACGAAGAGTGATATGTCGATGCCGAGGACTGCATTGATGTATCGTGAGATGATACCATATCCGGGAATTAGGGCCTCGAGGAGGTTAGGCGGTAGGTCGCTGAGTGCGATAGGTTCGGTGCCGTTGGGTTGTGGGAGGTTTGAGGCGGCTGGCAAGGCCTTGGCCAGCCGTCGGAAGTCCATGTTGTGGTGGTTTGATGTGAAGCTTCAGCCTGAAACACGCAGCGATCAAGGATATCTTCTTTGCAACTTCAAAGTTTAAAGTCGAGTGAAGTCTTGGAGCCGACGAGAGCAGATGTTACTCTTTTATACCTGTCACTCAGGCAAAGGCCAAGAATCTGCACAATGTCAAAAGGTTGCACGCCCTGGAGAGGACGCACAGCAGTGGATTCTTAAGACGAAGGAACCGGTGTAGTGAATGTGAGGCTCAAACAAAGCGGCCAGCAAACGCCACAGTCATATGGAGTAGCATGCATGTGCATGACAGGCAGCAGGAAGCGACGAATCGCCTCTTTCGCCACTGCGACTTTCTAAGCAGCTAGCCGTAGAAATGCCGCTGCCTGAGGGCGACGTCGCCTAACTCCATCAAAGTCGAGATCGTGACTCAACAGAATACATGCACACGCAAACCATTCGTATCCTGTGGAAGTGCAGTATCGGGAGGCCGCCACCAAGCTGATGCACGCTAAGGAAGTTCAGAAGAAGTGCAGTCACGAAGGAGCAACTGAGCTTGCACGAGCTCTCTCAGACGTCCTTAGCCTGCATATGTCAACTTAACGATTGGTGGAGTAGAGGCCGCATGACGCCGCAGAAATGCATTGCAGCTTCCACCCCTGTCGCTTCAGCCACGAAGAATAGACTGGGTGGAGAGTATGCATACGCTCTTTGGCGGGTACATCGTAAGTACAGGGCCTCCAGTAAGGAATTGCGAAAAGCGTGCATGTTGGCGGCTTTCTCGCAAGCACTACTCATTAACATTGTCCCAGATACGTTACCTCTTTCCGATCTCCTCAGCCATCTCTTCCTCCTTCCCATCCAAGGCTCAATAAGTCAACCCATCCAAATCATACCTCACCAACCGATTCGCCGTCAACTGCGTAAACCAAATCGCATTCCCAATGCCCCTCGTAAAAGGATTCCCCACCTGCTTACACGTAATCCCCGTGCCCACAAACAACGGCACACTGACAGGCAATGGCACCACAGTTCCGGGCATGACCTGCACAAACGTTAGCCAAATATCCTAACCTCTTCAATCTCCAGCTCCAACTCACGATCTCAGTAAAGTTATTCCTCCTCGGATTATAAACCCCCAAAGTATTCGACGTAACATGCGAAACCCAAACATTATCCTGATAATCCTGCGCAACCTCATCAGCCGCCGTGATGGGGAACTCGGAGTAGAATTTAATCGCTTTGGTGCGTTGGTTGATAGATGCGATGCCTCCCGACGTGACGCACGCGAACCAGAGGAGGTAGTCGCCCGTCTTGGGGTCTTTCGTTTCAGCGCGAACGACGACGGGGTTGAGGACGCCGAGGGGGAGGGGGAATTCCTGGATGGTGCCGGTTTTGCGGTCCAGACGGCCGACTTTGTTGCCGACGAATTCGAGGAACCAGATTCCGCCGTCTTTGGCGTAGTACATCCCCAGAGGCACGGCTAGTGGTGTGGGGACGTTGAAATAGCTGAATTTATGTGTTTTGTAGTCGAATTTGGCTATCTGATTTGCCGTCGTCATGGAGAAATAAACCCCATCCGGGGCAGTGGTTAGATCGTTCAAAGGCTCCAAGTTGCCGACTGGTTGCAGGAGATTATCCGGCGTGAAGACCCTGGTCTTAGATGTGCGGACATCGTGCTGGACGAGCTGGTTACGGTTGCCGTTGGAGAAGTACATGAGTCCGTCGAAGCCATTGCGGATTGCGCAGGTTAGGAAGGCGGCTTTGGCGGCGCCTGGGATTGGCAGGGTTTGGTTTGGGAGGAGGGGGGTTGTGAAGGGGATGTCGTATTCAGTGAGTTCGCCGGTGTGTTGGTTGTATCTGGGAAACACTCCGTCAGCACCACCGTCCCTCGAATATCGAATTGGTGCTGGGACCATACTTCACGATTTTATTCGCCAACAACTCCTGCACATAAACCAATCCATCCGGCCCTTCAGAAACATCACAAGGCCCCGAAAGCGGCGTCTTCATATACGTATAAGTAAACCTTGCCGGATCGCCATTGACAACATTGACAGTCTGCGCCGTCGCCAGAGCCGTGAGGCTCAGCAGAGTGAGGCCGAGCATCGTTGCTGGTCGTCGTATGATGGCGAGGTTAGAAAGAAGAACACCAAGCACCTACAAGTATTTCCAGCCTCCCACTTCACCCGAGGCCATGCTTCTTACTATTAGTACGAATTTCTCGACCTCAGCGAGTCGCATTTCGTCGATCGTATTGCAAAGTTCAAGCCATGATGGTGGGGTGCAGCGATTTGTGCCTGTTGCGGCGATCAGTCAGGACGGCAAAGTCCTTTTTGGGTGAAGCGTTTAGGAACGCCTTGTGGGATGTGAAAAAGAATGGAGAACGTACCACGTGATTGCAACGTCTGTTCTCAAGTCCAGAAAGTGCGACCAAGCAGCTGTTCATCAGATTGGCTGTCGGAGACAACGGGTTCGCTGAGAGAATGCCGAGATATGGTAAACTCTTCAATTTTCCTCGAATCAGCCGAAACACGCACCGAGGGTATCAACAATCGGGGTACTTATATACAAGAATCGCTCACCGAAACCAAAGACTCCCAACTGCTGTTTTGTTGCGCTCAAACGGTGTATCCGCCAGGCGTGACTTCTCTCCAGGGTCGGATGGGCTGTGTCTCCTCCAACTCGACCACCCACCAGAGGGCTTGCTTCGCCTTGTCGATTTCTTTGCTCAGCTCGTGAGCTCGAGCGAGTGTCAGCCAGGCCTCCGAATTGTCCCAGCCGGCGTGCTTCGTCAAGTTAGACAGAAGCATATATGCTCTGTCGCGAGCGGCAAGTCGGTTGAGTTCGGCAGGCGACGGGTCGATCTTGCGTTCCTTCGCCTCGAGAGGTTCAGGTTCGACGACGACAGAAGTTCGTCGGGAGGGCAAAGTTGTCAAAGTCGCGGATGAGGTTGGCCGGGTCAGCGAAGGCCGGGCTTCGTTGATAAGCGACAACGAGCCTGACGCAGATGGCAGCGGTTGGACCGGCACTTGCGGTTGCTCGGCAGGCATCTTCTCTTCGTAGATGTCCATGAGCAGGTTTGAAAGTCCGATGATCCCTGCAGGATGGTCAGGGTAGTAGGAAATGGCTTGCTCGTAGGCTGCCATGGCTTCGTGTGGTCGCTCACGACTAAGCAGCAGCAATGCTTTCTGTAGCAGGTCAGCGAAATTCGATATAACAAATAGTAAATACTCACAGTTGACCACACGTCCGCCCACAGCTCGTCGATGCTCTTCCCGCTGCCCCATCCTTTGGAGAAGAGTCGCCGAGCATTGGACCCATCCTCAGACCGCGCGAGCTCCAGCTCCAAGGACTCTGTCAGTTTGAATGCATCGTTAATCAAATTCTCAGCATCGTCCAGAGTTTCTGCCCGAATGTACAGCTCTGCACTGAAAAGCCATGACTTCACCAGAACGCTCACTCTATGCCTTCGCTCGTGAATGGGCAGAAGCTGGGGTTCTGGGATTGTACTTGGATTGGCCGGGTGCGGTGCTGGTAGCCGGACGTCCTGATGTGGAGGCTGATCATCGTGGCCAGGCGGAGGAGGATGATGATCGTGTGGACCGTTGTGCGCCATGTCACCCAATGGCTGATCTGGCTTCGTCTTATCGCCGACTGCAGCTTTGTCTGGGGAGGGAATGGCCTTTTCATCCAACGATGCCTTCTCTTCCACCTCCGGTAATCTCCTCTCGGTGCTTCGTGATCGGGCGCGTTGGAAAGGCAGATGAGGTAGGTGGTGACGATGGTGTGGCTTCTCTGCTGCGACGCCGTCCTCGTTCGTAACAGTGATGGCAATGGGCGGGCCAACACTCTGGCCATTCGAGGTTGCAGAGACGTCTTGAGTAGATGGTGGAGCCAGACTCTCATCGACGGAGACCAGAGATCTTTGTCTGATTGTGTCTTTCTCACCGCTACTACGAGCCGACCTTGACGACTTCGGTCTGATACTGCCGGTGATGCTTCGCAATGTACCGCCCAGTCGTGAAGGCGCGTGTGAAGCTGCTGTTGGAGGTGGCTTGGCGATGACTTCGGCCACGACTTCCTCAGGCTTGCCAAACAGCCTCGAATAAAGGCTGAGTAACTCAGCCGTCAAGTCGATCGCCTCTTCAGAGCCTTCTGTCAGCTCGAACAGCAGGATTTGGGTCATCTTGATCTGCATCAAGCTCTCCTTTTCGAACCCTTCCATTTGATCGACAATACCTCTTAGAGTAGCTGCCGACTTCTCCGGGTCAGCTGCGCCTGTGTTGCCAAAGAGGATCTTGGATCCGCCAAATTGCCTGTAGGCAGCCTCACAGATGTGGACTGCGGTCTCGTACTCCTGTTCCGCGGTCGAGCACAGTGCAAGCAAATGCCATATGGGGATGAGTCGCTTTTCGAGATCAATGGCTGAAACAGCAGCATTTCCGTTGCTTTGCTGAGCGCGACCAACAGCCTCAATCGCAGATCTCGCAACGTCTACAGCGCTGGACACGTCCCGCATATCAGCGAGTACCAATGCCAGTGCGTGGGCGGTCTCGATGCTGTCGGCGTCATATTTCTCCGCGCGTCTGAGGTTGTTGTTCGCTTCCGCAAGCATCGGCCGCTGTGTCTCAGCCTCGTAAGTCAGTCGTGCCCAGTGTGCTTGACTGACACCAAGTGCCCTGTACGCAGCAGCCAAAGTCTCCGGCCGGAGTATTGATGAAGTCGGCTGGCTGGAGGGTCGTGATCCATTCTGAGCAGCGTCTCCGTTTGTCAAAGTAACCTCTGGGCTAGTAGGTCGTTGTTGTTCAAGCCACTTCTGCATGGAGTGGGCGATTTCGACGGCTCTCTCCGCCTGCTCCCTGTCCCCGTATCGACAAAGAAGTCTCACCGCCTCGGCGGCTGTGTTCATAGCGAGATCATCACTGTCCAAGCCGATCTCATGCTTACCGGTCTTCTCGGCTCGCGCTTTGCCCTTGTCCACAATCTCAACATAGCTGTCGAATGCGTGCATAGCCAGATCGAATTCACCGAGGGCCGCATGCACTGTAAAGAGCTCTCGCAAGATTGGCGTGGAGTGGAATGTCTTCGTGGCTGCGCGATAGAGAATATCGAGAACTCCACGTGATACTGATCTCTTTCCACCATCGCTCAGGTCAGCATCCGTCCACGCCGAGCCAGAGAATATTCGCCAATTAGAGATGACCTGTTCAGTCCATTCCTCGACCTCTGCATTTGACTGACTGGCTTTCGGGAACTTCGTCTCGTTGAGCAGAAGTGATTCGTAGGTCGCTTCCACGCGCTTGAGTTCTGCCCTTTGTTGCCTTCTCGCTGATTGACGTTGATCATCCGAGATGGAAGTATCGGGCAGAATCAAAGCTCCTGCATCTTGGCCCGGGGCATACAAGAGACCGTGTTGAAGGATAGTAGACAGCAGATCGTAATAGGCCTTCCAGACTTGACGGCGTGGAATGTCCAGATGAGAAGGAGACGAACTTCCGCCACTGGCTGAGGAAGCTCGCTGCCAGAAGTCTCCCCACGATCTGAAGGCAGTGTACGTCTCACTGAAGTCCTGCAAAGATGGGGAAGGCATCTTCTTGACACTGTACATGCACGCGCGAGCCAGCAATCGTTCGGTCCACCTCCGCAGTTCGGGAGAACGATATCCAGGGGTCTTGATCACGGCGTCCTGGTACGATTCTCTTGCCTCACTTTGCCGTCCCACAGAGTCCAAGCAGGAGGCCCTAATGAAAGCGTTCTTGACCACGCACACTTCAATCCAACCAAGTGGTCCTGCCGAGCTCTTAGCAGTCGTCGACGGAACAACGGCCTCGTCCAACGCTTTCAACGCATCCACAGGGGCCTCCCTAAGCCAATGTATCTCCGCAAGACACGAACTGGCAACGAACGCATCATCCTGGTGCTCTTTGCTCGCAGCAGTTATCCCTTCAGCCAAACGGGGGACAACTTCGCCAAGTCCATGCAAGCTTGTCGATGTCGCGGAGGAGGCAGAGGTCGGACGGTGAGAGGCAGTAGCGACTTGCGATTCGGCGCGGGCGGCGAGAGTGAGGCCTGAAAATGCAACATGTTTAGCAAATATCCAAGGATTGTACCTTTACCCCTTTCACAGCATACATTTTCTTTCTGGCGCATGCTTGTCCACTTTACGCGCCAGCTCCGGTATCTCACTCCAACTGCCATTGCATAGCGCCTGATCGAGCAGGCCCAGATACCGCGCGCCCTTCTCCGAGTTGGGCGTCTTGTGGACGCTCATCGCGTTGTTCTGAAGCGCACCAGCTGTCGCTTCCTACGGCAACCGCATCGTGGTCGTCCGGTCGATCTCCAGTCCTGCAAAATCGAATTATGTGCTTAGTGAAGACAATGTCGACGACGTGGAAGCTGAGATGCCTCGAAGGAGCGTGGCCCGTGTTGAAAGTCCACAGCCCATAGGTTCGTCGTCATTTCAAGCTCGGATAGAACCGCCGCTAAGATTTATCCTGAACTGTAATTAACATTTCTTTCTTTCCATCTGAACTTCTTCCCATCGACATCAACAAATCGAGCTGCAATGGCTCCTCAGCCATCAGCATCTGTAGCGCTGCTACGATCGCTAACATTCCGAATATCCTCGACGCCCACCAAACAACTCCCTAGCGTCACGCCTCAAATCACCGGAGCAATCTGGAACTGCAGAGATCTTTTGTCAACTCCGACGGAAGCCAAGCAAAACAGCGAGACTTCAGTAGCCATTCATCGATTCAAGACTCAACTTACAACACTTCTGCAAGATCGATCAATCGAGGGAAGATGGGCTGCCGTTGTACTCGTCAAGTCGGTCATCGAAGCCGGAGGAGTTGAAGTTCTCTCCAAATGCAATGGCTGGGTCAAAAGCTTGCTGGGAATCCTCAAGAAACCGGATCCGCCAACAACTCGCATTCTGGCCGTCCTCACCCTGACTCGCATTTTCATGCTCACTTGGGATTACTCGAACTTGGTCCGGGAGATTACCACTCCAGCACTCACGGCCTTTGTCCCGACTTGTCTTTCCAATATCGAGAACAAACGCTGCTCTGCTCGAGAACTGGAGATCGTCTTGGAAGCATTTAATGTTCTGCTGCCACGCCACCCGACGATATTTCGCACGAACGAATCGAAACTACGGGCTTACTTGTCCAACATACTATCATCAACGTCTGGAAGTATCGAGGGTGCAATCCACTATAGCGAAAAATGTCGAAGCATTGCAAGTCGATTGCTGGTCCAATTGCACACCTGCGCTCCAAAACAAGGCGCAAGCGACAAGTGGACAGAGACACTCAATGCGACCACAGCTGCTGCGCATGCTACTTGCGATCGCATCTTCCGCGCCGTCGACGAAGACTGGGAGAGCGTATCTGGAGTTCAAGCGCCAGCTCCAGCGCAAATCAATGGAGAGGTCGAATTGGAAGGCGAAGACGCTGCTGGACTCAGGCCATGGAAGGGCGTCTATGCAGGTAGTGAAAGGCTTGTCAGTCTGCTTGATCTGATCAGGTCACATCTCTTGACAACAACGTCAGCAACAGTCTCAGTGCGTGTTGGTGCTGTTACTGATCTGCTCACGAGGCTGTTCGCCATCACGCTTCCTCATCAAAGCAATCAAAGCTCCATGAGAATCAACAGTCAGATCTCCAAGGACGAACGAGAAGCATTGTTTGCTGCTCTGCCAAGCATCCATGTTGCAGCGATGGGATTGTGCAGTGCCATGATGGAGCGATTTGGCAGCGAAATGGTCGGCTCAGTTCAGCTGCTCGTTGAGCACGTTACTCGAACATTCAAAAACGAGAGAAGCATACAGGAAGTTCGACTCGCCACTTACCGGGTATTGAGGAGCGCAATTGCCATCATCGGGCCATGCATGTCTAAAACGGACGTCGCCGAAATATCTCGAGTGCTCGACAGCTGCTGCGAGGAGATCATGCCGAGTGATAGTCTTTCTTTGTCTGGCACGCAGAACGGTGGCGGCATCAAGCAACAGCTGGGACTGGCTGGATCAAAGACGGTTCAGTCACATCCAACTGACAACACGGAGATCCGACAGGCCGCCATCGATCTTGTTTGCACTGCTCTTGTCCGACTGGACGCAACATGTCTCTCGCCAAAGCTGCGAGCACAGATCGATCGCGTTGCTGTTCTGTCGAGGAATGAACGTCTCCTATTTGCCAGCGTCCAGAATCCTCATCGGAAGCCGAATGATACCCGACTTCAGCCAAGTCTGCTTCCAATTCTAGCTCGAGAATTTGGCAATCAGCCCCAAGTGGAAGCGCTCTTACGACCAAGAATGCCGCCGATTGTGCAAAGAAAGGGAAGCAGTCAGCTTGAAGCAGAAGAGGAAGATGTCGATGAAGAAGTCGCTGACGAAGAAAATGCCGATGAGCACGATGGGTTCGAAACCGCGAACGAGAGTCCTTCAGAACCCTTCGCAACAGCATCAGCACAACCAGGAGACCTGGCTGAACCCCAAGGCAGTAAACGACCAGCGGCAGAGGAGGCTGGGGCTACGACATCAGCGAAGCGTCTCCGTGCATCTCCTGTCGCCGAGAGCCTGCTTCCAGATTCTGCTTCAACATTACCTGGACCGGACCCTGTGAGTGTTCAGCCAGGTGTTCCTTCGACAGTCGCGCTACAAGCACCCACTCCGGAAATCGTCACATCATTTCAGTCGACCGCGCACCAGCTTGACAACACCAATGCCGCAACTGGTGCAGATGGAGATACAGATGATGGTAGCGACGTGGAAATGGCGCCTTTGACTATGGAGCCTGATACTGACCCTGAGGACGAGGAGGATGATGACTGAGCGGACAAGAAAGGAACGCCAGTTCTGTCGGCTATCAACGACCAAGAGCGGCTCTGTCGCGCGTGCTCCAAGTCGCCACCAACGCAGCCATATTATCTGTGCCACAAATCCTCATATCAATCGAGCATAACGAAATGAAATCGACGCATCCAATTGGTCATGCAAAATGGAGGCTAACCTCCTTGTTCACTATCCAATGCACGATGATCTTGTGCTATTGGCTCCTACCGCTCAGGCCAAACTTTAATCCAGACGACAGTCTTTTCGTCGTGATGCAGTATCTCGACTTCTCCTGGCTCAAATTGCATGCTTCAAGTTTCCCAGCTGACAGAGTCTCGATGCTGGAGATGTTCAACAAGTCTGAGGTTAGACCTGTTCCTGGCGCTGGGTGTGGGCGGAATTGATGCCTCTCAGCCTTTCCATCAACGCGGGCTTCTGGACCCTGCGCGCCTGCATGCGAAAGCAGAGCCTCATTGGAAGACGTTGCGCCAACTGCCATTTCGACTCGCCGATAAAGTGATTTGCACACAGAACGAGACAAGTGCAGGTACAGCCTCATGTGCCATTGACGAAACGCTCGAGTGTATGAAGTCAAAGGAGTATCTGGCGCGGCTGAGTCCTAGAGTTCTCCTACCGTCCACGGCGAAACAGCGACGTGAACACGCCGCTGCTCCAACGACCCGCCCTTGACAGCAAGATGATGTTACTGCTCTGGCTCTCATTGGCATGGCCATGCGCAATGGCCCAGCAAGCCTGCTGGTTCCCCGACGGCGAAACCCCCTCTCCACAAGATACACCCTGCAACCCCTCCGACTCCGTGTCCCACTGCTGCAACCCGAATGCTTACTGCCTCGCCAACGGCCTCTGCCTCAGAGCCGGCGTCATCTCTCGCGGCAGCTGCACCGACAGGTCATGGAGTGATCGTGCGTGTGGACTATACTGCCTGGGCGCCAGCTCATCAGGAGCGACTATGCTACCTTGCCATGGAGGCACGTCGAACCTGTCTTGGACGTGTGATTTTGGGACATTTATTTGCGATGTGTTTCCCGTTGATCCGTGGGATATTGTTTTGAGGGGGCACCAGGTGCCGCTGGCCGCGACTGTGAGTGATGGGGTGTTGGATGTTGATCCTACGGCCACTGGGACGGTATCTTCTGTAAGCATACAACTACTTTAATCCAGGAGAGAGGGCGCTGACAATCCATTTGACGAGGAATGCTTCCACGCCAACATCGATAAGCCCTGCCGCGACATCGGCAGCTGCAAAAGGAGGCAGTGATACTGCTGCCATAGTGGGAGGCACGGTGGGAGGCGTGATAGGAGGTCTGACACTCGGTGCAGGGGCGCTGTACCTCTTCTTCCGTCGAAAGATGAAGAAGCGGCATGATAATGTGCAATCGATGGAAGAGATGGAGCACAAGACTGGCCCTGCAGAAGTTCCGGCGACGGGACGTCAGGGAGGATATTACAAGCCGGCTGAGCGAGCGGAATTGCAGACCACGATGGACATGGTAGAGTTGGGGGATGGGCGTGATCGTGCCTGATATCGCAAGGTCGGCTCAACAACTCTGGTGGACAGTTGTCTGTGTCCCGGAGTTGTTCTCCGTTATCATGCCGCTCGTTATCCCTGCAGCAGGCTATGCGGTATGCAAGTCTCGGGAAATACACCGAGTCTGATGGTTTGTTGGCCAAAGGGGAGACCACGCCCCGAACAATGATGGCCTGTTAGCGATGAGAAATACCCCGAACATGGTTGTCCAGCCCTATACATGGGTGTTGGCTACGAAGCGGCTACGTCTGAAAAAAGTCGACGGCGATTAATAATACCAGGTTGTGTCTCGCACATACTTCGTATGCATCCTTCCTAAAGAGCACCAGAACGACAAGTCCTGGCGAGATCGACTTCGGCAAATGCAAGCAAGTAGACACGTAGTCGAGGCCAGACGGAGACAAATCAAACCATCTCCGATCTAACGAACGACCATCTCTTTTTCAGTTTGTCTAAACAGCGGGGTACAGGCGAGTGGCTTCGCAAAACGAACACCTTCGCACCCTCGTATGCATTTTCGCGGCCACCTATGCCATACCGAGGCATGGGCTTGAGCGACGTCCGAACAAGGTTTGCCTCGAGGGGGTCTTGGACCAATGGCCACTGCTCTCGTGCAGGCGATCGTTCCAATCAAGGGTGTCTATTTGTCGTTCTGTCACGTGTTTGTCCAGTGCCGTCTTTACCGCTTCGATGGGCCTTCGAGATGCTGTGATGCTTTGGGCCGTTTCTGAGACCAGAGCAGCAGAGCGAATGAGAAGCTTGGTGATTACTCGGACTTGAATGATTTCACACTACTGCACGCTTCCCCACACCCGAATTTGATGGGTTCCGAAGCCATGGTCGAGGCCGGATGTGCTGCGGACGTTCTTAAGGTAAGCTGAGTCGTCCACTTTTTGTTTTGCCTTCGTTTCCCTTTCAGCTTTCCCTCTCTCTCGCCATTGTCTCTCCCACCCACCCATTGACAACACCACTCGACGACGACGATACACCCACCATGGAGACACTCCTCCGCCAGTCGAGGGCCATGTGTCCCTTCCTGAACAAGACGTCGCCCGCCACCCTGCGCTCCATGTCGACCAGCACCACCATGCAGCACGCTGCCCCGGGTGGCGGTGCCATGAGCAACCTCCAGATCATCGCCCGCCGCTGCCCCGTCATGGGCAAGGCTTTGTCTGTCCAGAGCGCCCGCAATGGCAACTCCGCCCTGGCCGGTGCCTTTGGTGGCTCTCGTGCCTATCATGCCAAAGTACCTCGGGCCAACTTGCACACCTCTCGTCCCAATGAAGCCCAGGCCGTTGACATGCACTCGATCCGCCGCGAGCATCCTCCTTACAGCCCACCCAATGCCAAACCCGCCGCTGCAAGTCAATTCACGAACAAGCAACATCTTGCCACCCCACCACCGCCACCGCAGGCCGCTCGCTTTGATTATGAGGGTTTCTATACGAATGAGCTGGACAAGAAGCACAAGGACAAGTCGTACCGCTACTTCAACAATATCAACCGTCTGGCGCAGGAATTCCCCAAGGCGCATATGGCCACCCGGGAGGAGCGTGTAGATGTGTGGTGCTCGAATGATTATTTGGGAATGGGCCGAAACCCGCAGGTGCTGAAGAAGATGCACGAGACGCTCGATATGTACGGATCAGGAGCTGGTGGCACTCGTAACATTTCTGGACACAATCAACATGCCATGGCTTTGGAGGGAACTCTGGCCAGACTGCACGCCAAGGAAGCCGCACTGGTTTTCTCGTCTTGCTACGTCGCGAATGACGCTACACTGGCAACTCTCGGAAGCAAGTTCCCCAACTGTGTGATTCTGAGCGACAGCATGAACCACGCATCAATGATACAGGGTATTCGCCACTCGGGTGCGAAGAAGATGGTGTTCAAGCACAACGATACAGTCGATTTGGAGAACAAGCTGGCTTCGCTGCCACCGGAGGTCCCCAAAATCATCGCATTCGAGAGTGTGTACAGCATGTGTGGCAGCATTGGCCCGATTGAGGAGATCTGCGATCTGGCCGAGAAGTATGGAGCGATTACCTTCCTCGACGAAGTCCATGCAGTTGGCATGTACGGGCCAAACGGAGCCGGTGTTGCTGAGCACCTCGATTACGACGTCTACGCGAGCGGCATGAACACCAAGGGTACTGTTCAGGACCGCATTGACATCATCACTGGAACTCTGGGCAAGGCCTACGGATGCGTCGGTGGTTACATTGCTGGATCTGCCAAGATGGTTGATACCATCAGATCCCTGGCTCCCGGCTTCATCTTCACGACTTCGCTTCCGCCGGCCACCATGGCAGGTGCCAAGACTGCCATTGAGTACCAGATGACTTACCAGGGTGACCGTCGTTTGCAGCAGCTCCACACGCGAGCAGTCAAGTCTGCACTCGGCGAGCGTGACATTCCGGTCATTCCAAACCCATCGCACATCATCCCCGTCCTTGTTGGCAACGCTGAGCTCGCCAAGAAGGCATCCGACCTTCTTCTCGAGAAGCACCAGATCTACGTCCAGGCCATCAACTACCCAACCGTTCCAGTCGGTCAGGAGCGTCTGCGTATCACCCCAACCCCAGGACATGTCAAGGAGTTCCGTGAGCATCTTGTTGGCGCTCTTGAGAGCGTCTGGGATGAGCTCGGCCTCAAGCGTACTTCCGAGTGGGCTGCCGAGGGCGGCTTCATCGGAGTAGGTGAGAAGGACTTGCCAGCCGTCGACCCTATTTGGACCGATGAGCAGCTCGGCCTGAAGGACATTGCTCGCGAGATGAAGCAGGAGGGCGCTCACGGCGTGCTTGAGCGTGTTCTCGATTTCGAGAGACGCCAGGCCCAGGCCGTTGCTGCTGCCGCTTAAGAAGATATGGAAATGCAATCTCTGCGTTACTGATTTACGATGATTTGACTGAACTTTGTGTGGACGATGGTGGTATAGTCGAGAGTGACGTGCACATACTCACCTGAATACGATCTTTTGATCCTTCTTCTGCTCCGGGTGGCTTCGTGCTCCCGTTGAGCTTGCAACCAAACTACAGTGGCGTCCCTTTCTTTGTTGTCTGAACTACTTCTTTCATTCTCTTCTTTCTGCCGGCATTTGACAGGCCACTTGACTTTCACTTGAGAGCCGTTGCTAACCTGATTTGGAGAAATAGGCGAGGAGCTTAAATCAGACGTCCTATCTCCACTTCACCTCGCCGAAGATCGCTCTTGCTGGTGGTCGACGGCCAACTCTCAGGCCTCCAGCTGTCTCTGTTAGCATTTAGAGATCCTTTCGTAAGTGCTACATCTCTTCTCTTCCCTAACCAATGTCTGCTCGCCTTTCTTCAACATGGCCGCGACTTCCCAAGATTCCCTCTTCCTCAACGCAACAGTGATCGATGGCTCCGGCACCACGCCCCGATACATCGCCAGCGTCCTCGTCCACGATGGATACATCGACTCGATTCGCAAAGGACAAGATGCCTATCCTACCAAGGAACTAGACGAGCTCCGAAGCAAAGGAACGAAGGTCGTAGACTGCGAAAACGGCAAATGGATTCTCTCCCCTGGCTTCATCGACATGCACGCTCATTCCGACCTCTCGCTCTTGGACACCCCAGCTCACCTGGCGAAGATTACACAGGGTGTTACCACGGAGGTCATCGGCCAAGATGGAATCAGTTACTCTCCTGTGGATGATGTAGCGATGGCTCGGATCCGCCAGCAGATCGCTGGTTGGAATGGAAATCCCGATGAGCCTGGACTTTTTGATCGTTGGCGAAGCGTAAAGGAGTACTTGGACGTACTGGATCAGGAGAAGATAGCTACCAATGCGGCATACCTCGTTCCACAGGGGAACCTGAGGATTCTGGTTAAGGGATGGGATTCCTCCCCCGCAACCCAAGACGAGATCGAAAAGATGAAAATTCTCCTCGCACAAGCGATGGAAGACGGCGCGGTGGGGATGTCCTCCGGTCTAACTTACGTCCCCGGGATGTTTGCTACGGACGAGGAATTGGGACAGTTATGTGAAGTCGTCAAGAGGTATGGAGGGTACTATTGTCCGCATACGCGAAGCTACGGAAAAGGGGCTTTGAAGGCGTATCAGGAGATGATTGAACTCGCGCGAAAAACGGGCGTCAGGCTGCATCTGACGCACGCGACTATGAATTATGAGGAGAATGCTGGACGGGCGAACGAATTGATTGAGATGATTGATGCGGCGATTAAAGACGGCGTGGAGATTTCTCTGGATACGTATCCTTACCTCCCTGGAAGTACGACTCTGGCAAGTACCCTGCCGAGTTGGGCCGCGAGCGCGAAAGATCCCGCTGCTGTCCTCGATGATCCGGAGCAGCTTGCGAAAATCAAACAACAAGCCCTCGTTGAAGGCACAGACGGCTGCCACGGCTGCACCCTGCACTGGGACATCCTCGAAATCGGCGGCGTGCGCAACAGCGCCCTCATAAAACCCTACGTCGGCAAAACCATCGCGCAAATCGCCCACGAACAAAACCAAGACCCCTTCGAAACCTACATCCAAATCCTCAAAGACGACTCCTTCGACAGCACAATCCTCTCCCACTCCGGCCACGAAGGTAACGTCCGCCTCATCATGCGCCATCCAAAACACACCGGCGGCTCTGATGGGATTTTAACAAGTACGAAACCGCACCCGCGTGGCTGGGGGACTTTTCCGCGGTATTTGGGGCATTACGCCCGCGACTTACCCGCTGGCAAAAGCCGGAATATCTATCACGCTACCTCCTCAACAACCTACGACTCCGTCGAGCCCGAGACGATCTTCGCCGGCGGGTTGGAAGAAGCTGTAGCACACATTACCTCGAGAGCTGCGGCTGTTATAAGAGCGAAGGATCGGGGGTTGATAGGGAAGGGCATGAAGGCGGATTTGGTGCTTTTCGATCCTGAGATTGTGGGCGATGTGGCGACTTTTGCGGAGCCGCAAAGGCCTGCGAGGGGAGTTAGAGGTGTTATGGTTAATGGGGTTTGGGCGGTTGAGGAGGGGAGGCCGACGATGGGGAGGGCGGGACGGACGGTTAGGTTGAGGAGGGGGGAGGGGGGGTGGGTGGTGCGGTAAAGTCGTTCTTCTGCGATGGTCTGGTGCTTGTTTGGATACATGTTCAGTGTGGAAGCCGCTCTTCAATGACGATGTCTAGATTTGAGAGGCCATTCGAGCTCCAGATATCGTCCCAGAGCCAAACTCCGTCCGTCGAGTCTAGCAGCCTGATTGCGAAGGTTGGCATGTGAACCCAAATGTCCTTCTTCGTCCCGACGACATCGAGCAGAGAATCAACTCACTCATCCGTGCTCGTAGAAAGGTGGTAGTTTCTTGGGTGCGATTCTTTCTCCCAAGGCAGCTAGCTCGCTTGCGCGGCGGAGAATCTTCACCGGCAAGTTTATGGTTCCCTCTCGCATAGGTAGGTAGATGGCGTTCGAATGGAAGGTGAGGTTGGTTTCCACATGAAGGCCAAGATCACCTATAACAAATAAGATCCTGGCTTTAAAGTTACTCTCTATCACCCGCGACGAAACATTCGCAATAGGCTCCGAAAAAGTCCTGTAAAATGTGTTGACTCTCCCCCTGTTCCTCTCATGAGGTCTGAAGTAGCCTCGAGAAAAGTCTCGCAAGATGTGGCTCTCCTCTACGGATGCTGTGATCGATGTACTGGCATATCCCGGATTGGTACTACATCATGTCGCTCTACTCCATCTCTCCTCCGCCTCTCTTCATAGGTATTTGAGATCAATGGTCAGTTGGTCTCGCGATATGCAGGTGTCTCCACTCTTCCCATCATCAAGTCTGAAGCAGTCTTAAGAAAGGTCTCTCAAGATGTGCCTACTCTCTCCAAACACTATGATCGATACAATAGCAAATCCGGGCTGGTCCTGCAACATGTTGTCCTACTCTATCTCTCCTCCGCCGGAGTCGAGATTTATGGTCAGTTGGTCTCGCGATATGCGCGGGCTTTGGAGCCTCCCAAGGACTTTTAATCGTCAGAATTTCGCTGGTCCCTTAACATGTCGTCCTACTCCGCCTCTCCTTTTAGGGAGTCGAGACTTACAGTCAGTTGGTCTCGCGATATGCACGGACTTTGGAACCTCCTCAAGACTTACAGAAGTCGGACATAACCTGGTCTCTTGATATGTCATTCTTCTCTTTCATCTTATCAATCTCCCTCTAAGGAGCCCGATATTACGGTTGCTTGGTCCTTTAAGATGTATGCATTCCCTCCGGGCTTTGGTCCCTCCTGTTGACTCCCTTAGGTCACCTCTGACTCGGTCCCTTGACATGTCGTTCTCCTTCTTGATCATTTCGGTCTCCCTTTAGCGAGCGAAATGTTACGGTTACCTGGTCTCGTAATGTGGATGGGTTCTCCCACGGACTTTGGAACCTCCTGAAGACTTCCCGGAAGCACACGTTCTCTGGTTCCTTAATATGTCCTTCTTCTCTTTCATCTCATGGGTCTCCCTTTGAGGAGCAGAATATTGCGGTTGGTTGGTCTCCTAATATACATGCACTCTCCGCCGGTCTATGGGCCTCCTCGAAGCGTTCGATACTATACTAACAAAAGGTTCCGGCATATGCGGTTTGTCTTCGATAGCCCTCTTGCTTCCGCTTCTTCTGCTTGGTTCACTCTTGGTTGTGCTCTCGTCTGAGGTTGGCACGAATGTTTTCACCTCAAGAGTGCTGGTGCAGGTGAGTCAAAGTCGGTACCCTAGTAGAGAAGAGTCCCATGCACTTCCTCTTCCTCTAACCAGTAACCACCATCTCCACAAAGACAAGTTCAGCCAAGCTACCAGCAACGCCCGCAAACAATCCAAAACTCTCCCCTCCAACGGAGAGAGCAAGTCAGACTTAGACCCCCATCTTGAAGTCCTTCTTTTTGACCTCAAGAATCCATGACAAGCATGGTTTTCAAGCTCTCCCTCATTTCATGTCCAAGCTAAACTCTATCTCCGCCAAAGGCATTCCAACTAAGCCACCAAGCACATCTTCAAACAATCGAACATCTTCTCGTCTAATAGAGAGAGGGGGCACCGAAGCTTCCAATATCCACCTCCCTTCTACCTTCTTCTCAGTATAAGATCTCTATCTTGACGATGGAAATGTTATTAGCTATCGAGAACGAGGTGGAAGGGGGAAAGACTGTTGGAAATGAAGCTGCTCTCTCCGTCGTACGAGAGGATTTCTAGTCGTTTGCGTCCGTTTCCAGTGGCTCGGTCGGCCGCGTTCGTGCGGAGATATAAGCGGTGCTTGAAGAAACGCAGAAGGTCGCCGCGACGGTGAGTCCCGCGAGTGATCGAACGATTCAAGAGATCTCTGAAGCGTTCCGGGCCTGTGCTTTATGGCGTCCATGACCTCAATGAAACAAGCATGCTCTACGAGGGCCCTGCCGTTGTCATGCACTGGCACCGGATAGGAAGCGGAAAATCCATTGACTACGAACTCATGATGAACTCATGATGAACGGACGGAAATGGGACATTCCGAACAGCGGGTGGGTTGCTCAGGAAGCGAGTTATGCCTCGAGTTTGAAAATAGTCCTGCAATACCAGCGTGTGGGACTGCATGAGGTTGAAGACATGTTGCTGGTCTCTCCCATCGCTGAAGCGAACGAGAGACATGAAGACCGGGTTTCTGTAGGCGGCGGCGATGGACGGATCCAGCGGCTGAGCGTCCATGTAAGCCCCTTCCAAAGACCCGACATGTCATGGATGATAGGGACAGGGACGTAGCTGCCGTTTCCGTCGGAGCACATAATCCGGCAGTTGGGATCGGTCTGCTTTCGACAAGACTCGCAAAAGCGCCTCATCTCAGCTTCAGGAATGCTTTCGATGTGTGTGGAATCCTTGATGCTAATCAGTTGACTTCTACCAAACCGAAGGTAATCCGCCGACAGATTCTTACATCGCTCAAGGATAGTCATAAACTCGAGCTTGAGCTGGCTTTCCTGCGCAGCCTGCTTTCGGGACTGCTTGATACCGAGTTTGCTCAAGTCGGGTCTCGAATAGATGATGGGCGTCGTTGATGAGGAGTCGACGCCACGTGCGGGAAGGTCCAGATCCGATCCCTTGATGCGGTCGTCTTCAGTGTTGCCATCCTCCGCGTGAGAACCCTCCTGAACATTCATCTTATCTGCGGTATCGTCACTCATGATGGCGGGACCTGGTACAGCCAGCGTCTCAATGATCTAAAGACGACTGGCCGATGGTATAGCTGCCGGTATGATGCCTCTGTGCACCGAATCCCGAAGCATGGCAGGATCTTCAACATGCAGACCGGGGCTGAAGCGTAGAGAAGTAGCTTCTGATCCCTCCTCGACGACCGATTCACCCTGGCCAAAGACCTCATTGCCCTGACCAGGAGGCAGCTGCGGACTTGTCCATCTGATATGCTCTGGATCCAGCCATGGTTGATGAGACGCTTCGAGTTCTGCATCCCGGCCAGAGACCTCCCCGCCCTGACCAGAGACCTCTTGGCTCTCCTCAATAACCTGTTGATCCCAGTCAGAGACCTTATCTCCCTGGCTAGAGACCTCTTTGCTCTGCTCAACGACCTTCTAGTCCTGGCCAGAGACCTCCCTGCTCTCCTCAGCGACCTGTTCGTCCTCGCCAGACATCACCTCGTCCAAGCTAAAGACGTAGGGTTCATTGAAGTCGTCCCAGCTAAATACATCTGGCTCACTGGGAGTGTCTGCTGGATTGAAGAGGAGTTGCCAATGTCCCACGACCTGGTAGTTGATAAATTGCAGTTGCCGTACTGGCTCGGTCTGGTCGCCTCGAATAGTGTACTCTCAAGAAGTGGGATCGTTGTCAACTTTGGGGGTGTAGACCATGATTTCGACGCCAAAAGCGTCGTCGATCACTGTCAAAAACTCATCCGAGCCCCAGTGGCCATCGCTGCCCATGATTTGGTCTTGCAGAGTTGAGAGTCTCCGAACTCCCGGGTTGGCTCCTTGCTGAGTCCGCTCATGTAAGTATTGGTATAGCTCACGACGGAACGATGACATGGTGGGATCGCCTCAAGTCGCGAGCGTCCATTGATGGCACACCAAGTGGCGGACCGATGGTCATATATGCTCTGTTCCAAATATGTCGGCTGCCGCGGTACGGTACAGTCAGTTACCGTCACCAACTATGGGGAATTGTTGAGACTTTGTCTGCTCTTGGTAAAGCAGACCAGTCAGTACACGCTGTCCCATCATCGTAATCTCATGCTCTTCAATGCGATACCGCAGGAGTCTCCTCATCTCCTCCATCAGGGCTTCGATGTCGTTCAAATCATTCTCGACCTCACCTTCGTCCTCAATGAGCTCCTGCTGGTGGTCACTTGAGGCTTCATGCAGACCGTGACCATCCTCAATCAGGTGTTGGCTCAGCTCAGCGTGGAGAGTGGTCCGAAGATTCCGTGATAGTAGGGGGTCTATCAGGAAGAATTGTCACCAGGCCTTTTCTCTCCAGCATTTTGTCGGTTTCGAGGGTACGATAGTTCTGACTGGTGGCGTGGTCGGAGGTAGTTTTCGCGAGATTCGGAGTCGCGAAGCGTTCGGACTCATCTCCATCCATTTCAGATGCAGTGAGTCTTGCTACGGGATTGAGAGTTCATCATTGTCGGCCTGAATCGATGTTGGTAGCACACTCCACTGGCGGTGACGAGTCTGTCGTGTACCCTCGGTGTTCCGGTCAAAGTGGAAGATGGCTATAGCAATCCCTAACTTTCTCAAGAAGGGCTAATGGTGCATCAAGCTAGCCAATAGCTCAAAGTCGTGTGCTTTCTTGGAGAGAGCCAATCTGCCGTTTTGACTGGAAGAAGGAGGGTGGTATGCAGAGTCATCCTTCCACGTCCACAGTCTTGGTTTTATCTTTGGCGCAAGGCGCTCTCATATCTGAATCGGTACTTGAGCAAAGCAGTCTGGTTCAGCTCCTCAAAAGGAACTAGACTTGGAGCATGTCGAGCTACCAGCCTATTCGGGAAGCTTTGCATGTGAACTAGCGCTCAAATGGGGTTAGAGATCGGCATGCCACATGATAGTCTGTGTTTCTGTTTCTTTCGTTTCCTCCATATCCTTCCTTCTTTTCAGGCCCATCTGAACAGAGACCCAAGTAATCATGGAATCAGTCCCAGTCATTCTGTGCGGCAAAGATCCTGCAATGGTGGTCCCAGCAATGAAACGATACCTTGCTGAAGTCGATGGCAGGTGCTCCTGAGACATTACCGCTGCAGATACTGACTGTTGGCTTTCCCAGTCGTACACGTCTGCCACACCCTCGAAGCCGCGAAAGCAGAGATACCAGCTCTGCTGCGAGGAGAAGCGGTTGTCCCTATATCTGGTCTCGGAAGCAACACAGAAAAGTCGCCTGAGGACCGTCGTGTTCCGGTCGCAGTCATAACTGGTGGAGCCTTTACACCTGAGGAGTTCGATGCCCTGAGGAAGAAGGATGTGAAGAGCGTTCCCTGGGTCAGGATCGAGATTTCGAATGTCCCGCCGAGCGAACGTCCGCCGAATCCATCGTATCCGGCAACAGTGGTGACCAATGTCAAGAGTTGTTTGAGAGAGCATGGGATGTTTGATGGGTCGTCGAAGGCTGCGAATAAAGGCGCAGTCTGGGAATGCTAGAAGAGAATGTCGTCGTTCCAGCACGGCTGCTTGGGTTGTCGATCTCTCATTCTCTCCGAGGGTTCGACGCCTTTGGTGGCAACGCAGAGAGTGATAAAGTTTGAGATGGTCAGCTCGGGCAATATGCTGTTTTTGGGCGTTCAGAAGCTCTTGCTTTAGAAGAGGTCTCTCTTACCTTACATACCCAGCCGACGTTGCGTGGCTTCCTTCACATTTTCCATTACATGGAAGGACCAACTTGAAAGCTTCAAATGATTTGCCCCTCAGTACAGCACCAGCCGAATTCGTCTCCTGAGAAGCCCACTCTCTTGACTTGAAATGCAACGATCAAGATTGCGTAGCAAGTGTGGTGAATTCCCGAGACGATGAGAACAGGAGCTCCAGGATGACCTCAGATTCTTGCGGAGTGATTGCAAGACCAGCCTTCGCCGGATCCCACCATCTGCCTCATCTCATCAACGGTCATCTTTTCGCTCCCCACCCGCAGCATCTGGCTCGGTCTCCATTGTTCCGGCCCAGCAAGACACCCTATTTCAACCCAGATCGATCGACCACCGCATCCACCGCATGCCCTTGCAGGCACATTCGCAAGCAGAAGCGAGGCAGGCTTGTAGATAGGATGAACAATCTGGTGCACCTGGCGGCACCCTTTCCTGTGTAACAAAGTCTGAGTTACAGCAAGCCAACCACTCCGCGCCTGTCTTTGGCCAGACATGAAGTGTGCAAGGTGGCATGTTGGCTGCTGTGGTTTTTTTCTGGCCTCGAGGATGAAGGCACGGACAAAACCGCTACTCCTTCGTCCACGGCGGTCGATGATCTGGGAAGGTTGAGATCGTCTTGCTGAACCGGATTGAAGGAAGGAATCAACCGCACCGGAAGTAAGACCTCAGAGTGTAACAAAGCCTGTCCATACCAGCTGTCGCCGGGGCTGAACGCTCATATCTCATCACAGGTCATACCCATCCCTCGTCATCCTCTTCACCAAACCATCACTCCACCCTCCAAGTCCAACTGCTGCGCCTGTCGCTATCTTCCCTCGTACAGACATTCGCAAACAGACGCAAGGTAGCGCTAGCAAAGGACCGGGTTGCGACGTTACGAGGATTAGGCCGCGATGATAGAAGAATCAAAACACTTTCATGGTTTCGTGGTATAGCTGGTCGATCTTGCGCGTGACTACTGGCTCCCGTTCCGATGCTCCTCGTGGTTTGACTTGGCCGGAGCCGTCCTGGACCACAACAGTTGGGATGGCGGGTGGAGGTGATGGGTGTGGTTGCGAGAGGATGAGAAGATGTGTCGCTTGATCGAGAGAAAGAGAAGATAGGAAGAGGAAGAAGTACTTGCGAAAATCTTGTGTGGTTCTCGAGGATCCATGGTACTGGTACTTCGCCAAGCTTGCTGAGTAGCTGCGCGGAGCTTCTGGGATTCTGCTCGGATGGTAATAGCACTAATACTTCCAGGTGGTTCAATGCAAAAGGCTTCAGATCTGAGTGTTACCTCCAAAAAGACGTTTTGCTCGATGCTGTGTGTACCTTCCTCGATTGACGGTCAGGGGTCTGGCGTTGCGAGGGGCAACGAGGCGGCTGAACCACGCAATCTCATCGCAGGAAGTTACAAACAGTCGGCGGAGGGACTCCAGAACACGCTGATTTCGTAGAGCTTATCATCGTAGCCAGAAAAGTAGCATGGTGAAAGTTGCTCGCCTCCAGGGGAGGGTGTTGCGAAGATTCACTCGCGGTCGGCAAGTTCCGGGCGTTGCGCGCGGCTTCCACGCAGTTCGGCCCGCCGTCCACGTGATTTGAGGGGTTTGATAAGAATTGGCCGCACACACGCAGCCAGGGTATAAAAGACCCCTCCTCCGCCCCCAAAATTTCCTCTTCCTTCCACCACCAACCACCACCTTTCTTCATCTTTACCCATCACCTTCTTCGAGCATGGCGATCACCAGAGTGTCGTGGGAGTGCCTTCGGGTACTAAAGTGATTCTCGAGACTTCGGTCGACAGATGAAACCGCTTTGAGACCTACTCCGTGTGTGCGATCCATGATCAGCCTTCGCATTCCCAACATGCTCGCTCGTTTTCCCTTTCAGCACGGCGGTCACCAGAGTGTAGTGGGAGTGCTTTACGCACTAGAGTGATCCTCGACGCTTCGGCCGACAGGTGAAACCGCTGGCTTCGACCCTTTGGCCTACTCGGTGTGTGCGATCCATGATCAGCCTCTCGCGACAGTGCTCGAACCGACCGAACCGATCACGACCCACCCCCCGTAAGCGCTCCGAGGCGTGGCAACATTCAACAAACAAGCGCGCCAACTAGAAAGAGAGAAAAAGCGAGAAGCAACCAAGAGCACATCAGTCAGCAAGAACAGCTCAGCAAAAACAAGTCAGAAAAAACAGATCGCTCAGAGAATCAGCAAAAACAGAGCACTCACAAGAAAAAACAAGCAGAAAATGCAAGAACAAATGCAAGGATGATGAGCCAGGGGGGTGGGGCAGAACACAGATATGCTGCATGCAAGGCATGAGCATCACCAGGTGAAAATATGGTCCAGTAGAGCTGGTCGTAAGAGGGGGCATCAGTTTCTCGACTTCGGTCGCGGGGCTGGAGCCCTTTCTTCGACGGGCTCGTTGTTCAGGTAGTTCATTTGAATGCAATCTTCTCTTCTCCGCGCCTGCCACATCACATCACAGCTCCTTCGTCCATGATCTCGAGCCGCGCCGTCGCAATCGCCAGTTCAGCTCTTTCTCGTGTTGCTGCCCAATTCCGACCAAGCCGATGCAGGAATCAATGAGAAAGCCAGCGGGATTTCACCTCGATGCCAGTAGTCCACGTTCATTGTCGTCCTAGACCAAAGCGCTTCAGTCGCCTTTCCCCGCGACAGTGTCTTGAGGCCATTGAAAGCACATTGATTGGAAAAGAGAGACATGTCTTGGTGTGAATGAAGGAGTGAAGTCGAGGAACAGGGATCCTCATCCTTCCAGACCCACTTCAAGCCGAGGTCAAAGCTCCAACACCGACATCACCTTCGATCAATCCACTCGCATCCACCACGATATTGCTTTTCATCCGCCAACATGCTCCTCCTCGGCCTGACCGGCAGCATCGCCACAGGCAAATCCACCGTCTCCGAAATCCTCGCCGCCCCACCCTACAACCTCCCCATCGTAGACGCCGACAAGATCTCGCGGCAAGTCGTCGAGCCCGGCACACAAGGGTACAAGAAGATCGTAGACACTTTCGGCCCTTCGACGCCGGATCTTCTGCTCGAGCCTACTCCTGAGAACGGTGGTGAGAAGGGACACAATGGCAAGGGCAGGCCCTTGAACCGTCCTGCTTTGGGTCGACGGGTGTTTGGCCAAGGGAAAGATGAGGACCGCAAGGCGTTGAACAAGATTGTGCATCCGGAGGTGAGGAAGGAGATGTATCGGCAGATGCTGTTTGCGTATTTGAGGGGATGCTGGGCGGTCGTGTTGGATGTGCCGTTGTTGTTCGAGTCTGGATGGGAGCCGTTGTGCGGGACGATCTTGGTCGTTGCGGTGCATGATCCGAAGGTGCAGATGCAGAGATTGATGACGCGAGACTCGTTCTTGACGGAAGAAGATGCGAAGAATCGTGTTGCGGCGCAGTGGGATGTGAGGGACAAGGCCGAGAGGTGTTTGAGGAGAGGGGATAAGGCGGGAGTTGTGGTTTGGAATGATGGGGATAAGGATGAGCTCAAGAGGCAGATTGATCAAGTGATGATGAAAGTGAAGACTGGCAGTCCACAGTGGTGGGCTTGGTTGTTGCTGCTGTGTCCGCCGTTGGCGGCGATGAGTGGTGGGTGGAGCTATGTGAGGAGTTGGTGGATTAAGAGGCAGTGGGAGCAGGAAAAGCAGCGTGAGAAGGCGAAGCTATGAGAGGAGACATGATGATGTGGTCTCTTGTATAGCTATGATATTATGATACCCCGAAGCAAGTGTGAATGAAGATCAAAATGACAACGTAGGGCACTTCAAAATCGGTGCTTTCACATGCGCTCGCACGGACTACCATTTGGTTCTCGCTGGACTTCTTGCTACTTCCTCAGCTGACATCAAAACACCTCGACTTTACGCTCTGCAACCACCAGCCAAAAACCGAAGGCATCTCTCAACCTTCAATTTCCGACACGTTTGGGCGCCCGAGCGTCAGACTCGAAGCCCGAATGACGCTTGCCGTGAGCGGAACCGCCGACGACCTGCAAGAGCGACTTGCCGCCAAGCGACCAAAATCACCGAGGACCCAGTAGCGAGGACCGAAGGCCGAGACTCGCAGTCCACATCATGGACGACTTCGAATCGTACATCGACGACAGATGCCCCACCATCTGGGGCGGTCCGCCACCAAGATCTGACGAAGTGCTTCACGAGGCAAAGCCGAAGCAGAAAGATGATACCAGCCAGCATCGGCTAAAGACACCCATCCCTACTCGCCCAAACTCATACGTGTCACAACATGAGCCCCGAGTCAAACCCATTGACGGCGCGCTCTTGCGCAAACTGTTCAGAGCGACCGTGGATGAGAAGAAGAAAGCCGCAGAAAGGGAAAGAGCGGCTCAGCTGGCGGTCGCGCAGGAGTTTGGAAAGGAGGCAGAGTCTAAGCATCAGCGTACAAGCTCTAATGGTTTCTATGTGCCTGGTGGTGGCAGTCGTGTGGAGAAGGTCAGGAGCAAAAACAGTGAGGTGAAGGATCCTGAGCCTCTCGTTCACGCCGGCAAGGAGAACAAGAAGGAAAAGCAGAAGGCGACTTCCAAACAAAAGTCGAAGGCAGAGAAGACCCAAACAGCTCGGCCACCTTCGCCTGCACCATTCCACGCGGAGGCCGTGGTGCCATCCGTGGCAAAGGCCAGCGAAGCCCGAGAATTGCCTGCGAAACCAGAAGACAAGCCGAAAGGAAAGGCGAAGAAGGATCAACAAGATGGAGAGCAGAAGCAACCAAAGCTGAGCAAGAAGCAAAAGAAGCAGCAGAAGAAGGCCGAGGATGAGCGCGCGAAGGCGGCAGCGGAAGCAGCTGAGGCATTGATGTCAGGAGGTCTCGCCGCTGAAGAAGATCAGCCGCCTGGGGATGCAGGTGATGCCGGAGAAGTGTGGCCAGAGCCCGATTTTATACAGGAGGTACCACCACGCTCAGCCTCCAAGTCGGTCCATGCGGAATTGCAGCCTATGGTAGAGTCCGTGGCATCATCCAGGTCCAGAGGCAGTAGGCAGGCATCGCCTAAACCGGCCCATGCTCAGTCCCCACGCTTTGAAGCAGCGCCTGGATTTGCCGACTTTGAGAAAGCACCGTCGTTCGTCAGCTGGGAAGAAGTTGGACAAGGTGTGGTTGGCGCAGAGGTGGTGAAGGTTGCCTCGAGGATTGCGTCTCACAAATCTGGTTCGAAGAGGTCTTCAAATCATGATTTCCAACAGCTCAGCCCAGTTTGGGATGAGCCTCTCGCCAAGGAAGCCCTTTCAGAGCGTCATTCGCCGGCTGAAGGGTGGAAGACTTCATCGAAGACGAATTCGAAACGCCGCGAACTCGAGACGCAGCATGTCCATTCTCGCCAGAGCCGATCAAAGCACTCAGCGAGATCCAGATTCTCAAGGCAATCTGCAGATGACTTTGGTGCAGCGAACGATGCATGGCTACAGGAAGAGCAAGCCGAGGTCAGATCACGAGCTTCCAGGTCAAGGACGAAAACGCCATCAGCGGAACACTACGGAGAGAACCTGGATACTTGGGGACAAGAGGATGTTGGATATGTTGCTTCGAAGCACTCATCCAAGAGTCGAGCTTCAAGGCATGCGTCTCAGCTGACGTTCGAAGAAGTCGGAGAGGGCCAAGTATTTGCCATGGCCGAGCCAGTCAAGTCTCGTGCGTCGACCAGAAGGAGCAACCATTCGAACCCGTTTCCACATCAAGAAGATTGGGCAGCAAATCCAAGACCTGCATCCCAGCTTACGTTCGAGGAAGTAGCAGAGGGACAGATACACCCCTTTGCCGAGCCGGTCAAATCTCGAGCATCGAGCAGAAAGAGCAGCACCCCAAAGCCTCTTTGGAATCAAGAAGATGAGGCGGCAAGTCCGAAGTGGTCTGCGCCTGCCCCTAGAAAGACAGAAGCATCCAGATCATCCCGCAAAGCTCCTTCTGCCCACGAATGGGAACAAGATGAGCAAGCATGGGAGAGGCAAGTCCCAGCGCCGGCACTGTCTCGGCTTTCAATACGCTCGAAGCGATCAGAGAAGTCAGAACATTCTTTGGCTTCCAAAGATCGACCAATCAGCCAAGCATGGGACCACCCAGCATCAGACAGGTACCATGAACCAGAGAGGGGATCTCGACACTCCTCGGCTCCTTCGTTTGAAGAAGTCGGAAGAGGATGGCATGGCCCAGATGCCGATGAACACTCAGCCCGAAGCCGAAAGACCAGTGCAAGGTCAAAGGTAGAATCGATTCAATCGCGAGAAGTGTCTGTATTTGACGACAGGCCACCACCTGGATCATGGCAGAGCGAAGGATGGGGCAAGGTGGAAGAGCAACAGTCTGCAGCCCTCACCGCTCAGACGTCCAACCGGAGCTATCAAAGCAGTGATTCGGGCACTCCGCTCGAAGACGTTCGCCCCACAGTCTTTGCAGGCAGAGGTTGGATTTCACCTCATCCTCTAAGCCGTTCGCCCACTGAATTTGCATCGCCACCTCAATCGAAAATCGTGCTTCCCAGCGAGGCCTACCCGCACGGCGCAACCATGTCTTACGAAGAATGGAAAGAAATGCAGGAGGAAGGCATGCGGCGAAATTTCTCGCCCACTGAAAGCCATCTCACGGTAGGTGCCAAACGAGTTGAGAGACGCCACAGATTCGCTGGTTGGGGCGAACACTCATCTGATGGTCATCGATTCGAAGATGAAGGTCGAGCTGACAATTCTGTCAGTGGTCCTACTAGCTATCGTCCGCCAAGCAACGACAGCGAGCGGAGTAGTGAGGGTCTACTGTCTGATGAACGACCTCCGACTGGATATACTCATCGCAGCTATGAGGCAAGTCATCAGGATCTTCGGGAGGAACTTTGGGAAGACCAAACAAAGACGGAACACAGCGAGCGAAGTGGTCGGCACAGTCGTGTGCAGACTCTCTCAGAATGGTCTCACGATCATTCGGGATCCAAGCAAGCTCACGATGGATCTGACCTGGAAGGTAGTCAAGGGACTCGTGATAGCGCCCAGCCGAGCAGTCGACACGATACCACCCGCAGCGGTCATCAAAGTATCAGACACAGCAGTCATCACATTTCACACAAGGGCAGCAGTCGACACAGCAGCCACCCTAGTGTTGAAGCCAGCGACCGACAAGAGGCATCTGTTCGAAGTCAGAACCATTCAGCGGTGGGGGGCCAGTCTTCGCAGGCTTCTATTGAATCTCACCATCGCTCGCACGAACGCAGTCGACACAGTAGCCACAAAAGTAATCACGACAGTGTGGCACGCTCAGCTTCTACCCGAGATCAGGAGTACGCTGCAGAATGGGAACAATCTCGAGTGTCCGAGGAATCTCAGTACAGTCGCCACCAAAACAGCCGACATAGCGACCGTTCGAGAACTCATCATCATGACAAGCAGTCAGCCACATCTGGTCGAAGTCAAGGGCTTTCGGCAGGTTGGGGACGTTTCTCTTTAGGCACTGCAGTATCATGCCAGGGCAGCCGGAAGAGCAGCCGGCAGAGCAGTCGCCACCATGACAGTCGTCAAAGCAGCCACCGAAGCAGCCATCACAGGAAACAACATTCGAGCCTCGCTCAGAGCAAGGGGGGTTTTACGGATACCCATCACGGCAGCCATCGTAGCAGCCGCCACACAGAAGAGCGCTGGGCTTCTGCCCAAAGTCAAGCGGAATCGGGAGGCTGGGGCCAGCAGTCCAACAGGTCAGTGAGCAGTCGTCGCACAAGCGAGCGTTCGGCCTCTATTCAAAGCCAAGCACAATCGGGCGGCTGGGGAGAGCGATCGAACAACTCTGCGAGGAGTCGTCACACGGTAGAGCGCTCGACCTCTGAGCAAAGCCGAGCACAGTCAGGAGGTTCGGACCAGCCCTCCAATAACTCCGTCAGCTCCAGCGAGAGGGTAATGGAAGTCATGGAAGAAGGTCGAAACGTCTGGAGCGATGTCCCACAGTACGACGGCACCGTTTCCGATCGAGACCGCATTCAGACGTACATTGAGCGGAGTGATGTGTCTCAGACACCGACGTCACGATTGTATTTGAATCGGTACGGTGGGGAGCAGGAGAGCATCTCGACGTGGGAATGAGATGAATTCGAATTGTTTTGTATCCGTCAAAAAAGCAAGGCTCTGGGCTGGATTGCATTATATGTCATCTTGAGCTTTCATCGACTCAGCCTGCTTCAATCCTCGCGATGATTTTCTCACTCCTATGATTTCACTCGATATTCTCACAGCAGAACATGAGCAGCGCACCTGGCGGACAGTATTTGTCGAGGCCTGACACTTTCGTGTAGCACCTCGGCGATCAATTCAATATTTCCATCAAAACGGTCTAAGGAAAAGGATAGAGGCGGCGTGATCTGACAAGAAACCGACGCCTTTCAGTAGACGTTTGAGAAGTTTTGCTTTCGTGTACGACCTCTCATTCTTTGTTTCCGGCGGAAATACAGACAGATCGATCACCCTACAGAATGGCAGTAAGGTATCTAAATACTTATTATCTCCTTTCGATACAACATCTGTTCCATCTCTTTCAATCGCCCCTCTGCGAGCGATATCGAGCCTGCATATCTTTGAAGAAACTCGGATAGGCACCCCAGACCTCCCCATCGAAGTCACCAGCCAACTTGCGAATCTTGTCAACGTTGTCGCGAACATCTTGGGGAGTGTCGCTGTCGAGCACGCCCTGCTCCTCGAATTCCGTCGGCGGTCTCGCGATATGGATCTCCATCCAGGTCAGCTTGTCGCTTTGATATTTTGCTTCGAGTTGGATGTTGATGAGAAAGAGAGCCCAGGGGTAGAAGTCCGCAATATCACGATGATATTTCTCCTGGTCTGTTATGAGTATGTTGACAAGGATGTTTGCTTTGTTGTTTTGCAGGGTAGCGAGGAATTTTAGGGAGACGTGGCGGTGGAAGTAGGTGATTATTGGGCTGAAGTTGAAGTTTGTTGCTGTGAAGGAGAGAGTTTTGGTGGCTTTTTCGGCGATCGGGGTGTATTCTTTGTGGATGAGGCGGGAGACGGCTGTCAAAGGGGAGGTTGTGGTTTTGAAGTCTGGGACGCCACCTGCTTCGTTGCTGATGGTCCGGACGTGGCGCGTTGTGTGTGAAAGAGCGACACATTCGTAGATGCGCTCGCGCAATTCTGGCGGGAGGGAGAGTAGGGTTGTTTGCTCGTCCATGGTTTATGTGAAATGTACTTGTTGACCTTGTAGGAGCGAAGTATCGAAAGCTTGAGGGATCTCGAGAAGTGGCGAAGCCTGCATGTAACTTCCACGCTAATGCACGAAAGCATTTGCAGGCGATCGTTATATCCATACGCTATCAACTCCCGAGGCCAAAGCACAATGCCCAGAATCACATGTAAGGAGCACAGACCTTTTTGTGGTTGAAGCCTGCACTGGCCGCATGAGCACTAGGCATCTTTCTCCTCTTCGCGACCCCGTCTAAGCTTCGTGACTGCCCATGCAGTAGCACTCAACACACCAGGCGCCATCAACGCACCCACCATCTCTCGACTCCACGGCCTCGGCCTCGCAATTCCAACGGCTAACGCCCCGAACCAGAAGTAAAAGTTCGGCCCGAGAGCCTTCCAGCCTAGGGTCAGGTATGCCCAGCCAAGAAAGACATTGACCTTGTTCAGAGGCTCGAGACGAGATGGTAGGTAGCTGTGCAGGAGGGTCAAGGGGATGTAGAAGCAGCTGAAAGACTGCACGACAAGGCCAAGAAGGACATTGTCGAAAAACGATCGGTCTGTAAAGCGGGCAGATTTTGCCACTGCATGGGGTGCTTGGATGTGGAGCTTCTCATACCCGCCGTAGAGCACGGCCATGCGGCCCAGACATCCTTCGGGCGCAACCGTCTCCAAGATGGAGCTCTCGATCCTGTGGAATGTCTCCGCGGTGGGGTCGGGTTTGAGTTTGATGGCGATGAGGTTACCTTGCTCATCGTGGCAGTTCAGACGGAGGTAGAAAGGTCGAGTCGACTCATTCCACATGCCATTGAAAGTCGATTGTCGCATCCAGCGAGTCGCTAGGCCAACGACAGATCTTGCCGGGTTGTGGAATTCGACACCGCGGTTCGTGACCGCGTAGGGTGGGCGTGTGCGGTGGAAGTTGTTGGTTGTTACTTTGCGGCTGTCTTTGAACTCGAAGGGGTAGGTGGCGATCATGCCTCGAGGGCTGTTGTCGTCGACGAGGGTCTCGTTTCCGTCTTTGTCCTTGATCTTCAGCTTGGCCTTCCACGCAAAGATCGTTTCATCGTCTGATTGAGCGATGATCTCTTCTTGCAGTCGGCGAAACGCACCCCAGCCATCGCCGTAGAGCAATGGCAGGCTAACGTTGAAGAGGCCGAGCATGCAGTATGCCATGTCTTCGTCCTTCTTGGTCGAGCGACCAGAGAGCCAGCTCATGCGCTCCGCGACACTAGCTGTGTCGGTGCTCAGTTTTCCGTTCAGATAAGGCTCTCCTATATTGGTGATGCTGCTGAGCTCTTCAGTAAGAGTTTCCCGAGTATAATTCATTTTATCGATGCGTTCAATTCTGCCTTGGAGCAGATCGTAAAACTCGACTCGCTCGGGTGCTACCGGGAGACGATTAACACCAATGAAACGGATATGATAGTGCATCTTCCGCAGGAAAATACTTACCAAGGAGCTCTTGCAAGGTCCAGCCTCGCGTGAACCAGCGGCATTTACTCAGATCTTTACCCACTCGATCCTCAAGGAAGACGTAGCACACGACTGCTTTCTTGTACCAAGCGTACATCTTGTTGATTGCTTCCTGCAGCTCTGCACTGCTCTGCTTGTTGATGCAGCATGTGTCGACCCAGACATAGTCCAGTCCGTGTGAAAGAGCGAGATTGCAGCATTGCTGAATCTTGTTGAAGCCGGGCTTCCGTTCGCGCATTACAGGATCTGCGAAGTCTTGAAAGGTGACCTCGTCGCCGTCATTTCTGCTCCACGTATGGGAAAGAATGGCATACTTAGGTGGATCTTCTCGGTTGTCATCGTCGGCATATTTGAGTACTAGATCATTGGCAGCAATGAGCCACATGGTAGGCAGATACAGCAACTACGTTGTTAAAATTGAAGAGTCGAGAGGGCTTGAGACACTTGCCTTACGTCGAGCTTTATCCACACGAGCCGTGTGTTGGAGGGTCAGTGGTGTGAGCAGATGGCTGCTTAGCCAAGGCTGAAGGCGTTCTCGGCACTAGTGCGACATGTGAAAGGCTTGGGATCGCAAAATGTCTACCTGATGGTCTTTCGAAAGGCGAAACAGCTGCTATCCCTGGGTGGGGTGCGTCGAAGTAGCTGAGAGAGCTCAAAATGTGTATGCATTATGGTCGCTTCGCCTGTTCGCTTTCTTTCTTTGTCTCGCATTCGCGCTTCGTACTAGTTCGAGATCGTCAACGTGACCTGTACTTTAAGGGACCAGTTGTCCAGCGTGATTTTCTCGTCATTTCAAAGTCCAGCGACAGTTTCTGCATCTGCTCAAACACAGTCTTCAGCTTCAAGAAACTATTGAAAATCAGCATGCCGCAAAAAGGAGACGAAGGCTCAACTGCAATCGAACTCGGCCAAGCAAGAGGTGCCATCACCACGACCTCGAACGACATCCCAGGATACCGCATCGAAAAGGTCCTAGGCCCAGTGTACGGCCTCACCGTGCGCAGTCGAAACATCGGAGCGGACATCGGCGGAGGATTGCGTTCTCTCGGAGGCGGCGAGATCAAGATCTTCACCAGAATGTACTACAATGCCCGCAATACTGCTGTGGAGCGGATGATTGGCGAGTGCGTGTCCAAGGGCGGGAATGCGATTGTTGCCATGAGGTTTGATACGTCGGAGTTTGCGAGCTCGATGGCGCAGGTTTGTGCGTATGGTACGGCGTGTGTGGCCGTGAAGTTAGATGATGGGCGTGCGGCGGCGACGAGTTCGAATTTGGCGACGTAATTGAAAGACCTGTGTTTGCAGATATGATAGTTTCGAAGTCAGTAAGAACAAGCACTGTTTTTGCCACCTTTGAGATGCCTGTACGTTGTCCAGTCCCGTGGCTGGTTGTCGCTTCTCCTAACAGCAAAGGATAAGAGGAGGGCACGTCGAGACTGAGTTCACAGCCTCCTGAACAAGGCAGGGACATCTTCAAATGTGTTGGATGTCGCTTCCTGGTAAAGCTAGGGAAGGCGCGGATGCCGAGATAAGGTACAGATGGAGTTTCGTTTGCGAATACTTGCCAAAAACTATTCTCCGTGTCTCCCCATTCCCCTGGGAGGCCGAGCAGGCTTTGTTGGCCCAGTCGAGCACTGGAGGGGCGAAACAGCAGCTGCAGCCACGGAAATGCGTTGTAGGATGTCTTGAAGCTGCTAACTCCTGAAGAAACGAAGACGCGATAGGACATTCCTGGCGTGAAAGAGCTCGCATTGGGATGTATGTTTCGAAGCAGCTCTCCCTTGTCAAGAGCAGTTTCTGCCGGTGTCAGGCCAAGTCATGTTCGTCTCGAATTAGTCCTGGAGGTCCAAGACCGCCGGCGGTTATGAGTCTTATGTGCACGTCATTGCTGGCGGCAAGCAATTGAATCTCCGGATCTGCGCAGCAATCTGTGCTATCGACAACGCGTTTGCAGCGTTAAGCGGGCATCGTGTTGAAGAGAGAGCTGATAGACGGTTCGGCAGGAGAGGAGGTAAGTATTATTTTGAGTTCGGCCCCAGACGACGCGTGGGTTCAGAGTTCAGGGGTTGGAGAATCTGAAACACGGGAAATGCTAACAACCCGTTGCTACTTTGCTATTTGCACATCCTCTGAATCAATTCCAATCAATACTTAATCGAATCTCCTCTAACTAAAGAATCCCATATTCCTAGTCCTCTGCTGTCCTTCGGGCCTCCTAAGAGATCCTTCCTTCCTTCGGGGGGCTACTCTTACCTTAGTTTCCTCCTAGGTCTGCTACAGCTTAAGGAAAGTAGTAAAAATACTAACGCTTCGCCGGCGAGGCAGATGTTGTCCGAAGTGAAGAGGCTATGGCCAATCAAATTTGTAATCAAAGTCGGCTCCGGTAATGGACAAATAGCAAACTGGCGATGGATTGTTAGCATTCCCCCTGAAACACCTCTCCGCAGGACCCTGGAAAATGGAAACGGCTAAGGCTCGTGCGTACTTTAGTGAAGCGAAGCTAGGGGGCATGTGCGACTGAACCGCCGACCGATCCACCACCCACACATCATCAGCAAGAGCCGTGCTCTCTTCACTGCTGTACAACCTCGCCGCCGGTTTGTTGCTTGCTGCGTGCTCGAACAATCACTGACTCCACCTCAACGCCGACAACACCTCCTGCTCCAGACACCGTCCAGCTCTCCACTCCTCCAACCGACACTCGCTTCACCAACACCACTGGAGATCGCCCCTCCACAATGGGTCTCCTCAAGCACTTCCGCTCCAAGTCGCGGCTGAAGGACAGCAGCCCGCAACCCACTCACAACCACCCCGCCATGCCCCAATTCGTTCGATATGGACCCGACTACACCCAAAGACTCCCCGACAAGGTGCTCGCCAACATCTTCTCCTACGTCTGTCCCCACACCCTCGACTTTACCTACGAGACATGTGAAGACTCGCAGATCGGCGACGGCTGCATGCTCTGCGACCTGCGAGACATCTCGAAATGCGCACAGACCTGCAGGAAGTGGTACGCCGTGGCACAGGGGTTGCTATATACCAGTGTACGGATAGATGCCGTGCATTACTGCGAACTGGAGGAGATTCTAGCGGAGAAGCGCAGGAAGGGTGGCAAACATTTCCGCAGCAAGAGCGCGATCGAACCGGTCGAGGTGCCCAACATCAGACTGCAATTGCTATGCCGGACAGTGAGGGAACAACCAAATCTGGCGGCGCAGACATTGTTCATGAAGATACCATATATGACGAGGGAGACGGCCAAAGGTGATCTTGCGCGGACAGTGGCAGCACTCCCAAACCTGAGATATGTCGACCTGCCGGATGGCTTCTTCTCCGGCGATCCGAGCTGTCTGGCTCTGAGGCAAGAGTTGCAAGCCAGATGTCCAGATATCAGAAAGATGACGTACCGAGGCGGCTCTGAAGACGCATTGGAATTGCTGGCGCACAGACACTGGCAGGCGATTCAAATACTGGATCTTGTTAATCTATCGGTGGAACCGGCGACTCTTCGGATAGTCCTGGCGAGCTTACCGACACTGCATCAACTGACACTCTCCGATATGTCCTGGATCGACGACACGATATTCCAGCCCGCGACTGGCAACATCCCAGACTTCCCGCCACTCCAACTGTTGAAGCTCAAAGACATTCCCAACGTGACTGCCCAAGGACTCAACGTTTGGCTCCAGTCTCCACCTGTTCGTGAGATGCTCTTCTCACTTACGCTGGAGTACACTGGCGTAACAGTTCTCGACCTTTACACCGTGCTTTGGGAAGCTAGCAACATCCAGCATCTAGCGATCGTCGAGACTGTTTCGAAGTCACTCACCCTCACTGCGCAGCAACTACCTCCATTGGCGTCCATCTCCCTCAAAACTCTCCACTTCGAAATCACCAGCAGCGAGGATGTACACGGACTGCAGAAGCCTGCAGAATCATACTACTCCTACCTGGCATCATCACTCCACCAAAACGCTCTGCCCGCCCTCACGACTCTGTATGTTCGAGACCAGAACTTCCCCGAGCTGCTCATAATGCCTCCAATCACTGCACCGTTCGCCAATGGCTCCGATCGAATGTCGTTGAAGAGCAAACCCAGCAACATGAGCTCTCAATCGAGCTCACTTCGCAATGCACCCACAATGAACGGCCGCGGATTCAATCAGACACTCGAGGTCTTCTCCAAGGGCATTGACGAGCTAGAGTGGGTGTTCACATCCATTGCGCCTCCTACTGCTGCTAGAGACCGGAGTAGCAGTATGAACATGACGGGCGGACGGCCGCTCAGCGCGTACAGTGCTTCTCGTGGCCTTGGCCCTCAGTGGGCGCAAGGAGGATTCGGTGGTGAAGCTCGTAAGTCTGTCATTGTTGGCAACGGCTTTGGCGGCTTCCTCGCAGTGCCGCAAGAGGAAGTCCCACGACCGATGACCTCTGATGGATCTGGCTCTGGCGGCACTCGCTGGGGAAGCTTTGCCAGTGGTAACAGCAACGGCTCGGAGCAGAGCCGGGCTAGTTGGCTCAAGCCGCCGCCCAGCTTGGGTGGCAGCAGTCACGGTCATGAGCGGCGAGGTAGTCGACATGATCTGTGGCGTTGAGGAATGCCACCATTCACAAGGCATGGAAGCCGGACTTCTATGAGGAGAGCGCATCACGGCGTTCACTGTACAACACGACGGAAATGGGCGTATCGAAGCGGGGAGGGGGATATTTGGGCGAAGCGACGACTTAAGTATACGAAGGCTTTCCTTTTGTGTTTCTTCAGAATGAGGCAAGCTAGACCATGGCTACGGATGAGAGAAGATACCCGCCTTACCGACACCGATCACACTGGGAGCAAGCGTAATGATGGAAGGGTGATCTAGTGCTACTACTACGCGGAGTATGCTTTAGCGGGTATGAATGCGTGTACTAGATAGTGTCAAATGAGCATCACTTACTGTCAAATGTGCTGAATCAAATGTTCAATCAATTGGGGGCGGCTTTGTTGGCGAGGCTGGAGCAGCTGCGTCAGATCGCCAAGCTGAGCCAGGATTGACATGCAAGCTGTCGAGCTCTCCTTGCGAAACACGATGTACGCATCATATGAACTACTGATGCTCCCAATTGCATGCTAGGCCTGCGTCCACGTCCTGTACTGAGAGCTCGACCTTCCCTTCTCGACCTCCTCCAGCGCACCCACCAAGCCGAGCACGACCAGCAGCAGCAGTCGCAGCAGGAGCCCGCTAAGCGTCCCGCCGACCTCGACCTTCAATCCGCTACAAACAACACCACCTCTTCACCTTTCACCACCACCCGTCCTTTCACACCGCCCGAAGTCAGCATCGCCCTTCCCGACAGCCCAGAGCTGCAGAAGTCGCCGCTGTCCTTCTACACCACCGCCGCGAGCTTCGACGACGAGGAAGACGCTGGTCCGCAACCTCTCACCCAGGCAGAAGAGCCGGCGAAAGAAACAGCTACCGAACCACACACCACCACAACCGCCACCATGCCGCCCAAGAACGATGAGGAGCAGCAGCAGGGCTCCATCTTCTCCGTCTCCGGCCCCGTCATCGTCGCCCAAAACATGACTGGATGCGCCATGTACGAGCTGTGCAAGGTCTCCTACGACCAGCTGGTCGGCGAGGTCATCCGTATCGACGGCGACAAAGCCACCATTCAGGTGTACGAAGAGACTGCTGGTGTGACTGTTGGTGACCCCGTCGTCCGCACTGGCAAGCCTCTCTCCGTGGAGCTGGGCCCAGGTCTGATGGAGACCATCTACGACGGAATCCAGCGTCCGCTCAAAGACATCCACGACAAGTCCCAGAGCATCTACATCCCACGAGGCATCGACGTCCCCGCTCTCGACCGCACGAAGAAGTGGGAATACACCCCCAGCGACAAGTTCAAAGTGGGCGACCACATCACCGGTGGCGATATCTTTGGCGCAGTCGTCGAGAACAGCTTGCTCTCCGACCACAAGATCATGCTGCCGCCTCGCGCAAGAGGTACGATCAAGTGGATGGCCGGCAAGGGCGAGTACACCGTGGAAGAGAAGCTGTTGGAAGTCGAGTTTGAGGGCAAGAAGAGCGAGTACAACATGATTCAGCAGTGGCCTGTTCGTGTGCCCCGGCCTTCGACTGATAAGCTGAGCTCTGGCGATCCTTTCATTGTTGGACAGAGAGTCTTGGATGCTCTTTTCCCGGCCGTGCAGGGTGGTACTGTGTGTATTCCGGGGGCTTTTGGATGTGGAAAGACGGTCATTAGTCAGTCTGTGTCGAAGTTCTCGAACAGTGATTTGATTGTTTACGTTGGTTGTGGTGAGTATAAAATTCACGGAAGTCTTGGTCAATTCCGGCACTGACAGACCCACAGGCGAGCGAGGAAACGAGATGGCTGAAGTGTTGATGGACTTCCCCGAGGTATGAAGTTCGACAATGCCATTGAAGACCTGTGCTGACTATGATTTAGCTCACTATCGACTTCGAAGGCCGAAAGGAACCCATCATGAAGCGTACTTGCCTGATCGCCAACACCTCCAACATGCCCGTGGCTGCTCGTGAGGCCTCTATCTACACTGGAAGTGAGTATCCCCTGGAATAGTACCTCATCTGAGGCATCTACTGATACTATCCTTTAGTCACAATCTCCGAGTACTTCAGAGATCAGGGCAAGAACGTTGCAATGATGGCTGATTCCACCTCCCGCTGGGCTGAGGCTCTTCGTGAGATTTCTGGTCGTTTGGGAGAAATGCCTGCAGACCAAGGTTTCCCAGCCTACCTCGGAGCCAAACTCGCCTCCTTCTACGAACGTGCCGGCAAGGTCATCTCTCTCGGCTCCCCCGACCGCAAGGGCAGTGTCAGCATCGTCGGCGCCGTCTCACCCCCAGGAGGCGACTTCTCCGACCCCGTCACATCCTCCACCCTCTCCATCGTCCAAGTCTTCTGGGGTCTCGACAAGAAACTCGCCCAGCGCAAACACTTCCCCTCCATCAACACCTCCCTCTCCTACTCCAAATACACCAACACGCTTGCAAAATTCTACGCCGACAACCAACCCGACTTCCCGGGCTACCGCGACCGCATCCGAGAACTCCTCTCCCAATCCGAAGAACTCGACCAAGTCGTCCAACTCGTCGGCAAATCGGCCCTCGGCGACGGCGACAAAATCACGCTCGACGTCGCCTCGCTCATCAAAGACGACTTCCTCCAGCAGAACGGCTACTCGGACTATGACCAGTTCTGTCCGCTGTGGAAGACGAGTTGGATGATGAAGGCTATGATGACGTTCCATGATGAGTCGCAGAAGGCCATCTCGCAGGGACAGCAGTGGAGTAAAGTCCGGGAGGCGACGAGCGATATTCAGAATGAGTTGCGGAGTATGAAATTTGAGGTTCCTACTGAGGGGGAGGAGAAGATTACGAAGAAGTATGAGGAGTTGATGCAGAAGATGAATGAGAAGTTTGCTAGTGTTATGGATGAGTAGAACGGAGGGAAAGGGGTGTGTAGATAATATGGGTTTCTTTGATAGAGGGTTGTAACGGCTGTTGTCACATTACAGAATCTTTTGTGTGAGGTGCTGGAAGTTGTGGGTAGGCTGATGGTAATGATGTTTGCGAAACAGGTACGTCGCTGCTATCTGTCTGTGCCCACGCCAGGGTTGCCGAGGAAGGCAACAACACAACAATGATGGGATATCAGTTCAACCCTCAAGACGCCGTGCCAAACCACTACAACGATTCTTCACTGCATCCATGTCTATCCGTCTCCCTCGCCTGCATCTAATCTTCTCAATGCCATGATCCCAGCCACACGCGCATGGTCGAAGCCCCGTGACCGATCACCGCTTTACTGCACCTGACTGACAATCTCGCTGGCTTTGCTGAGCGACTCAACCATCGACTGACATTCTTTCCGCCGCCGGATCGTGTAGTCGCTCTCCTTGAGCAGATCGTCGAGTTCCTGCGTGCGGTACATTTGCTCGAGGAGTTCGCGTTGCATTTCGTCTTTCGTATGCCTAGAATCACGGTTAGCAATCATCACCCTTGGTATTTGATGGGGTTGTAAGGAGACATACTCAACCAAATTCAACATAATGGCCTTAGGAACCATATCAATCATCGTCCTCCTCACAATGTTGAAATAAGACGTAATCAGCAGCTTGATAACCTCGACTTCTTGCGTCTCCTTCTCGGACAACGTCCCGCTGGCTTTGAGAGTCGGTGGTGGGGGTTCCATGGCGGCCATCTTCTTTTTGTTCTTGCTGGCGAAGAAAGAGCCGAAGAAGCCCGAGCCTTCGCTGCCGTTCAGATCCAGACTAGGGCTTGCTGATCGCGGGGGCTGGGCGCTGGGTGGGAGAGGCTTGCCAGTCTTGGGATCGACTTGCACAGGCTTTGCGGCGTTGTGCTTCTCGTTGACGATGGCCATGGCGCGGTGGCCGTTGAGGAAGTCGGGGTGGCCTGTGTTGACGTAGCAGGCCTCCATGGCGACAAGGTCCCGTACGAGCTTGTTGGTGGGGTCCATGGCCTTCTTGAAGAATGAGATGACAACGGCATGCAGCTTCTCTTTCAATGCTGGATATCTTCGGAAGAGTGGCTTGTTAACCAGCTGTCCTAATATCCGCACCAACTCGTCGTAGATCAAGCTGACACACTTGATTGACGGGTCTTCGAGACGCTTGATCTGTTGCTTGACGATCAGCTCGAAAGCGGTGGTGCCGACGAAGAGCGCAGGTGAAGATCCAGAGGAGTTGTAGAGAATTGTTCGGATGTCGATGTCCTTAACTTGGTCGAATGGATCCACGGCCTTGACACCGTTGCTGTAAAGTTCGTGGTAGACAAAGGCAATACGGGCACCGCCAGAAAGCTCGACTGATGATAGTTCTGCGTTGTGGCCTTCAAGGACTGTTCGGTATTCGTTCGAAAACTCCGTGATGATGTTGAGGATGATGTTGGCTGGGTTGCCGAGCATGCTGTCTCCAAGTTGTTGAAGCTCAGCCGAGTACTTTTGTAGTGAGGCCTGAATGCGAGCCTTGATGTCCGGAAGAGTCTGCTTAATGTGCATCATGAGGATCAAGTTGAGCTTTCGTGCAAGATAGGGCGTTCCGCAGTAAGATGCTTTATTCCGGTAAGCCTTGTGGTTCTCGAAGAAGTTCTTCTCGTTCTCCAGTGCGTATGAAATGGCCTTCTTGGTCTCGATGTCGCGTTGTCCTCGGTTCACCACGGGAACGTAGCCTAACCGCAGGGGAATGATTCGACCTGCCAAGATATCCACAACGTCTGTGCCTTCGTCCATCAAGTCGACTTTTGTGAGAACACCGATTGTCCTTTGACCTTCTGGATCAACTTCTCTTGCAAGCTTCAAGCCGTCAGAGTTGGCCAAATCAGTGTTGGCTGCTGTGACTGCCAGGATGATAGCGTTGGGCTTCGAGATCTGCTTAAGCACCATCTCCCTGATCTGCCTCTCGATATCTCTGGGCTGATCACCCACGGGCACCTTGGTCAGACCAGGCAAATCCACCAGGGTGAGAGTAAGGACGTTGGGCGAGTAAATGCGCAGGTTGATGGGTGCTGGTGAAATGCCAGCATTTCGCCCAGTCTTGCTCTCAGTCTCTTTCACAATCTCGTCTCGGATCTTGCTAAAGTCGTAGAACTTCTGGCCAGGTATATGCAGGAACTCTCCCCACTCGTCGGTGTTGGCCTCTTTGTCTGCCGTCCCCTCGACCTTCTCACCATTGGGTACGCCATTCTCCTGCGGCTTGGATGATGCGGCTCGGTTGATGAGTTGTAGGATAAGCGGTCGTCTCGTGACAATACCGGTGCCTCGTGGCAAGCTGGCCAGTTGTCAGTATGCTGTTATCTGCTCTATACACCAACACTACTCTTACAAGTCCCTTCCTACAATGTTCTCCAATACCGAACTCTTTCCACTGGACTGCGATCCGACGACGGCGATTTGGGGCAAATCGATGGGGTTTTGGACCTGTATTAGGATCAATCAGTGTGTTTCCTTGTGCTGTTTCGGTGCCTTGCGGACACGTACGCCAACAGTGGTGAAGACATCCTGGAGCTTGTTGACGAGTGTGATGAGTCCAGGATCGTTGACGTTTATCCTGTACCTGTTAGTCTTCTCAAGGTGTCGTTCTCCTCGTGGGGGGCAGCTCACGCGTTGGGGTTCGTCTGCGCCATGGCAGGCGTGTTCAGGAGTGTTGCGGTATGCGGTTTGGGGATGCGCGGATAGAGGGAGTTGGCGCAATGTTCGGGATCAGGCAGTTGTTTTGTGGTGGAATCGCAGGAGGACGTGGCGGAGTGGACTGGTGGCGGGGGTTTGTTATGTTGCAGCCTTCTGCTATACCGCCGCCATCAACTGACGACGACGCACATGCTCCAGGTCTCGCTTGCCCGCCAAGCTTCCAGACAAACTTTCGGAACGACCCGCTGCCGCAAGTCGAACTCAAAAGAGCTCCAGCTTGTCCAGCCAGCTTCTCGACTTCAGGTCGCCAGCTTGTGCTCCCTTCCTCGACACGCAACAAAACAGAACGACCGTCAACACAATTGCAGCAACGGCTGAGCCTGTAGAGGAGCCAGACACACGATTGTCGCTGTCTTCCAGGCTATAGCCGAGTCCTCGCCTACAACTCCAGATATCCCGCCACAGGATTGCGCCGGTAAGATCAATAGTTAAATACCAGCCGACTCTCCACGAGAAGTAGTCACCACAACATGGGAAGCATTCTCTATAACTACATATAGGCAAGCGCAGTTCTGGCATTTTCATTTGTTCTTTGATTCCAAGCAACACCCGAGTCTCAGCTTCTGTACACGATGCTTCAACTCGGGCAGGTACTCAAGGGCAGACTGGGCTCTTATAGGCTCACTCAGAAGCTCCATGACTCAGTATGGCTCGCTGTGTAAGTGGAATCTTGAACTGCAAGGCATAGAAGAGGTACTGATCACACGCTTGCTTGCATAGCAACCAGCAGGTCGAACAGAAAGTCATCGTCAAACACAAGGAACACACCTGCATGCAACGCGAGCGGGACGTCCTTCATCGCTTTCAAGACCGAACGCAGCATATCCGCCCTATGCTTGACGAGATCGAAATGGATGCCGACAACAAGTGGCCAGCGCTTGTGATGAGATGGCTCGACGACGACGTCCTACGCACATCATACGCCCGGAAGCTCACTAGAAACGAAGTCAAGCGTGTTGGTGTGGGAGTTCTAGAGGCGCTGAAAGTGCTACACGAGGACGGCTTCGTGCACACCGGTCAGTCGCCAATGGGAAGATGAAGTACGTGAGAGCTAACAAGGACAGACATCAAGCCAAGCAACGTACTCGTCAACTATGATCCTACAGACAAGAGGATCACTGATGTTCAGCTCGTGGACTTCGCAAGTACAGTTCATCAAGAGTCAACCCATGCCAAAGAAGGTAGCGCAATAGGAACAGCCATATTCCGAAGCACTGAGGCGATGCTGGAGATGTCCTGGGGCACACCAACCGACGTCTGGTCTTTCGGCGCCATGGTATGTATATGATCCCTACTTCTTCGAAGAATAGCAACTCACACAGACACACACAGATGATCAGCCTGATCTTCGGCGATGATTTCCATATTTTCTCGCCTGGTGTCCCAGTGGACCACGACGAGTACGATCTGAAGATTTTGATGCGGCACAACAAGTTCTTTGGGCCATTTCCTGCTACCTATCAGGAGATTGCCGACGACAACAGATTGGCGGTTCTGACGTGGATCATGGAGGACTTCAACAAGAACAACTCCTATTCGCCATTCCGCAATGCTGCTAACCCGGAACTCACGGAGGAAGATAAGGAATTCTTGTTGAAGATCATGAAATTGGACCCCAGAGACAGGCCGACGGTCGAGGAACTGCTGAAGGACGAATGGTTCTCGTCTATGGATCATACTCAGGGTGACCTTCTGTAACCCAACAAGTGCTCAACAGACAAGATCATATGCATTCTCGAACTCGCCCCTCTGACAACCTCAATCACTTCTTCTTGTCCTCCGTTGGAATGTGGATGGTTCTGCCGTTTGTGGGAATGTTGTCATCGGGGGCCATCGTGTCCAGCTCGATAGCGCTGATGTGTGGCACAGGATCCTCGCTGGTGTGCTCGCCCTCCCTGCCAAGCTATTAGCTTCTTCTCACTGGCAGTGAACGACGTACGTACCTCTGAATAACCTCCCTCGTATTGGGGCTGATCTTGTCAATGGAAGCTCTGAGCGCCGACATGAACGCAGGGCCCTGCTTCTGAGCCATCTCCTCGGTCCTGTGGAAGTTCGAAGTCCTCGTTGCGACCGACGCCTTGACCCATGCGCCATTCTTCATGACCCAGCCGACGCCGGTCTTTCCGAGTATGTTGTTGAAGTGAGACATGGTGGATGTGGTATGTGGATGTATGATCTGGAGCTTGTACGTCTGTTGGTCGATCTTGCTGGTTGTCGAGGCTGTCTCAATGCTGGATATGGAGTGCGACCAAGAGCATGCTGGCGGCCATTATGAATTCCAGCGGCGTCCGCATTGAATGACGGGACTTGGACATACACATGTTATTCCATGTGCACGACGAGCTTCACGAGGGCAGCACGAGGGGCTTCGATGAATACCACGGGCTTGCTTCTGGGACTTTTGAGCCATCTTGAGCCGAACGCTCGACGAGGACTCCGTGAACGATTCATCAGGCTGCAGTCGTTGCAGTAACGGGTCCATTCCACTATTCGACCTTCAACTCGGACTACGGTCAACACTTTCGCCAATCTGCAATAGGGAGACTTGCAACTGGATCTACCCTACAGCGGTCATTGGTGCAGCAATTCAATTTACGATCGCGTCGCAGTCATAAACCTAGATTGCAATGGCTGGTATGTTCAACAAAGGCAGTGATGTTCAACCTGGATAACTGCATCACATCGTTTGCTGAACTTGTCCGAGTCAGTCTGGAGCACTCGTGTCGACCTGTCTTTCAACACGATCGAGTTCACGAAAGTCTGATAATTGCTACAGCAAGCTCTATATCTCGGCACGAACGAATGCAAGCCTGCTCAGAACGTCGACGCGAGGCTGCTCCTTCGCAACTAAATCGAACCAACACAAGAAACAGGAACGCTCATTCAATGCCAAATCAAACAACAATTCGAGACTTCAACATGCGCCGCTAACACTCTTCAAGACCGACTATTATCTCAGCCAAAGAAACATCAACTTCACAGCATGACCCTATCTCAGCCTTGGCTATGTCGTTCTTTTAAGCCCCTGGCCAAACCCATGACACCGGAGAGTGTATTAATGGGCACGTGAGTATATCTCAGAATTGTGAGACCTATATCAAGTCGGCCCGGACTGTTTGGGACTTCGTTCATGATCCTTGCTACTTCTACGTCACAGGTTTTGGCCAACTTCGACACGCAGACCCGTCTGTATACACCAACGAACAGCCTCATCAATTCCGTGCAGTAGATAGCGGCCACGCCGTTGAACATGAGGCTTAGCAGTGTTGCCGACTTGCCAACAGATACTCGAGCACATATGGATAGGTCTGGCGCGAACGACGTTGAGCGCAGCTTGCGCAGCTCGGAACTTTTGAGTTTCCAGTTCCGAAAATCGAAGAAATCCCGGTCAGGCTGGCACCTGCTTTTGCCTGAGACGGCTCTGCTGGAAGGACGATGAAACTAATGAGACGCTCGACGTAAGGACGACTTAGGGCTTTTGCCGCGACTCCGCCACAGCCATGGAGTACGTGCAGTTGGACCATTCTCACTTGGCCGTCTTCTCGAAGTAGCAAGGCTACAGTCTCTCAACTGCATCGGCGGCAGACTGGACCGACTGTCCGTTGGCGAGAGTGCATTGCAGCACAATGTTCTGTCGGATTTCGTCCAAGCCGTATGGTGTCGGCGTCACATTGTACAATGTCGAAGATACAAAAGGACGGCGTTTCGGTGATGGTTTCAACGGAAAGTATACAACAACACCTTAACACATCTTGATCATATATCCCCTGGCACCAACTTTCGCAGTCGAACCCCTCCTCGTTACTGCCACATCATCAAATCAATCTGTTTCTGGCGATAAGATGTCACCTCACACGCAAGCAAGAGTCATCATCGCTGGTGGCAGCGTAGCCGGACTCACATTAGCGAACGCCCTCGAACAGCTCGGCATCTCCTACATTTTGCTGGAGAAATATTCGAAGATCGCCCCAGACCTTGGTGCATCTATAGCGACCATGGCAAACGCCGGACGAATCCTTGATCAACTGGGATGCTACGACCAGATCCAGGCCATGATCGAGGATGGACGATCCAATCGACACATGGGCACCGTAGACCTGGATGGAACTCTTATAGGTCCGCTGCATGAAGTCAACAAGACATTCGTGGAGAGGTAGTCTCCATGAATCAGGATGCATTGACGGAGGAGCAGTGCTAACGGCAATCAGATTCGGATACGCCTTCATCTTTCTCCCTCGAAGACGGCTGCTCCAGATCCTTTACAACAACATCCGAGACAAATCTCCCATCCTCACCAACAAAGCTGTCGTCAGTCTGGAGCATATCGAAGGCGGTGTCAGAGCGACAACCGCGGATGGGTCATTCTACACGGGAGAGATACTTGTGGGGGCTGATGGTGTCCATAGCCAAGTCCGCAAAGAGATGTGGAGGCTTGCTGACGCTGAAAATCCCAAGATTTTCCCTTCGAAAGACCGCGAAGGCAAGGGCCACTGATAACCAATATCTTCGCTTTGCTAACATAAATGTAGGATTTCCAATTCCATATCGATGCATCTTTGGCATCTCCAGCCCAGTCCCGGAGGGCTTCGACACCAATTACAACGTCCAGGTCTTGGGAAATGGATACTCACTTCTCGTTTCAGGCGCTCCTCCAGATGGCGACTCGACAGAACGAATGTTCTGGTTTTTGTTCGCCAAGAATGACGAGGCCGCAGGTACTTTGCACAAAGACATCCCTCGTTACTCAGACGAAGATATGAACGCACTGGCGGAGAAGTTCCGCGATACTATGGTCTGGAAGAACGTTCGCTTTGGCCAGGTCTGGGACAATCGCACTGCAGCGACCCTGACAGCACTCCCTGAGTTCGTGTATTCCAAGTGGCACTATGGCAGGATCATTACAATTGGCGATGCAGCTCACAAGTTCAACCCGATAGGAGGCCAAGGTGCGTAAACTCAAAGGCAGAAGCCATCCTGCATCATGTCTGAGACATCTACTGACCTTTTGTCTTTTACTTTCAGGTGGTAACAACGCCATTGAGGATTGCGCTGTGCTGGTCAACGAACTGACTGACCTTTTCGAACGAGACCGATCAAAGAAGAGCGACCCCCTTACTACCGGGGAAATCCAATCCGCCTTCACCCGACTCCAGGATCTCCGGACAGATCGTGCACGACAGTTCATGCAACGATCCCACGATCAACAGTGCACCATGGCACAGGAAGGTCTGAAAAACAAGCTGATGGGCTTTCTCATGAAGTACATATCCAGCGGAGAAACCATTGTCAAGATGCTGAGCGACCCGTGGCTTGCGGCGCCTCGAATCAATGCACTTCCTGTTCCGCCACGGCCACATACCGTTCCCTTCGATGACGAGCGTGCCAGGAGCAAATCACTTGTCGGTCCAAGGATGGGAGCTCTGATGCTGTTTTCGAGTGTCGTGGTTGGAATTGCTACGCTTGCACAGAACGAGTTTGTTCGGACATTCTTTCAGCTGAGCTGATTGGAGTCGAGATGGTCTCAAACGCTAGCGTTTTGGAGCAAGACTACCAGCCCTTCTGTTTTCGATCCGGAGCGACGAGCGGCAATATCGATACCACATACAGATAGATTGGCCTTCGAGCCTAGATGCAGAAGAGAGATCGATAGATAAAAGAGGGAGCACGTCCAACCAAGGGGCACGTGGTACAGAGCTCGGGACTCAAGTCATTCGAGGTTCATATCACATTCAGAATACTATCATCGCCGCTCAAAACGCCGCTCAACTTGATGGGAATCTATCGACAAGGCCCTTGCTCCAACGCCAATCACGAAACCGACCAACTGTTCTACCTCCCACTCCTCAACAACCAAGTCTCCCTCTCCCGATCCTTCGCATAAGCCTCATCACTCGCCAACTCAACCTCACTCGCCGGCGAGAATCCACATCTCGTCAAACACCTCACACTCTTCTCATTCTCCCGATCAACCTTCGCAAACAACAACTGCCCACGAAACGTCCTCAAATACCACTGACAAAACGCCTTCACCGCTTCCGAAGCGATTCCCTTGTTCCAGTAATCCGGATGTAGGGAGAAGCCGATTTCTCGAGGTCGAAAGGTGCCGATTAGGCCTATGAGGGTGTTGGAGGGGGCGAGGGTTATGGCGTGGACTATGACGGGTTGGGAGGTGTGGTTGTAGGAGGCCATCATGTTGACGAGGACGAGGAGGTCGTCGAGCATTTGGGAGGATTTTTGGAGGGTTTTGGAGGGGCCTTGTTTTCTAGAATCGATGAGTGAGTTGAATGAATTTGAGGTGGTGCGGTTGGTTGACTTACGTCCACTTCGTGATTTCGTAATTCGATTGTAGTCTGTGGAAAGCTTGGAGATCGTCTTCATCGACGGGTCGAAGGAGTAGTCGTTCTGATCGGATTTCCATGATGAAGTTGAAGAAGTCAGGACAGCAGGTGACGTCGAAGGCGAGGTTTCTGCCTAGCGATCTCGTATCTGATCAAAGTCGATGGTCTTGAACTTTCTCCAAACCTTGGAGGCAGGAGAGATCTATATTGTAAGATCAGCAAAACCACCTTCCGCATTCCTCACATCAAGAATTCTACACATCAATTTACAAAAGGCCGCCCCCAAACAGGCCCGCATGGCACCAACGCAACACAGCAGCCGCCAGCGACGTGGTGTCGGGAACCATGCGCATGCAAGATGCAAGCGAGGCCACGAGATCTCGACCAAAACCCACCACGCCGGGATAGCCCAGGATGCAAAAAGATAAGCCGAACAAAACATTCACTTTGCGACGCATGTGAATGGTCAATTAATCAAAAAATGGCTCACAACTCACGTCACCACCTTCTCCTTTGAGAAATCGCATGTGCTGGTGCTGGAGCGCGTTGTGGAGGTTTTGCCGGTTCCAGATTGGATGTTTGTTTAGTGGCGATGGTAACATCCCTGCTTCGTGAGATTCTTCGGCAGATGCAAGATGCAAGCCGACCGTCGGCCCTTGGTCCCGGGAATGCGACTTCCTGTTTGGGAAGATGTAGTGAGATGCACCACGTGAGTGACAGCTCGCGTGGTTTAGATGGACGTTCGTATCGTCCTCGGGTCGATGCAGAATTGTCAAGATCGGTACTCCATGTCTTACTTGCTACGGGGTTGTCCGAGTGTTGGAGATCTCGTAAATCTCGTATATGTCGAGTGACCACTTCTGCATTCATCAAGAGCTGTATCTGGCGTATCTCTGCTGGTGCTTTGAGCTGACGCCGTCCAGATGAACGAAGCGCCACTCAATGCCCAATACATCTATGGAGCTGCTGGGTGCCCCTTCGTGGAAAGCGCATTGCTCAATGAATGGCATGAGCAGTCGACATGGTTCATGCGCAAATTGTCTCCCATACAAGAATACAAGAAGCAACACGTATCGAGGCTAGCATCGTCATCTCCACTTTATCAATTCCATGTCCAGGAACGTGACTTGTTTCCTCCGTCTCGGATCAATCTATGTCAACATTTGAGCCACATTGTCTCGGACGTCGGTCCAGATCGTATCATTGATGACCTCTTCTTCTTCGATACTTTCACCGGATTCTGGTGATCTACACCGCCTAGACGAGAACAGGCTTTGCGGACGCAGAGCAATAGCCCCTGGATTTGCATGCTCCATAACCCAGCCGGAGAAGAAATGTACCATTGTCGTGGACCTTTGTCCCTTGGCGAGCTCGTTTGGACGGATCTGAAGTGCCTAGATGAGTATAGATGAATAAGGCTCAGTGGCGGTATGTAACGTTGAGAGGAAGTCTCTCGGCCGAACGACAATTTGCAAGCAGTTTCCCATGGTGGACTGATCACCCGAGGTCAGCCATGCGGATGATCGAGCTTGGGGCTATCGGAGGAAACCCGGAAGGATTGTCTGTTGTTGATATTCATGGCCGACTATCTTCGCATTGGACGAACGAACTCCTACGATGTGGAGCTGTGAGTAGGACATGTTGCTCCTGAACCGAAGCTCCAGTGATTCACTTTATCCGAGGTCGTGGGGGCGTTCAGGTTCCGGTTTTCGAGACATCCTCAAGAGCTTTCCGACATGAATCCACTGTCGCGCGTGCCTCAACCCATTCTCGCCGATCTTCTTCTCGAACCTGCACTTTGCCACCATTGGACACGAAGCTACGCAGCTTTCCCTCAACGTCGGCGAGCACTCGCCTCGCGTCTTCTCTAGCAGTTTTGGAGAAGTCACTCCTCTCCTTGCTCCATTTCGTCTGCAGTCGTCGCAGTGCCCACACGAGCCCCAACGCTGCAATTGCACCACCTTCGTACAGAGCCACACCCCCGGAAGCTACCCAGAGCCATGCCGCGAGTGCACCAGAGCCACCGATAGTAGACAGCGAGGTGAGTAACAGCTTTTGTGCCTTGAGATGCATGGACGGCACGAGCTGGTGCAGCATCTGCTCGCGTGCCAGATGAATGGTCTGCGGCCAAGGCGGGTCAAAGAACACATCCAAGCCGTTTCTTTCCTTCATCCGAGCGACTTTGAGCGGAAAGTCCATTAGATTCGCCAGACTTTCGATCTTCTGTGCTGGTGCGTTGGGCGCATTAGCAGCTTTGTATTCATCGAATTCTTCTTTCGTCACACCGGGGAGTAGCTTCGCCTCCTCGGCATTACTCGTCGAGTCCTGCTTGAGTTCGTCTTCACTTGCAAGGCCGGCCTCAAGGATCCGACCGCTGACGAATGCGAGGCTTTGTTCGGCATCCACGAGCCAGCCACGGCGTAGCACGTCACTCGCGGACATGGAGACTTCGTCTATGCGCCAAAACAGTCGCCACCAGGACGTTCTTTGCCAGGCCGATGACGAGAGAGCTGCGCTGAGGTTCAATTGCAGATCTCTATGGGCTCCCTCGGACCATGAAGAAATTGCACTTTGCAAAGTGGACCGTTTAGTTTCGGATACCGTGTCAGACGTATCATTTGCCTTTGATTCACTTGCAGAAACCAGGGCAGCACTCCTGGAAAGGACAGACGCAAGCAAAGCTTCCACAGCAGGCTTTAAACCCTTGCCCTCGTCACTGGGTTTCGATGCGGACGAAAGCCAAGCAGTGACACGTGGTAGATTACTCTCTTGCCACCGAGAGCTATAGATTGCACCATTGGCCCGGTAGTCCTGGCGAAGAGCTTGCAATGCCGGTTCCGCCAGATCGAGGGAAATGGCGCTCAAAGCAGGCTCGTCTTCGACAGCTCTGCCTTGGAGAGGCAAGTTCAATGCCGCATTGATGAGCGTGCCATCGGCCAGCGTGGCGGGTAGCCTCCCATACTCCACCGCACCACTTATGCCATCCGAGACTATCAAGGCCTTGTGCACAGGGTAACGCACGAAGCCTACTCTGCCACCAGTCGAATTCGGCATTGTGACGGGCGGAACAAGAACGCTTTCTTCGATTTCCTTGAGTCCCTCTGCAGGATCCGAGGTTGTGTATCCGCTTGCATTGAGACCAGTGACAAGGATCTCGATGTTCCATGCTTTCAGTCTTGCCGAAGGTATTCGCATTTCCTTCACCAGCGGCGAGCTGGCAGGCTGTACACCAGCCTCTTCATGACTTTCGCCGTACCTGAGAAGTACGCTTCGACCATCTCTTTCATGCACGAGCTCGCGCTCCCAATCTGCCTCTTCACCCAGCTCATCACTCAACAATAAACGTGCAAGTCTGCAAGCCGATTGAACGCCTTTCGTTCCTAGTCCGAGGAATGCAATTCTGATGACCGGATCATCGCTCTCCAGAC
>NHNW01000147.1:0-10142 GCA_002786025.1 Zasmidium citrigriseum | reverse complement strand
TTTACTTTATCGAGATAAATATATAGAAGAAGTAGAAGTCTTAGGCTTAGTAACTAGTTAAATACTATATCTTCGACCCTAAAGCTTAGCGCTACTAGTCTATAGATCGTTATAAGTAGTACGATATAGGCGAATTCCTTATTACCTACCTACTATACTACTAATAGTATACGATAGAGGAGCTTAGTTAGCTTATCGAGGACTACGGCCGTAGCGTATTAATAGTATCTAAGACGTTTATACTATCTAGACGTAGTAGCGGCGGATCTACCGCGAGTTATAGGTAGAAAGTAGCCTAGGTACGCGTAAACTAGATCTATAACTTCCTCTTCGACGGCTCTTAATTCTTCGATACTATTACCTTTAAGGACGCCTACTATATAGCGGGATAATATCTTCTAGCCTTAGAGTACTAGCGAACTCGTAAGAGGTATAAAGAGCTTAACTTCTTATACGAGTAACTTAATAAACTCCTTAGTAAGTTTAGTAGAGGTTTCGGTATAGCGTATACTATAGTTAATTAGTATAACGTAAACTTAGACGAGTTAATTCTAATTGTCGAACTTAAGGACTAGTATATTAGCGCCGAGGGCGCGTCGATAGTAGCCGCGCCGCCGTCGTAACCTACGCTTTAAATCGAGGACGATACTAATATTAATCTATAGCTATTAACTAGTAATACTACTAATATACTACTACTAGCGTCGATAACTAAGGCTAATCTTCTAAAGACTAAAGCCGATCTTTAGAACTAGGAGTATATAAGCCTATATAAGATCGCTAAGGAGGGCGATAAGGATAGATTAGCTCTATAGTTCGACGATAAATCTAACTAGCCTAACGGATAGGCTTAGAGACTTATAGACGATTAGAGAGTAGAACTACTAGAAGCGGTTACGGCCTACTAGATTAGGACTTTAACGTACGGCTCGCTAGTAATCCTCTTTATCTTACTTAATAATATATACTCGTAGGATATCTAGGACTTCGCGACTATCCCCGAGTCTTAGCCCTAAGGATTCTATACTATAGAGTATATCGTTACGTACTAGAACGACGTTAAAGGCTTTACTACTCGAGCTCGTTAAGGACTAAATAATAACCGAGCGGACGAATTCGAGTATCCCTAGTAGTTCGTAGACTAGTAGAAGTAACAAGACGAGCAAAGCGCCTAGGTTACGTAATACTAAGAGGACTATTAGCGGCGCGTCGATTAAAAGCTCGTAGGTAACGCGCTCCTTCGGTAAGGCGTAAAGGAGGAGAGTAAGGGCTAAGGCTTAGAGGATTAAAATCGGTAAGTAGGCTAATAACTCGTAATTACGACGAGATTAGAGCGTGTCGATAGTAGCGTATTTCCTTACTATTCGTAATCTATATTATAATATCTAGATAGTAGCTCCCTTAGCTCTCGAGGCTAAGAGCTTTTTTCGGTAGGGGGGATCTATTATAGAGTAGGCGTGCCTATAGTACCTTCACGATAGCAGAGTAGCTAGACATATATAATACACTTATAATATCTTACCTTAGCCTATACTATAGTCGCTAAGTACTACTAGTACTCTCGTAACTATAACCGTACCTACTTCTAGGTAAGAATTAGCGGTTCTACTCTCGTCTAGCCTATTCTAACCCCTTCTTTAGATCCCTACGAGTAATAAGGACAAGTAGTAGAAGCTTCGCGATAAGATCGAGGCCGCTAAGGGTAAGTATAGTAAGGTCTTAGCTAACGAGATTATTGTCTTCGCTAGTAATATTAAGAAGTAAGTCGTTACTAGGCTTCTTTTATGTATTCGGGGCTATTCTAACTTTTTCTTAGCGAGTAAGGTACTATATATAGTAACGGCGGCCTAACTTAGTACCCTAGTATAGCCGTATAGAATACGACTAGCGAGAAGGTACTAAAGCTAGGTAACCGAGTATATTTATCTAACCCTTTCTACGCTATTCTATACTAATATTACCTAGGGCTCCCCTAAGAAGCGTAAGCGTAGCGCTATGAATAACGGTAATAGCGACGAGAAGGACCTAGTAATCTCCTAGTTACGCGCCTATTTATATACGATAGCTAAGGAGCTCGATAATAGGCGCCTTAAGGTTAAGTAGTAGCGCTATAAGGGCGAGGATAGTAACTACGACGCTTACGCCTAGCGTATTCTAGCTATGTTCCTAACCCCGATAGCTACTAATAGGGCTAGTCTACTCGCCCTTAAGTAGGCGGAGGATAAGGCTAAGGTCTTCTCTAAGGAGGATTAATATAGGTACCCTATAATATACTATTCTTATCTTCTCTACGCCCTTCTAGGCTATACCTTTATACTTTTAGTATAAGAGCCCTTAAATAGCGGGTAGTAATAGTACTAGTATATTATTTTTAACTCTATATTCCCCTTTCCTTATATTATAATCCCCTATTCTTAGAGCGCGAACCCTTTAGAAGCCTACCTAGCCCTTTCCTACCTATTCTTAGCTAGTCTAGTCTAGTCTAACCCTTTATCCTTCTTCCTAGTAGCGACTAGCCTAGTCTAAGGGTTTATACCTTCTTAAGTATACTCTAGTATATATAGTATATCCCTTAACGCCTAATTAATTAAACTCTACGAAATATCTTATTTTTATATGTTTAGCGGCGCTTCCTTAGCCCTCTACGCTACTTATAGCCCCCTTTCCCTAACTCCCTAGCTACTCTAGCCTTATATACCTTTATAGCTACCTCGCTAATATATACTACTAGCTCCTAACTATCTTTATCGCTCTCGTAGCCCTTCTAGGCTACTAGATACTCCTAGTTGCCTAAGGAGTCGACGCGCTAGCCCTTAATAGTCTATACGTCGTATTCCTCCTCTAGTTCTACGTTATATCTTATTACCTCTAACTATAGCCTAGACCTATCGAGGTCGGCCTTCTCTAGTAGTAATATATAGAAGGTTAGGTAGATCTTTATACTATCGGGTAGATCTAGGGTATATACTACCTTATTTACTATATAGGCAATTAGGAACGGGCTAAGGTACTTATAGTCTAGCTTCCTACTTAGTCTCGCCGTCTTAATATTATAGTTAGATAGGTAGACTATATCGCCTATATTAAACCCTACGTCTAGATACCGCTTATTATACTACTTAGCCTATATTTTCTTAACTCTCCTTAGTCTCTTCTAGAGAGCCTTCTACGTAGCTAGTAACTAGTCCGCTATAGCCTCCGCCTTAGTACTACTAGACTAGACTAGCCCTATCTATAGCTAGTTAGCTCTTTATAAGTCCCTAACTTAGTTCGCCTAGAAAGGGGTAACGCTAGTAGATTCGTTCTAGGTATCGTTATATACGAATTCCGCTAACGAGAGTAGTCTAGCCTAGTTATCCTCCTTATAGTTATAATACGTACGGAGGTACTATTCTAGCGTCTAGTTCTAGCGCTCCGTCTAGCTATTAGTTTAGGGATAGAACGCTATACTAAGCTTCCTCTTAATCCCTAGGTAGGCGTAGAGGGTACTCTAGAACTTCGAGGTTAAGATTAGGCCCTAGTCGGAGGTAATAGAGCGTAGTTTACTATAGAGCCTCTATACTTCGTAAAGGAATAGGTCCGCTAGCCCCTTAGTAGTAATATCCTTCCGGTATAGGATATAGTAGGCTATCTTAGTAAAGTAGTCTATAACTACGAGAATTAAATCGTATACCTACCCTAGTAGGCTACTTAGGGGTAGGTCTATAATAAAATCGAGCGTTAGGTCTTCCTATAGCCTATTCGGTAGCGGCTTAGCGTATAGCTTACTATATAGAGCGTAGCGCCTAGGTTTTACCTATCCGTAGGCCTCGTAGGTACGTATATAGTCCTTAATATACTTACGTATCTTTAGCTAGTAGAATACCCTCTAGGCTAGCTCGATCGTCCTCTTAAATTCGAAATAGCTACCTAGGGGGTTGTCGTAGTATTCCTATAGTACCCTAAGTTAGTCCGCGCCTTTAGGTATATATAGGCGCCCTTTCTACTATAGTACGTTGCTATCGTCCTTCTAATAGCGCTTCTATAGTAAGTCCTCGCTTTCTATAAGGGCCTTCCGGAGCTTCCTAGCGCTCTTATCGGCTAGTAGGCTCGACCTAACGGTATCTATCTAAGACTAGGCGTAATCTTCCCTCTATACGTAGGTCTTTAGGCCCTTAGCGGCCTCCTACGCTAGGACTCGCCTCGAAGTAGCTTCTACGAACCTTTATCGGAGGTAGTCTAGGCTCTACTAACCCTCCTTTTCGGTCGCCTACCGCTCTAAATAACTCTCGGTATTATAGTCTAGGCGCCTACTAAGGGCGTCTATAGCCTCGTTAGCCTTCCTAGGCTAATATACGACCCTAAAATCGATATACGCTAACTATTCTACCTAGCGAACCTACTGTCTTAATAGCGCCTTAGTCGTTATAAACACCCTAAGGTTATAGTAGTCCGTAAGGAGCTTAACCTAGTATCTTAATCTCTTAAGGTAGTAGCGGAAATATTTAAAGGTAGCTACGATAGCTAGAAGTTCCCTATCGTAGGTATCGTAGTTCCGCTCTATAGTAGATATCTTCTTCGAGAAGAATCCTATAGGATACTACTATAATTTACTCTCGTATTCGTACTACTAGCTTAGGACTCTAGATATAGCGTATCTAGAGGTATTAGTCTCGATACGAATAGGCTTCTTTAGGTTAAAATAGCGTAGTATAGGCGCGGATACGAACGCCTACTTAAGTTACTTAAACGCTACCTAAGCTTCGCTATTAAGGTCTAAGTACTTCGATTCTTTCCTCTTCTACGCTCTACTCGGCGAGCTTCCCTTAGTATAGTAGTTTAGAGGCGTAGCGAGGCGAGAGAAGGCCTATACGAAGTAGTAGTAGTAATTCGCGAAGCTAATAAAGACCTTAATATCCCTTACTAACGCTAGTATAGGCTATTCTTAGACTACTCTAACCCTCTCTAAGTTAACTATAACACTTTCCCTACTTACTACGAACCTAAGGAAGTCTATACTAGACTAGTAGAACTCGTATTTTAAGAGCTTAGCGTATAACTTATACCTTCTTAGCCTCGATAATACCTAGTTAATATATTCTTCGTATTCCTCCTTAGTCTTAGAGAAGATAAGGATATCGTCTAAGTAGACTACGTAGAATACATCTAGTAGGTCCGCTAGAGCGCGATTAATATACCCTTAGAAGGAGGCTAGGGTATTACTAAGCCTAAACGGTATTACCGTATACTTAAAATAGCTATATCTAGTCTAGAATATAGTCTTCTACTCGTCGCCCTCGCGAATCCTAATACGGTAGTAGGTATTATAGATATCTAGCTTAGAGAAGTATTAGTAGTCGGCTAGCTAGTCTAGCGACTCCTAGATTAATAGTAGGGAGTATCGGTTCTTAACTATAATCGTATTAAGCCCCCTATAGTCTATATAGAGCTAGAGTATACTATCCTTCTTCTTTACGAAGAGAATACCTACGCCTATAGGCGAGGTAGAGTACTAGATATACCCCCTCTCGAGATTAGTATAAATATAGTCCCTAAGTACGGCTAATTCGGCCTCCGATAACGGATAGAGTAGCTCCTAAAGGGGCTCCTTACTCTCCTCTATATCTATAGCGAGGTCGTCTAGCCTATACTCGGGTAATTCTATACCTTTCTCTATTAAGAATACGTTAACGTATTCCCTATAGGCCTATAGTAGCCCTTCGAGCTTAATCTTACTCGTACTAGCTATAATCCTCGCCGCTAGGATATATATTAGTATAGCGGTATCTCTTACTAGGCTAGCGAAGGCCTTAGCTAATACTATACCTACCTTTCGCTATCGAGGGCCGCGCTTACTTCTCTAGTATATAGTCTTAGTAGAGAAGTCTATACTCGGGTTATACTACTCTAGCTATAGTATACCTAGAACGAGCTAGTATCCGTAAATAGCGCTATACTCTAGAGAGGTTAGGTAGCTCTATATCTTACCTACGGAGTCGCTAACCTTTAGCGGTACTCTACTAATCCTATAGGTCTATAGACGCTATCTATTAAGGGCCGCTATAGGCGCGGAGGCTTCCTTAGTAGGTTAGATCTATAGCTTCTTAGCTAGTCTAGCGTAGATAAAACTACTATTAGCGCTACTATCGACGAGAGCCTTAACGACTCTACCCTCGCCTAGTCCTTAGACCTCGACCTCTACCTTAATTAGGCCGTAAAGGAACTACTTCCGCTTCTAGCCTAGCTCTACTAGGTAGCGCTCTTCCTCGCTATAATAGATATAGCCTACTACTCTCTATTCTACTAGGTAGGGGCCTAGCCTTCCCCCGACGATAGCTTATCGCCCTACTTTAGGAGACTAGCGTTTAGATACTAATCCTACTTATAGCCTACTTAGCGATAATTATAGTAGATTAGAGAGTCGCCCTTATAGTAGAGTACCTTCGCTAGCCCTTCCTACGTAGCGCCTACTCTCCTCTCGCTACTATCTCCGCTACTCCTACGCCTCTTTAGCGAAGGATCGTCTCTTATAGAGCCGCGCTTAGTACCTCTCCTCTTACCCTTATTCTTCCTAAACTCCTTACGCTCCTCTATAGTAACCTTAGCTAAGCGGTAGTATTCGCTAGCCTAGTCTTTAGCTTTCGCTAGCGTCTTAGGCTTAGTAGGGAATATACTTAGCCTCTAGCGTATGTCGTAGCCTAGCGCGGAGTAGAAATCTTAGATCTATACGTCTTACTAGTCCTCGCCTAGCTTAGACTAGTCTATATATATCTCCTCTAGTAGAGCGCTAGGCGTCTTACTACCCTAAGAGGCCTCCTTTAGCCTATTATAGGCGTACTACTAGCGTTCTTCTTCCGAGCCTATAGAGTTTAGTATTACCTCTCGTATAATAGCCTAGGTAATAGGCTTCTCGAGCGTCCTCTTATAGACGTACTAGTACGTCTACTTCTCGACTAATATATACTCGTCTACTCTATCTACTTTACGGTCTTCTCTACTCTTAAACCCTACAAAGCGTTAAAAGTCTCGCTCTAACGCTCGCTCCTAGTCGTTAAAGTTTAACTAGCTAGACCTATTAAAGATAGGGGGTTCCTTTCCCTTAGGTAAACTACCTAAGCGTACGTCCTCTATAGCGCTAGGTAGGATAATAGTAGCCTCGGCTACGCTAGTCTACTCTAGGCGAGCTATTTTAGCCTTAAGCCTTATAATCTCCGCCTCTTCTCTTACCTCGGCGAGGTAGAGGTTACGTAGTATAGCGCGAGCCTATTTACGAGCTATCTCCCTCTAGATCTACTCTTCGAGAGGCTTCTCTAGTTAGGTCTAACTTTCGCTATCTAACCTAGGCCTACCTATTAGGTCGTCTATCTAGGCCTCCCCTACGCTAGTCTAGCCTTCTAGCTAGCTACTAGTACCCTATAGGGTCTCGTCGCTCGCTAGCGTACTAGCGCTAGCCTTACTAGTAGAGCGCGCTAATTGGGATATTACTATTCTAGCTTTGTTATACGTAGAAAAATCGATTCGCGTATAAGGTTTAGGTAGGAAGCCGTAGGTAAAAGCGAGAATAGTAATATATAGGTAAAAATAGTACGACTCGAATTAATAGAGAAGTCGAAAGGAGAGAGAGGTCGAATCTAGAGAAAACCTTATATACGCTAAGGCTAGCTAGGCCTAGAATTAGCTAGGCTAGCTGTAGGCTTCGTTACGTAGGCCTAGGCTCGTAATAATATTCTCTATATTACTACCTATAGTCTCGATATACTAACGATAGCGATAGCTCGCCGCCGCCCTATATTACTATACTAACTATTACGAGCTCGCTATTAATATTTTAATAGCGAGCTTACCTTTCGTCTAAACCTCCTATACTAATAATTCGAAATCGCTCTTATCGCCGTTAATTATAAGTAAATCGAAGAGATATTATAGGCAAAACGAAGAGAACGAGACTAGATAATACGCCGAGGAAGAGGCTAATAAGCGCCTTTAAGAAGACTAGAGCTATAAGACCGCTAGCCCTAAATTAGCTAGTAGTAAAGAAGAAGAAGAAGTCTAGTACTTTATCTAGACTCGCTAATAGCCCCTATTAGTACTATAGAACTCGCTTTAGAGAGAAGGTATTATTTTAGCGACTAGCTAGAAAGACTCCCTATAAGCGCTATATATTTATACTATAATAGTCCCCGTACTAGTCGAGATTAAGCTAATAATAAATAGGTACTAGTAATAAGCTCGTTAGATAGGCCCTCTTCCCTCTAGTCTAGGTAGCTAGTAAGTACTTCGCGTATACTTATAAGTTATTCGACTACCTAAATAAGGAGATCTTACTCGATATTAGTTTAATTAAGAAGAGGTTATCGAGGGATACTTTAGTACTTCTTTAGGCCGTTAGTAAAGGCTATATCGCGTACTACTTCGTAAGTATATTAACTTTCGATAGAAATTATTTAATATATATACTAATTTAATATAGAGGTAGGTAAGATTATAACTATTTATACTAGTCGCTTTATTAAGGAGTCGGATACGGACTAGCTATCTAGATTATTAAAGGGTACCTTAATAGAGAAGAATACGGCGGCTTTAGAGGACTTTAAGAAACTCTAGGTATAGGCTTTATAGGTATCGATTCTAGATAAGTACTATACGCCGTCTTTATATAGTATAGCGAAGAAGGAGTTTATAGTTAGGGCTAGTAGGCCGTTAGGTTCGCTTAGAAAGGGTAAGAGTAAGGAGAAGGAGGTTGTTCCTACGAAGAAGAAGAGACTAGTTATTCTTCTAGACGAGGATAGCGCTAACGATAGCGCTAGCGATAAGTAGATAGTTCTTTAGCGCTATACCTTCTTCGCTTCGATCGAGATACCTAGTACTTACCTATATACTAATAGCTAAATAAATTAACCTTTTAGTACTTATATTTAAGATCTTTCTAGCTCTACTTTATAATTTTAGCCTATCTATATACCGTACTAGTCGCTATACTAGTCTTCCCTATAATTTCCCTTTCCCCTTTCCTTCCTAGTATCTATAATTTCTAGCTAGACTATATATTATTTTATCTTCCCCTTCCTAATATTAGCGGGAAGGGAAGACGAAGAACCCTTTCCTTCCCTTCCCTTAGTAAGGTCTAAATATCGAGGAAAGCTACGATACTTCTACTAGCGCGATAGTACTATCGCTTTAGTTTAACGTTACTATATAGTATCTATTCGGTTATATCTTACTTAAACTAGAGCTCTAACTACTTTACCTATAGTTCCTACTAATAATACCTATATTTATTAAGCGTATTATAGAAACCGAGGCTATAATATATCCTTAGCGTCTAACCCTCCTAATAGATCTTACGCTAACTCTACTATAAAGGAGATTTAGGTCGAAGTTATTATAATCCTATCGCGAATCGAAGGTAGCGGAGGAAAGTAGCTATAATCTTTATATCCTCCTAGGCCTAACCGTTAGCTAGATATCGCGTATAGACGAACTCGAATCCTATTATAAACTTACTAATACTATTATAGATATATTAGAGAAAGGTAGGCGTTTTTATAGCCTATATATACGATAGATAATTAGAAACCTTAGTAGGTAATACTACTTCCTCTACCCGAAGTCTATTAGTAATATATTATAGGAGGAGCTATATTATTCGGTATTCTTCGTAGATACTAAAGGACTTACCTATATTATCCTATAGGGCCGCGTATAACCTCTACTTACTCGCTAAGTAGGCTCCTTCGACGGCCTATTATTAGCTAAAGCCTATACTAGGTAGACTACTTATAGCCTTCTAAATAGTAGAGTCGATCGCTAGCTCTTCGAGTATATCGTTCTAGAAGGGGTATATCTTACTAGCGTCCTATATCTCCTTTATAGAGCTATAGTACTAGGTATATATAAGTCTACTAAGGCTAAGTATTAAGGTCCGTTTAGGTAGACTAGTTAGCGTAGTAGTATTACAGAGGTAATTCTAATAGTAGAAGCGGCGGCTAGCGCTATTCTTTTTAGGTAGAGTACTATTATATAGCTATTTTAAGAAGGACTCTAGGTAATACTTCTTCTAGTAGTATACTTATAGTTCTCTATATCGATACCTTATCGTAGTACTAATATATATCTCCTTACTAATATCGACGTAAAATCTATAGAGATTAACGTAATTTATA
>NHNW01000145.1:0-10162 GCA_002786025.1 Zasmidium citrigriseum | reverse complement strand
GCCTACTTCTCGCGGATAGATAGTAATTAAGGATTTAGATTTCTCCCTCTTCCGAGATCTACTATAGTTAGATTACTAGTTCGATCTAATAGAAGACCGTATAGGATAGGGAAAAGGCGAATCTATAACGACTTTATACCTTACGACGATCGATAACGAGCGGTAGTAGAAGGTAGTTATAGCTTAGATAGTTCGAGAGGACTAGTACCTCGAATTCGTTATCGTATAGCGAGGGATCGTAGGTTAACGGTATTAGTATATAGTATAAACTAAAGGGTAAAAGTCTTAGTGTTCCGTAGGCCGACCGCTTTATATAGTTACTTACGTATAGCTTCTTGTCTTACTTATCTACTTCCCTACTCTCGCGGCCTATTCTTACCGTCTATTAGAGAGCTCTAATACTCCTTCTAGGCCTAATATTATCCGTTACGTTAGCGTAGATATCTAAATATATATCGTAGATAGCGTTAACGGCGCGCTAGGTGTACGTATAGTAGCGCGTTAAAGCTTAACGCGCCGTTAACGCTATAGGAGTAGGGGCTTAGCGATAACGCGTGCCCTCTATTAATAACGCTTATATAGTATTATACTAGTATATATAATATACTATCGCTCTCGACTTTAGATTAAAACCCTCCGTATATAGGCTACCTCTATACGATATACTAGGCGTACGGGAAGTATTTCTATCGCCTAGAGGGCGTATAGAGACACCTATAAACCTACGGCGCTACTAACGACCTAGAACGTATAATCTATGTCGACGACCTAGTAGATAGTCTAATACTTAACGTAGATATACTAGCCTAGGCCCGGCCGTAAGTTAGAGAAGAGGATTACGGATAGGAAGGGTTGGAAGTTCTAGAATAGATACCGTTTAACGCTAAAGAAGACGATAAACAAGAAGAGTTAGAACTTCTAGATTAGGTGCCGTATAACGCGGAAGAGGATAACGATAAGATACTACTACTATAAGGGCTATTTAATACCTATACTAGGGTTAACGACAACTTATAGGGTAGAGAGGTAGAAAGTAGAGTCTCTAGTACTACGAGACTCTATAACGTCTAAGATAGTATAGATACGGGCGATACGACCGACGATAATAGCGAATCTGTCTACTTTAGTAGCTCGATTCGTATAGGCCGTAGACGGCTCTCTATAGCAAGTAATCTAGATAACTATAATATTATAATATTTAAAGAGAGTACTAGAAAGAAGGTAGGAACGTAGCTTTACTCGTACGTTAGATATTATTATAGTAACGGCGACGACTAATACTCCGATATAGAAATACCGTATATACTAGACGATTGTTAGACGAAATAGGTATATTTAACTCCCTATTCGACTCTTCTTTCGCAAGATAGCTACTAGAAGAGAAGGTATTAGCTAAAGCAATTACTCGCCTCCTTATAAATCTAGTACTTAAGCCTCTTTACGAACTACTAAGCTAGCGGAATCTAATCGAGCTTAAGGACAAGATAGAGTAGATAGGTAGCTCTTTATTAGGGCGATTAGGCTAGTAGTAGAGAGGTAAGATATTAGTAGCTATAGGACGTAGTACTAATAGAGTAATAAGGTATCTATTTAGGTTTCGTTCGCCGCTAGACGGAGTTCGTTTCCTTATAGGCTATAACGGATTTAAAGACGACCTAATATACGCCCTATACTAGATAATAACAAAATAAGAACCTAGGAGCTAGATCTACGGTAAGATAGCGTCTATAGACTAGTAGTAGTAGACATAAGATTCGCTCGGCATAGATAGCGTAACGATCGTACTAATTATTATTATAAGTAATAAGACGTAGGTAACGAATTACTAGGGAAACCTTACTTCGTATCTAGTATATATAACGATTAGTAACCTTCCGGAAGACGTACGGTACTTAAACAACCGCCCGGCTAGTATACTCTTAGCCTAGCTACTAGTTATTAAGGATAGGGACCTCGTTACCCGACTCTAGGCACTATACGACTATATAAACTAATTGTTCGACCCTATCCGCTAACTTAGATATAGAGACGGAGTAGATATTAAGTATACGGACGGCTATATACGGCGATACTTCCCTATTATAGTAGCGATATCGATTAATTACGAGGAGTAGGTTAAGATAGTATACGTTAACTCTCGAAACTACTATCCGCTATGTCTTATCTACCCTAACTAGCGCGAGAACCTCGAAATTATAGCTAAATAGCATACGTATAATAATACTAAGCGCTAGTAGAGGAAGTAACGGTACCGCTAGTCCGGGGCTAGTAAAGGCGACTAAAGCAAGAAGAGGAAAAGTAAGGCCTTACACGAGTCGGACGATAAGGACGATCTAGTATAGGACGTCTACGATATAGAAAACTTCGCGTAGGGATACCCTAAGGTAAATATCTATAAAACGCTTATCGTTAATATCCTATACTAGCTACTAAAGGGAGTACTTTATTACACCTTAACTTGGACGACGAAGCTTTTAACGGAACAGATACGGAAACGTACTACTAAAAGGGTTAAGCGCTAGATAGCCTATAACCTAGGCTAGAGTATAAAAAGAGGTAAGGCCGCCGTACCTATAGAGGCGATTACCGATATTATCGACTAACGGTTTATATCTATACCGCTATACCCTAATACTAAGGTCTTCCGCTATTTCTCCGAGGTTAAATAGTAGACGGGTAAAGAATAGAAGAGCCTACTACGATAGATGTTACTAGTATTTACGCCGCTATTAATAGAGGCTAATTAGATACTAGCCTTGAATTTTGTACGGGCTATAGTAGACTTTATCTTATTAGCTATATACCTAAGCTACGATAATAACACCCTACGATATATAGACCTAGCGTTGTTCCGAATAAACGAGCTTTAGGACACGTTTTCACGCTTCCGACTACGATATAGTAATAGAGAAGAGGAAGGGGAAGGACACTTTAATTTCCCTAAGTAGTATACTATAATATACTATCTAGAGATAATCCGACGATTCGGCGGTACTACTAGGTAAGAGACTAGATTATTCGAGTATAACTACGTTAAATGTATTAAGAATGCCTTTAAGCTTACTAATAAGAAGAATAGTTAGGAGGACTAGATTATAGACGCCGAGAAGCGTAGGATAAACCTTTAGACCCGCTTCGACGATACTCTACTCTTTCGAAGGCTAACTCGGACTAAAGAGCTAGAACGTTTATTAATACCTAATAGACCGACTTAAGCGGTAGATATCCCTAGTACGTTCGGATAGCCGAGGAAGACGTTAAACATAGGCCTCCCTATTAATAACGACTACTAAAGAATAGTCGCGGAGGTAGAATCGATACTCGGTAAGACTAAAGGCCGATATTTCCGTAGAGTAATAGCTACGTTCGTACGCGAGAATCGGCTACCTCCTCTAGTAATAGCGTTAGCCGAAGGCGAGTATAGACGGCCTAATCTAGATAAGATCGTAGAAGACGACGAATAGGTACTACTACTCCGTTTAAAGTTCTATTTATCCGCGAGGTATTAGAAAAGGATAGGTAAATCTCGATCTAATCCGGACGCGGTAGAGTAAGACTTCGTCCGATATATACGTTTATAGTAGGGAGTTTAAGGCTACGAGAGACACGACTAGATATAGGTATAAGAGTATACTACTAGTATAGACGACACGGCTAAAGATATACCGTTTAAGGGTATACTACCCGCCTAAGCAAAACTAATCGTTATAGTAGAGGACCGAGCGTTAAGCGTTAATAGCGAAGGTATAGGTACCGAGAAGGATAAGGACAATACCTAGTTTACTAGTCGCGCTCCTATACTAGAATATACTAGGGTATTCGTTAAACTATACCGGCTAAAGGAGAAGGATAGCTCGGTAGATAAGACACATAGTATAATAGTAATTAAGCGTATACTATTAGTACTAGTATACGGCCTCTTATAAGGTAGACGGATATATAAACTCTCGTATATTACTTATACTATCTATATAGTACTAGTCGATAAAGCCGAGCCGGATAGAGACAAGTTTATTAACAATACGGCCGACTTCGAGACTTATAATATATTATAGAACGTAGAGTAGGAGGCGGAGGTCGCTTAGGCGGTAGTAGACGTACACTCGTAACGCTAATCTAGATCGTAACTATGTATCGCTCTATAGAAGCGCTTCGATATCGGTTTCGAGCGGCGTATACGTATTAGGCGGCGTAAATATATACGTATACCGCGGCGTAATTATATCGAGCGGCGTAAGGACTACGAGTAGGCTAAGCTACTTAGCGCGTTAACGCCGCGCCTTACGTATATCTTCGCGCTTCTCGAACTACCTTAGCCCGCTTAGCCTACTCGGTATCCTTAACTACGCTCGCCTTTTAGGTTTTCTAGACGAAATATCTTTCGTCCTAATATCCTCTATTTCGAAGTTCTCTAAGTCCTTATCTACCGAACGATACCTCCCTCTAATTAAGGCCCTAATACCGCTATCTAGACGATATTTTATCTAGAGACTAGCTATAACTATATAGTAGATTACTCTTCGGCTAGATTCTATCCTAACTACTTTAATCTAAATCTAAAGCTAGGGGTAGCGTTAGCGACGGAAGTAGACGCTTCCTTAGCGCTACTAGCGTTAGGAGTAAACGTTAAGCCTATAGCTAGTCTATCTAATATACCTCGCTCTAGATTCGTATCGTTCTCGTCCTTACCTAACGTTACTAAAGGGTACTAGTAGAGCGGCTTTCGTCGTTATTAATAGTAAGTAATCCTAAGTTAGTCCCTCTATATTATACCTAGACGTCTCTAATATTTAATAGATAATAGAACGGCTAGTAGAAGGCCTATTAGCTTTCGTAAGCCCCCTATCGTACTAACGCCTAGGCTATCTCTAAATTAAACGCCTACGAGGAGAGGCGGATAGAATAGAAGCTAGGGGGAGTTTACGATTAGGGGACTAATTATCGTATATCTCTAAGAGGTTAAGGTTAACCGTAGTAGATAATATATATAGCGACCTACGAAGGAGATCTATAGGGTCCTAGATACCTTCTTTAGTACTAGTTTCGTTAAAATACGCTCTTCGCTCGTCGACTATATACTATAGTAAGTAGGCCGTAGTACGTAGTTCTATCCTCTAGAAGATAAAGTCGAAGGCTTTTATATATACTTCTTCTATAATAATTTCTAGGATAACGAGGTACTATAGACTATAATACTAGCTTCGTAGGACGACGGCGACCTTTATAAGCGACTATTAGTATTTCGGAGGCGTCGATAAGGCGCTATAGAGTATAAATTTAAGATCGTAATCTAGATACTAGATAACTACTCCCTTTATAACTTTAATAAGACTAAAGATAATACTCCTTAGAAGTATTAAGTCTTTAAACTATTATAGAGTAGAGTATTACTCGAGGGAGTCCTAGGCTCGACTAATAACGAAGCTAGCCTAGCTTCTAAGCTTAATAAAACGCCTACTAGCCCGTCCGTAAAGATACCTATCTTAACGAAGGTATATATAGTCGAGGCTAATAAACCTAGTAGTAAGCCTAAGGTAAAGTTTACTATCCCTATCGACGCGGAGAACTATATTAACTTAACGTCCCTAACTTAATTAATAATAAAGAGACTCGCTAATAATTAAGAGCGCTTAACGACTTAGTTTATATAAGAAGTGCTTAATAACGGGGTCTTCGATAGTAGTAATAACGGTCTTAGTAATAGTATCTCGCCTTATATAACCCTTATTAAGTCGGAGACTCTCTCTAACGTAAGTACTAGTAGCCTCGAAAGCCTAGATACGCTTTTTTAGGCCCGCGATACCGTACTAGCTATAGTAGAGTATTAACGGCTTAAGTAATAAGGTCGCTAACGAAATAGACTAGTACTAATTAATTCTATACTAGTAGGCGTTAGTTCTACTAATAACTAGAACCCTAGTAGTAGTATAGTAGAGGGCTCTTCGGGTATAGACGCTAAGAATATACTAATACTTATTAAGTAGGAGAAGATATTAAATAGTAACGATCCTCTACTATCGCCTACCGCTACTTCTCTACTTCGTAAAAGGGCCTAAAGAGAGCCTATAGTAGCCTTAATATATATCGTTACGCGGCGTATAGTAAAGGAGTAGGATAGTACGACTATCGAAGAGAGTAATAATAGTACTACTATAGCGTTAGGCTCGTCTTCGAAAGGGGGAAGGGGTTAGAAGAAGAAGGGAAAAGGTTTAAAGAAGTAGACTAATTTTTTAATTTTAATAGTTCGGATCTTTATATTCTATTCTCGTACTTAATAATTATTGTATTAATTATTAGTACTTATAAGTATAGATATTATTACCTTTAATAGTTACTTATCCCTCCTAAACTTATATTACTAATTCGCTAGAGTATCTATACGTTATATAATATATACGCTAATTAATTAGAGCGTATAGGTATAAATCTAGTAAATATTACTATAGTCGTTTAACTTAGTAGTCTTACGACTAGACGCGAGAAACCGGAAATAATATTTACGTAATTAGTACGATATCTAACTACTAGTTATAGATATTAAAACTACGAAGTATTAACTTTTAAGGGGCCTAGAGACTATAAAGTAGTAGTAACCTCGTATAACTAAGTATTATATTCTTATCTCTACCGCTCGTCTAAAATATCCTCCGCTTATCTTAACGTCTCCCCTCTTACTTAGATATCTAAAGGTATAGATAAGAGAGGAGAACCTAGTATAGACTTAGTAGAGTAAGTATCTAGACCTAGTATTGCCTTCGAATAGCTTCGTAGACGTCGAACGGCCTTCGTAGTATAAATAGATCCCTAATAGCTAACTAGATTATTAATATCGTTAAAAATATCGTTAATGTCCTATATTAGACTAGCTATACTATCGTCTAGCGTAATCGCTCTAACTTCTTTTTATAGAAAGGTTATTACTTCCTAGTCCTCGAGATCTCTAACGCTATTATTTTATACGAGTAAATTGTTTAGCTTTCTTTCGAACGAATTACGCTATATAATATTACTATCTAGGTATATATTAAACTAGGTAGTTAGAACTACGAGACTAGTTAATCGGGTATTATTACCTACTATAGATCGTATTATTATAAAGCTATACTAGAGTACTAGGGGAGGTACTAAAAGATTAAAAGGCTAGCTAGGATCGATAGTAAGTTTATATCTCTAGACTAGTACGCGATCGCCCTTTCGTATATACTACTATTAAGGCGTCTATACGATTAAATATTCTAGCTCGCGTATAGAGTCTATATATACTTTAATATTCGCTACCTAGATCTCTTAAATAATAGTATCGCGCTCGCGCTTATTAAGCGAGAATAGCTAGTTAAGCGTAGTAATAACTCGAGGATCTTCCTATAGTCTACTCTCTAGGATTATATAACTTAATAGATAAAGTTTACGGTAGAGGAGATTTATAGGTATAAGAGAGGGTATATACGATAGTAGTAGGTAAAGCTACGTATAACTATTCGATATAACTAGGGGCGTTACTTACTAGTAGATAGAAGATTAGAGGCTATCGATATAGACTCTAAGTACTCGCTACTCGTCGTTAATAGGCGTATACTAGACTAGAATACGAACCTATAAGGAGTATAGGGAGCGCTAAAGGTTCCCGCGAGGTATATATAGTAAGATAAAGGTAGTATTACTAATTTCTCTACGTACGACTCGTAATTAATATTACGAAAAAAGCTAATCTCGTACTAATCCTTCTTACTTAATATCGTTATAACGCCTTCTAGTAGTAGGTATATCCTCTATTAGCTATTATAAAGCGCTCTTATCGAATCTAGGAATAAATACGGCGAGTAGAGTATCTAGACTATCTTAACGTCGTCTCGTATTATAGTTAATAAAAACTACTATATTAGTTAGCGAATCCTCGCTAAACTTCTTAACTATAGGAAGATTATACGGAATAGAGAATAGTAGGAGGTAAGATATTCTATTCTACGTAAAGTAGAGATTTACTAGTACTACGATCGTCTTATAGTTCTTACTCTATAATAGATAGACGAACTTCTAGTAACCCTCTAGATTAGCGCGTAAGAGCTATCCTAGTATAGAATACATAGAGTTAAAAAGTTTAGTTAACTAATCTAGTCTAGGTAGTATATTATACTAACGGGAGTAGAATAATACCTCGTTAGAAATATAATTAGTATAGGACTATAGAAAGCTAAATAGGTCCGTTACGATAAAGCCGTACTAGCTATAATAGTTCCCTATAGTAGGATAGTCCTAATCGTAGATCGCCTTAGCTCTCTTAGGATTAAGCGCGAAGTAGGCGCTAGAGTAGGGAATATTTTAGTTTATAAAGTAATTATCTAAGGATAATAGCTTAAGGAACTCTAGATATATCCGTATAAGGTAAGGATTCGTAGTCGAGAGTAGCTAGGCTATAGGCTTAGTCGCGAAATAGACGTTACTTAGCTATTATCGAAGATCCTTAGCGTTAATATATAATAAGCTCGGAAATAAAAGACTAAGCGTCGCTACTACCTTCTTAAGATAATACTAATAGGGCCGAAAGGTATAGGTTTCTATAGTACTTACGAAAGGCTATAAGCTTTCTATAATCTCTAGAAGCTAGAGATACTATAGTAGACTCGGCCCCTATCGCTTATAGAGAGTAGAGCGGAACTAGCTTATATATTATACTCCTTTAATAGGCGACGAGTTCGTAGGTAGCTTAGGCGTATAGCCGTATTTAGCGCTAATAATACTTAAGCTATACTTAATACTATCTAATTCGGGTAATAAGTCGCCTATATCTTCCTCGAGAATAAGACGATATAATAGTCTAAGTACGACTAGCTCGTAGAGTATACTATCTTACTCGGATATAGATTTAAAAGCGGCCCCTAGCTACGCGTTATCTAGAATAAGTTCGTTAATCTCTATATTTACGTTATCTTCCTACGGATTAGTCTCCTAATTAGTACCTACTAGTACGTTCGCTATCTCTATATCTTTAGAGTCTTCGTATCGAGTTACTATAGCGCTACTCTTTCGTCTCTTTCGGCGCTAGTAGTTCTTAGAAGTACTAGTTTCTAGGTATTACTATAGGTTTATATATATCCTATCCTAGTAGGGAAGGGATATAGATATCTATTCCCTAGGATAAGGTAGGATTTAGGATTTCCCGATCCCTACGAGAAAAGGGATCCCTTAGGTTAAAAGGGCTCCCTTATATAAAAAGGGATCCCTTTTCTCGTAGGGATCCCTTTACTACGTAGGATACTAGGAGGCTAAAAAGAGATCCGTAGTAGTAACGTAGTAGTAGTTTAAAAAGAAAGTCTTAATTAGATATAGTAGTAGAAGTACTTAAATATCTAAACGGATACCTCTAGTATACGAGTTCGTCTCCTATAGAAGGTAGATCTATTTAAAGATAAGCTACTCGTATACGCTTAATAGACCTAAATGTCCTTTTAGAGGCGTATCTATAGCGCGTCTTTAAATAGATTAACCTTCTATAGAAGAGGAGTAGTAGGAACTACTTAGCTAACCCGCCTAAATACTTATACGAGTATATCTACTACTATATCTAATTAGACGACGATAATTCTAATATATATAAATAGCCTAATATAGTATAGTTACAATAGGCTATATAGCCTAATTTTAAGCCGAATCGTTCTATTAACCGATTTAATATAGATCTCGAATAGGCCTCTTACCTATACTTCTTCGTAGATATAATAAGTTCGACGTCGACGTTAGAGGCGATAACGATATTAAGGATAATATCGCCTTCGTTACTAGCCTTCGAAATATCTTAACTTTCTATAGCTATAAGGTATATTCTTAAATAGTATCTTCTTCCCCTTTAAATAAAGGATTATAGTAGAGATCGTCCCTAATCTTAGTAACGATCTTACGCTAACTATTATTAAGAGCTATATAAGCTATTATCTAGTCCGAGAAGTTAGTTCCGTTATACGGGCGATTAAAGCAATTCTAATACCGCGTAATACTAAATAGGCGCTTAATAGTAACGCTAGTACTAGGTACGGCGAGAATATTATAGGCGACTTAAGCTAGCTATAGATATAGATACTCGATTAGCTTCTATAGCTTTAAAGGGTCGTCGCTAACTTTAAGGTTAAGGTATACTATAAATAGTTAGTAACTACTACTACGGTAC
>NHNW01000144.1:0-15026 GCA_002786025.1 Zasmidium citrigriseum | reverse complement strand
TTTTTTTTTTTAACCCACTTGGGAATTGAACCCAAGATGTAATGGTGAAAGCATTATGTCTTAACCACTTGACTAGTGGGTCTTTAAAATAGCAAATTTTTATCCGAGAAACGACTTGAACGTTTACGATATTATATCAATAAATCTTAAGTTTATCCTGTCTACCAATTCCAGCACTCGGATGTTATAATGAATTTAGTGATAAGTGTATTATTTAGTAGTTAATAAAATTAGTACTTTGTACCTTAAAACATCAAAATTATTTAAGCCAAAGCCTATACAATTACAAATTAAATAACCTATAATTCGTAGTATTATACTACGTATATTTAAGAATATACCAAGGTAAACTTCATGCCTATATGCATTCAGCATTTATTTGTAACTAACGTAGCTTTATTGCTGTGCCTATAAAAACCTGACTTAAAATAAACTTTTAAAGTCATTTCTACAATATATTGCATAATTTTAATATATCGATTAATAAAAACAACAAATAAACCATAGGTTAATATACCCAACTCCTTTCGTACGAAGGGGCTATCCTTGTTTTACTCTAATTACTCCTAGAAGATAGAAACCATACTGTCTCACGACGTATTTAACCCAGCTCGTGTAGCTCTTTAACCGACGAACAGTCGTACCCTTCATGATTCCTACATTCATGTGGATGAGCTAAGCCGACATCGAGGTGCCAAACTGCGCACTCAATTTGTACTCTCTGGCGCAATTAGCCTGTTATCCCTAGCGTAGCTTTTTCAAAAATCCAAGACCTTTCCTTTCTGCATCTTGTGATCGTATGCCCCGCTTACGCGACTGATAGACATGTAAGTCAAACAGTAAAGCAAGGTTAAGCCATTAAACTTTTCCAGTTAAATTAATAATCATTTTACAGTGATACTGTAAAACAAATTAGACCATAATATTTAATAATGATCCATTAACATCTATTTTCCATATAGTAAAAACCTTACTTAAAAAATATAATAAATCTAACTTAATAGAATTATAATTGAATAAATTTAAGAAATTTATTACATATTAAAGTATATAATATATTAGTTAATACTCGTGAAAAAGGTTCACAAAATAACAGATATATTAAATTGTAAAAAACAAACTTACAATATTAACTTTGGATACACCCAGGTACTATTTATGGGATCTGTGCCCCGCATAAACTATCTAATAGTCAATGTCACTTATATAGTTGTTAAACTATATATTGTTTCTTAAAGTTAAGTTACTAGACTTAGAGGATATTAATACCTCCTTTCTAATAATATGATACACTAAGTAAAGGTGTTTCAATGTTAAATTATCAATTACCTTATACTCTACAACTTGTTATATCATATTCAATAACTACAAATAGTAAAGCTGCATAGGGTCTTCTCGTCTAACTAGGAGAAAACTGTATCTGCACAGTTATTCCAATTTCACTGAGACAATCATTGAGACAGCTGTTGTATCGTTAAATCATTCATGCAAGACCGCATTTAACGGCCAGGGTATTCCGCTACCTTAGGACCCTCATCGGTAAGGCCGCCATTGATTGGGGTTTCCTTTAAAACCTAGCGTATTATTTAGCTAAGAAAATCCGTTAACCAGCCAACATCGGGCAGAAATCACACTCAATACTTTGATTTATATCTTATGCAAAGTGCTTTGTTTTAATTAAACAGTCGTACAACACCATTCTATGTCTCCTATTATATCTATGATAATTTTATTATGTCATAATATAATGGCACACCTTATCCCGAAGTTACGGTGTCAATTTGCCGAGTTCCTTAATGATTGTTATCTCAAACGCCTTTGTATACTCTACTTGCTTACTTGTGGTAGTATTTAGGTACGGTTTAGTATAATATATTTTTTTCCAGAACCTGAATGGTTGTAATATAAAGTTAAAATAAACAAATACTTTCCCATCATTTAATCCTTTAGGTAAGATTAATAAATTTAGGGGCCGTGATTAAAAAAATACCATAAGCTTAAGGCGAGGGGAGATCCCTTTTTCGTTACTCATGTCAGCATTATCACTTGAGATCATTTACATATTACTAAAACATCTTAATAGTGGATGCTACTAAAACATTCCGGTAATATAGCTATTAGTATGAATCATACTAAATTTTAAACAACTCAACGTTCTGCTACCTCATAGATATTTATACTTTTTTTAATAGAATTTTTATCTATGCACAAGGTTTCGGTATATTGTTTAGATCCGTTAAATTTTCGGCGCGTTTAACTTAATCTTAAGTGACTTTATTAATATATAAACCAGTGCTCTGTTACGAGATCTTTAAAAAATGGCCGCTTCTAAGCCTATTTCCTGGTTGTATTTGAAAAAAACTTCCTTAATTTCACTTAACAATAATTTTGGAACCTTAACTCTTGTTCTGGGCTGTTTCCCTTTAGACATACAACCTTATCGTACTATGTCCGACAATTTAATATTTATCATTACCCTTCCGAGAGCAAATTCTCACTGATAAAATCTTCACGATCCCCCAATGTATATAAACTAAAAATATACTTCGCTATAACACGCAGTACATCTTTAAAGTTTATCTGAGATCACAATTCTGTACCTGTAATGATATAATTTAAATTACCTACTTATATAGGTTTCGCAGAAAACCAGCTATCCTAGTCAGATTTGTCTTTCACTAACTTACCACAATTCTTCAGATATCTTTACAACGATAACCTGTTCGAGCTTTTATAACCCTGATCATGGTAAGATCACTAGGCTTCGGGTCTAATATTAGGTACTTATTCATTATTTAATAATTGGTTTATCTAGGACTAAGGTTTAATTTCTTAATCTCGCACCTAGTATTAACTTGCTGACCCATTATGCAAAAGGTACGCTCTCGTTTACTTGTTAAGTTAAATTTGAGCTGCTTATAAACCTACTATTTCAAATCTTTCCCTTACGGTACTATTCACTATTGCTAGTATATCATATTTAGCCTTAGAGAAAGGTTTCCCTATATTCAAACAGAGTTTATCCATTTTACTTTAAAGGCTGTTTTCCTGTTATATTTATTAACAGGAAAATCTCATTTGATTTATTTTCCTGAAGTTACTAAGATATTTCAATTAACTTCGTTTACAAACTTGATTTATCCAAGAACTTAATCGGTATATACCCAATCTAATTAGTTTCTATGATATACTGCTAGATAATCCATAATAGTTTCTTTATATACTTAACATCAATCGTTTTGGCGTTTGATGAAATATTACATTACATATCAAACATATTAATAATGTAAAATATTAATTTATATGAAAAATTTAGAAATAATATTAAAAATATCATGATATATCTAAGAATGTAGTTGTTTTTATTATAAATAAAAATATGAAATTATTATAGATAATATTATCTACATAAGTCTAACAATAAATGTAAAATTATTATAAATTAATTATATCATATTTTTTGTTAACTAACACTATAATATTCAATGGATTGTATATGTAATATACTAATTAAATATATATATTATATATTTACATTATATATATATGTTATGTAACATGATTATGTAATATTTTTATATGTTTGTATAAGAAAACGGCTATAGGTTAATGGTAGACCGTTCGTCTTCCAAACGATGTGTACCGATTCGAATTCGGTTGGCCGTATTTATTTAATGTAATACTTATTCACAATGAGTTAGTAACTTAATTGGTAAAGGACTTTCTTGTCGAGAAAGTAGATGTCGGATCGTAGCCGACTTAACTCGTTAGTCTTTCGACAAATATTTAGGTAATTAATAAAGGAAAAGTCGCCATTGGTAAGGCAAGATATTTGCTAAATATTGTGTTTTAACACCTGGATGTTCGAATCATCTCTTTTCCGACGATAAACTTTGTGTTAGGCAAACAAAATAATGCTTAATAATAACAATTTATCTTTAGTTACTTACCATATATGAGACAATTATTTATCTGAAATATCTCATATTACATTAATAAGTAATATCATACATGCTGGTTATCCTATATGATTAATACTTATCCCCATAATTATTTTATTAGCTATGGTCGTAAGTTTACAGTAAATATAAGCAATATATTAGCTTAGTATTTTTATATAAAGTCTAAAAGCTGATAGTACAAACCCACCACTAAACTCTTCTATTATAGGTGACTTTGCATATGTTTCTACTTAAATGCTTAGTAATATGTATCCTGAATATTAGATATATAACTTTTTTTCCACCCTAACCAATGTCATATTTTTTCAATAATTGTTTTTTTTATACCAATATATTATTACTTTAGTAATATGTGTAATTTAGCTTTCTAACGACACGGTTTGCTTATGGTTTAACTACAAATATAAACAGTTTCTTATATTAATAATTTCTTTTTCTTTTAATTTTTTTTCTTTTAATAATTTTTTTTTTGTAAAAAATAAAAAGAGTATAGTTTAATTGGCAAAATAGGAAGCTTCAAACTTCAAATTCTCAGTTCAAGTCTGAGTGCTCTTGTTTACATGATTCCTTAACTTAATAGGTAAAGTGTACTTTTGATAAGAGTATGTTCGATGTTCGAGTCATCGAGGAATCAAAATTAAGNTAATATGTGTAATTTAGCTTTCTAACGACACGGTTTGCTTATGGTTTAACTACAAATATAAACAGTTTCTTATATTAATAATTTCTTTTTCTTTTAATTTTTTTTCTTTTAATAATTTTTTTTTGTAAAAAATAAAAAGAGTATAGTTTAATTGGCAAAATAGGAAGCTTCAAACTTCAAATTCTCAGTTCAAGTCTGAGTGCTCTTGTTTACATGATTCCTTAACTTAATAGGTAAAGTGTACTTTTGATAAGAGTATGTTCGATGTTCGAGTCATCGAGGAATCAAAATTAAGATACATCTATTTAAAGAGAATTGGCTGAGTGGTTTATAGCGATAAGCTTGAAACTTATTTGGTGTAAAAACCACATCCGTTCGAATCGGATATTCTCTGATGTTATTTATTATAATGTTTTAGCAATAAATTAAAAATAAATTATTATAATATTTTCTCTTAACTATTGTTGCTAAAACTAAATTTATACATATAAATTAATATTTTACATTATTAATATGTTGTATTTGTATACATGCAGATATTTATTTTACTATTTTGTAAACACAGTTTTGAATATTTAGCATAGTGGTAAAAAGGGGATTTAGTTAAATTGGTATAACTGCGATTTTGCAGATCGTTATTCTAGGTTCAAGTCCTAGTGTCTCCATATCTTGACATATTTATCAAGATATAAGCTTAGAGAAGAATAAAAAACAATAATGAAATATATAAAAATTTATTGAGTTTGATGATGGCTCTGATTGAACGCTGTCCAAAGGCTTGACACATGCTAATCATACATTACTTAATATATGTTTAGATTAACGTCTAATATTATAAAAAGTAAGGTGGTGTAAAGGTGAGTATATATTATTCTTACTACCTTAAAGTAAGGAGAAAATTCCTTATAAAATACAAAAGTATTAATTTAAAATGCTTTTAATATAAAGAAAAATTAATTTTCGCTTTAAGATGTTTATAATAATTTCAAGTAAGTAGTAGTTAAGGTTATAGCTTAACTAGCTAATTCTTGTAGTCATAACTGAGAGGTTTATTGACCACATTGGGTCTGAAAAAACCCCAATATGTACAGTACAGCAGTGAGGAATATTGGTCAATGGCCTAACGGCCGAACCAGCAATTTGGGGGAATGTAAGTATAACGTTTCACACCTTAGTGAGGCGTTTATACACATTGACTATGTCAAATAAAGTTCTAAATAGAAGATTGATAATGACAAATTTCTATTTATGTGTCTCGACCAATTCTTGTGCCAGCAGTCGCGGCAACACAAGTGAGACTAGTGTTATTCATCTTTATTAGGTTTAAAGGGTACCTAGACGGTATATTCAGCCTCAAAAAGGTACAAATTTACTAGAGTTTGGTAGGAGAGGTAAATATTAGGACCATTGGTGTAGGGATGAAATCCTTTGATACTAATGGGATGTATTATGGCGAAGGCAACCCTCTATATATAAACTGACGTTAAGGGACGAAGGCTTGGGGAGCGAATAGGATTAGATACCCTAGTAGTCCAGGCAGAAAATTATGAGTGTTATATACTAAGCGTTAAATAAGTGTATAAATGAAAGCGTAAGCACTCCACCTCAAGAGTAGTGTGGCAACACAGGAACTGAAATCATTAGACCGTTTCTGAAACCAGTAGTGAAGTATGTTATTTAATTCGATGACCCTCGAAAAACCTTACCACAATTTGAATAGTTAATTTAAATTTAATGACGTATTAAATCATCTAATTATAGTTAGATGTAATTAATTTACAAGTGTTGCACGGCTGTCTTCAGTTAATGTCGTGAGATTTTGGTTAGATCCATTAAATTAACGTAAACCCTTACTTTATATTAGAATAAAGTAGTTCTCCGTTATATTGGAACAGATAACAGGGACCAAGACAAGTCATCATGACCTTAATATTGTGGGCTATAGACGTGCCACATATGTCTGTACAAAGAGAAGCAAAAATGCAATTATAAGCTATGCTCTAAAACAGAATATAATATGGATTGTAGTCTGAAATTCGACTGCATGAAAAAGGAATTACTAGTAATCGTGTGTAACCATAGCACGGTGGATTTAATCTCAGATAGGTACTAACCACTCGTCAGGCGCTGAAAGGAGTATGTGCAATAAGTTTGGTTTTTTGGAGACTTTTTCTCTTATTTATTAGAATGAGATGTTTTTTCAAAAAATTTTCGTATGCATGATTTTGATTGGTGTTAAGTCGAAATACGGTTCGTGTAGTGGAAATTGCACGGGTTTAATAAACATAAACAACACATAAAAAACTTATATTACAGTAGCCTTGTTACAAATAACTTTTAAAAGGAAGGTTCCATTTGTTGGTATGATGGGTTGAGCTGTAAACTCAATAGCTGAGGCTGTCGAAGGTTCGATTCCTTTTCTTCCTATAAGATTAAGACATATTTATTTGATTTATTAAAAATATTAATATATATGCGGTGCCTTTATAGCTCAACGGTAGAGCGGAATACTGTTAATATTCTGATATATGTTCAATTCATATTAAGGGCTTATGTTACAATAAAAAGCGTGTTAACTCAATGGTAGAGTTTTGTGCTACGGACACAAAAGTTGCAAGTTCAAGTCTTGTACACGCTTTCAAACACAAAAAGGGATATGTTGTAAAAGGTTTTACACTTTGATTGCAGATCAAATAAAAGGGGTTCAATTCCTCCATATCTCTTTATATATATGTTTATATTACAATTGTTTTTAATTCTTACTAGCTTAATGGCAGAGCAGGATACTTCTAATATCTAGATCTAAGTTCGATTCTTAGGTAAGAATAGTATGTAAATTTAATATTAGATTTTAGTATAAAATATTGCATTTTTTATGCCCGGTTAGCATAAAAGTAATGCAACCGTTTTGTAATCGGTAGAAGCAAGTGCGATACTTGTACTGGGCTAAGGCTTCAATTTATTTATATCTTTAGATTTAATTTAGACAAGTTATTGCGGATTGATGTAATAGTAACATAACAGGCTCATGCCCTGTAAATAGAGGTGCAAATCCTTTGTCCGCATTAGTATTTATTGTACAACATATAGTAAAAATATAATTACTAAGTTGTTATAATACCTTTCATACAAGGCTATAGCTTAATTGGTAAAGCAAGCTGCTCATGATAGCTCAGATGAGTGTTCAAATCATTCTGGCCTTAAAGTGAAACTTTGAGATTTTTTTTTTCAGTAATTATACATGTGCCTTGTTACAATAGTATATATTTTTCCTAGTTAATATATTAAATGATTTTTATAAATATTATTTATTGTAAACACTTAGTGTTTTTTCTTTTAATTAATATTAATTTTTTATTTTTTGCCTAATCATTTTTAGAAATAAAGAAATAAACAACTTAAAATTATCTGATATATCAATGTGATTAGAACGTTGATTTTTATCAAGTAATGCTAAAGATATAGGTACACTTTATCTTATTTTTGCATTATTTTCAGGATTATTAGGTACAGCTTTTTCTGTACTTATAAGATTAGAACTGTCTGGACCCGGAGTTCAATACATAGCAGATAACCAATTATACAATAGTATAATAACTGCGCATGCTATACTTATGATATTTTTCATGGTTATGCCTGCATTAATAGGAGGATTTGGTAATTTCTTACTTCCTTTATTAATAGGGGGGCCTGATATGGCATTCCCTAGACTAAACAATATTAGTTTCTGATTATTACCACCCAGCCTAGTTTTATTTATTTTTGCTAGTACTATTGAAAATGGTGCAGGTACAGGTTGAACTTTATACCCACCATTGTCAGGTATACAAAGTCACAGTGGTCCTAGCGTAGATTTAGCTATATTTGCTTTACACCTATCAGGTATAAGTAGTTTACTAGGAGCAATGAACTTTATTACTACAATATTAAATATGAGAAGTCCTGGTATAAGATTACATAAATTAGCTTTATTTGGTTGAGCTGTTATAGTTACTGCTGTTCTTTTATTATTATCTTTACCTGTGTTAGCTGGTGCTATTACAATGGTACTTACAGATAGAAACTTTAACACTTCTTTCTTTGAAGTAGCAGGTGGTGGAGATCCTATATTATACCAACACTTATTCTGATTTTTTGGTCATCCTGAAGTTTATATTTTAATAATACCGGGTTTTGGTATTATTAGTACAACTATATCAGCAAGCTCTAACAAAAGTGTATTTGGTTATCTTGGTATGGTGTATGCTATGATGTCCATTGGAGTTTTAGGGTTTGTGGTTTGAAGTCACCACATGTATTCAGTAGGTTTAGATGTAGATACAAGAGCTTATTTCACTGCTGCTACATTAATTATTGCAGTTCCTACAGGAATTAAAATATTTAGTTGATTAGCTACTTGTTATGGTGGATCATTACATTTAACTCCTTCAATGTTATTTGCATTAGGTTTTGTATTTATGTTCACAATAGGTGGTTTAAGTGGTGTTATATTAGCTAACGCTTCACTAGATATAGCATTCCATGATACTTATTATGTTGTTGCACATTTCCATTATGTATTAAGTATGGGTGCTGTATTTGCATTATTTAGTGCATGATATTTCTGAATACCTAAGATGTTAGGTTTAGACTATAATATAATGTTAGGAAAAGTACATTTTTGAATATTGTTCATAGGAGTTAACGTTACATTTTTCCCTCAACATTTTTTAGGGTTACAAGGTATGCCTAGAAGAATAAGTGATTACCCTGACGCTTTTGCAGGTTGAAATTTAATAAGTAGTTTTGGTTCAATAATATCTGTAGTAGCTACTTGATTATTCTTAAATATTGTATATTTACAATTAGTTTACGGTAAAAGTGTATCAAGATACCCTTGAGCTACACCTCAATTTTATACAGATTTCTTACAATTATTACTTACTAGAGCATACTCAAGTTTAGAATGAGCTTTAAACAGCCCTCCTAAACCTCATGCTTTTGCTAGTTTACCTGTACAATCATAATTTATTTTTATGATTTTATTTAATCCTGTTGGAAAAAAAAATTTTTTTATAATAATGAATCTTTATCAGTAAAAATGTCTAATTTAAATAGAAGTATTTTCCAAGGTCATCCATTTCATTTGGTATCACCTTCTCCCTGACCCTTATTTACTTGTATAAGTTTATTAACTTTAACTACTTCAGCTGTTTCTGGTATGCATGGTTTTGAAAATGCAGGATATTGAATACCATTGGCATTTACATTAGTAGCATCAAGTATGTTTTTTTGATTTAGAGACGTTATATCAGAAGGTACTTATTTAGGTAATCATACTTTAGCTGTGCAAAAAGGTTTAAATATGGGGGTTGCGTTATTTATAGTAAGTGAAGCTTTATTTTTTCTAGCAATTTTTTGAGCTTATTTTCATAGCGCATTATCACCTACTGTAGAATTAGGTGCTCAATGACCTCCTATAGGTATAGAAGCTATAAACGCTTTCGAATTACCTTTACTTAATACTGTAATATTATTAGCATCAGGTGTTACTATTACCTATTCTCACCACTCTCTAATACAAGGAAACAGGAATGGTGCCCTATACGGTGCAATATTTACTTTAGTTTTAGCTTTAATATTTACTGGATTTCAAGGTATAGAATATTCAGTTTCTTCCTTTACTTTAACAGACGGTGCATACGGATCATGTTTTTACTTTGGTACTGGATTTCACGGACTGCATGTTATTATAGGTACAATTTTTATAGCAGTTGGTTTCTGACGTATGTTGGCATACCATTTAACTGAAAATCATCACCTTGGTTTAGAATCTGGAATATTGTACTGACATTTTGTTGACGTAGTATGACTATTTTTATTTTTATCTGTTTATTACTGAGGTTCCTAAATAAGTACTTTTGTACCGTTTTTACAAATATTTTTTGCTTTATTAACGGCACATAACTTTTTATTCTTCTTCAGTTGATAAAATAATAAAAAACAACATCTAGTTTACCTAATAACTAAAAATATAATTATCTCTTTATGAACACTTACTTGCCAAGTCACTAAAATATATTTAGTTTATTTGGGTTTAAACACTATAACTATGTTATTGACTCCTAGCCCATATATTTTTAATACAATATTTATTATATCATTTAAACGATAAATAAATAAACAAACAAACAAAATTTAAAATACACTTAAGTGTGTAGTGTAAAAATTTATTGCTTATTTATATAATAATGCTATTGTTATTATTGGCATATTAGAGGTAAATAACTTATTTTTTAATAACTTATTATTATGTTACTTATTCTTTTATTATTAATACCCTTAGTAGGTATACTTATTATTTCTACTATTTCATACAATGCTTATGAAAAAGAGTATAATTCAAATTTAAAACAAATAAAGTTTATAGCACTATGTACTTCAATTGTTAATCTGTTTGTCTCATTACTTGTTTTTACTTTATTTAATTTTAGTAACAATCAATTCCAATTTGTACAAGAATACCATAAGATTGGTAGTTTTGATTTTTATTTAGGAGTAGATGGAATATCTATATATTTTGTTCTATTGACTACAATAATAATGCCTATTTCTTTATTAAGTAACTGAAGCTCTATTACAGAAAACGTAAAATCCTATGTAATAATAATACTGCTACTAGAAACATTGTTATTAGCAGTATTTTTAGTATTAGATATATTACTTTTTTACATTTTTTTTGAAAGTATATTACCTCCTTTATTTATATTAATAGGAATATTTGGTTCTAGCAATAGAGTTAGAGCAAGTTTCTATTTATTTTTATATACTTTATTGGGATCCTTATTTTTATTGTTATCTATACTAACAATGTCTTCAATAATGGGTACTACTGATTTTGATGCTTTGTATAAAACAAATTTTAACTTTTATACTCAATTATTTTTGTTTTATGGTATATTTATTGCATTCGCAGTAAAAACCCCTACGATTTTTTTAAATACTTGACTTTTAAAAGCTCACGTTGAGTCTCCTCTAGGTGGAAGTATTATATTAGCAGGAATAGTATTAAAATTAAGTTTATATGGTATACTTAGATTAATATTACCTTTATTACCTAAAGCTTATTTTTACTTTACCCCTGTAATATATGTAATAGGTGTTATTACAATTATATATGCCAGTTTTAGTACTTTAAGAACTATAGACGTTAAAGAATTAATTGCTTATAGCTCTGTATCCCACGCTGCAGTATATTTATTGGGAGTGTTTAGTAATTCTATACAAGGTATAGAAGGTGGTATTGTACTTGGTTTAGCTCATGGTTTTGTATCATCAGGTTTATTTATATGTGCTGGTGGGGTATTGTATGACAGATCTTCTACTAGATTAATTACTTTTTATAGAGGTATTGCTCAGGTAATGCCTGTATTTTCTATACTATTCTTTATACTTTGTTTAGGTAATGCTGGTACACCTTTATCTCTTAATTTTATAGGTGAATTTATGAGTTTATACGGAACTTTTGAAAGATTGCCGTTATTAGGAGCATTAGCTAGCTCTTCTATTGTATTTAGTGCAGCATATACTATATATATGTTTAATAGAATAGCTTTTGCAGGTTCACTTTCAAGATTTTTTAAATTTAATATACCTGATGTAAATAAACGAGAATTTTATGTATTATTTACTTTAGTTATACTTACAGTTATTCTGGGTATATACCCTGCTCCAATATTAGATGGTTTACACTATAATGTGTCTTCACTTATATACTCTACTAACATATTATCTTTATAGATAGTTTTATTATAAATATGACATATATAAAATATAGTTGTCAAACTTTTAATTGTATTTTTATATTACAAGATTAAAATATAATAAAAACTCTTTTAAAAACACAGTAAGATATTTAATTACTATAGTGTATATTATTTTAAACTATTGAAAAACACCATTAAAAACTATTTAGAATTTATATAAATTTATGTTCATTTTTAATAGATGATTACTTGCTGTAAAGTGTTTCATAGAAGTTTAAATAAAAAACCATAGACTGATATCATAATTTTAAATTAATCTATTTTTTTTAAATAATATATATATTACTAATTAATTCCAAATGAGAATTTGAAAAAGTCATCCGTTATTTAGTTTAATAAATGGTTATTTAGTTGATTCACCTCAACCTTCAAATATAAGTTACTTATGAAACTTTGGGTCATTACTAGGGTTCTGTTTAATAATACAAATTGTTACAGGTGTAACTCTAGCTATGCATTACAATCCTAGTGTATTAGAAGCATTTAACTCCGTAGAGCATATAATGAGAGATGTTAACAATGGTTGATTAATACGTTATCTTCACTCTAACACAGCTTCAGCTTTTTTCTTTCTAGTATACCTACACGTAGGAAGAGGTTTATATTACGGTTCTTATAAAGCACCAAGAACTTTAGTCTGAACAATAGGTACTATTATATTAGTTTTAATGATGGCTACAGCTTTTTTAGGATACGTTTTACCTTATGGGCAAATGTCTCTATGAGGTGCAACAGTTATTACTAACTTAATGAGTGCCATACCATGAGTAGGACAAGATATAGTTGAATTTATCTGAGGAGGATTCTCTGTTAATAATGCTACATTAAATAGATTTTTTGCATTACATTTTGTATTACCTTTTGTTTTAGCCGCTCTAGCATTAATGCATCTAATAGCGTTACATGATAGTGCTGGATCAGGAAACCCTCTAGGTGTTTCAGGAAATTATGATAGATTACCTTTCGCCCCATACTTCATATTTAAAGACTTAATCACTATATTCTTATTTATAGTAGTATTATCTATATTTGTTTTCTTTATGCCTAACGTGTTAGGTGACAGTGAAAATTATGTAATGGCAAATCCAATGCAGACTCCCCCTGCAATAGTACCCGAATGATACTTACTACCATTTTATGCTATTTTAAGATCTATACCTAACAAATTATTAGGAGTTATAGCAATGTTTTCTGCCATTCTTATAATAATGATTATGCCTTTCACAGACTTAGGTAGAAGTAGAGGATTACAATTTAGACCTTTAAGTAAAATATTCTTTTATGTATTTGTAGCCAACTTTTTAATTTTAATGCAACTTGGAGCTAAACACGTAGAATCTCCATTTATAGAATTTGGTCAAATAAGTACAGTATTGTATTTTGCGCACTTCCTGGTTATAGTACCTGTAGTTAGCTTAATTGAAAATAGTTTAATAGACTTACATTTAAACGATAAAAAATATTGTTAACATTTTTATTAATATTTTTATTAGTTTCCAATGCCCTTACCATAAGACGAGATAAATCTATACTTTTTTCTAGAGTTGTAATAAAAACTTTTTTTTTAGCTTCATTTATAGCATACAATAACATACACATTAATGCATTAGAAAATGGTATAGGTATATATGGAGGTTTGTTTAATGTAACAACTATTACACAATCATTTAATATATTTATATTATTAGTTAGTGCAACTATTCTTAGTTTAACCGCATTTTTTCCTAGAAAAGTTTACGTAGAAAAATATTCATCTTTATATAAGATATTATCAAGTACATTATTATATAACAAAAATATCATAAGCAATAAAACAGGAAAACAATTTCGTATTATAGAATATTCATTAATTATAGTATTCATAATATATGGTGGTATATTCCTTATAAGTACTGCTGACATTGTTTCTATATTTTTATCTATAGAACTACAAAGTTATGGTTTATATATATTATCTACTATATATAGAGATTCAGAGCCTGCAACTGCTAGTGGTTTAACTTATTTTTTACTAGGAGGTCTATCATCTTGTTTTATTCTCCTAGGGTCAGCCTTATTATATGTTAATACAGGTACAACTAATTTAGATAATATATATGTTATAACTAGTATTAATGAAATAAACAATATATCAAATTCAGTATATTTCTTCCAACCACATTATTTTCATATATCTTTAATAATTATGGCAGTAGGTTTTTTATTTAAAGTTAGCGCCGCACCTTTCCATTTCTGGTCTCCAGATGTATACGATGGTATACCTACCATAGTAACTACATTTGTAGCTATAATGGCAAAAATATCTATATTCATATTTTTCTTAGAATTAGTGTATTATACAGAATATAATTATTTTAATTTTTCATGAAAAAATATATTCATCCTAAGTAGTCTATTTTCTTTAATAATAGGATCTGTATTAGGACTTACACAATCTAGAATAAAAAGATTATTTGCATACAGTACGATAAGTCATGTTGGATTTATATTATTAGCATTATCTATTAATACAAGTGAATCAATACAAGCATTCATATTTTATGTACTACAATATACTATTTCAAATTTAAATGCCTTTATAATTTTAATTAGTATAGGATTTTCTTTATATATATA
>NHNW01000143.1:0-11026 GCA_002786025.1 Zasmidium citrigriseum | reverse complement strand
ATAATAAGCTTAAGATAGAAGGTCTTAAGTAGATAGTAATAAGAATAGCTTATATCTTATAATAACTTCCCGCGCTTTTTATTTATTTATACTATAATTATTTCTCTCGCTCCTTACCTATCTATTTTGTAATAATTTTCCGCGCCTTCCTAGAGTTTAAGGTTAGTTACGTAATATTATTACTCTTCGTAGCGCGTAGCGTAATATTATAACGTTATCGCTAGGATATCTACTACCTACGCTCTTAATATACGCTCTAGTAGCGCCGAGCTATTAAATTACCTTAAGACCTTATCGCCGTAGGTATTAAATATTAACTTCGTAAAATTAACGACGTAAGAATTATTCGTAGTACTAAAGTAGATAAATTTCGGCCGTATTTTATACCCTAGCGAATAACGAGATCTCTCCTATATATTCTAATACTACTAGTAGAGCTCGCCGTCTAAAAAGACTATTATACTACCGTAAGATTATACCTTTAAAACAGCCCTACTATATAAGTCTAGGAGAGTAATAAGTTAAGAATCTTTATAATATAGTAGGTAGCTAGCTCTAGGATTACTCGAAGCTATTAAATTAATACTCGATAATTAGATACTAGGCTAGCCGCGATTTACTTCGGAAATTGCGATTAATAGTTATATAAACTAGTAATCTCCGTCCTCGTCTATATTAAGGCCTAGTTAGTTTAACTATATACTCTCTTCTATAATACTCGTCTTTAACGACGATATTATAGCTATAGGCGCTATACTAGTATTAGCTTTATACTTTCCTTATAAGGTTTAAAAGCCTAATTCTATTACTATAGGTAATATTAGCTTACTAAAACAATAGTAGACGCGGCGACGAAGTTTTCGCCTCGCTATAACTTTCTACCTCTTATACCTATATACGCCCGCTTTATACGAGTCGTACGCTTCTACTTAGTCCGTCCTCGTATCTATTATAATCTTACGAACTCTCGCTTACGCCCCTCGCTCTACGCTAGCTAGTACTATCGTATTCTCTACTACTCCTCGCTTCTAAGACCTACCTACTCTTCTACCGACTTAGCTTTACTATTATATCGGAGAGTTAGGAAGATTTAGACCGCCTAGCTAGCGTATCGCGAGCGCCTCCTACTTAGATAGTACCTCCTCCTACTCTAATAACTCTAAACTAGCTATTAACCCTACTCGGTTAGCTCGGTTATCTACTTACTCTAACTCCTATAGTTAATCTATACGGCCTCGGCGGCTCGACTTAATTAGCTCTATAGCTAGATAAAGTTATACTAACGACTAAAGAAACACCTACTCCTACCTAAGTAGCTAAACTTCTAACTTATAGCCTCCGCTCGTAGTAATCTTATAGAGCTTCTTAAGCGGCTACGCTTCCCGATACTAACGCTTCTACTAGTATAGTAAATATATCGATATAGCTAAGGCTTAGCTAGCTATCTACTCCTATACTTACGTATTCGGAGCTTACTTAATTATAGTCCGTCCTTAAGTACCTCGCCTTTAACTCTACGATAGCTATTAGCTTAGTTCTCTATAGTAATTATAATATTGCTACTATCGAGGGCGCTTTTACGGCGCTAAATAAGATCTATAAAGAAGAAGGCGACGCTAGTACCGTATTTACTCTAATACTATAGTATTTAAATACGTACGCTTAGACTTAGGACGAGACGATATACGCCTCTATAGCTATTATTAATAAACTCGGCGAAATAATTTTAGGCCCTAAGAATCTCGAGAAAGTAGTTACTAGTACTAAAGATTTAACGACGCTCTACGCGAAGGGAAAGGATTCGAAGCGGAGGGTTAAGGATACGGAGGACCTCTATAAGCTTATAACGTAGGATTAGGCCTTTATCTATAAGTATCTATATGTTTCTAAGTCTACTAAGATTCTCGATCCTAGAGAGCTACTAGAGTATAAGGGTCTAAATAGTACGTAGACTAAAAAAATAAAGACGATCCTAGAGTTAGCGAGCTATAAGAACTAGGATTAGAAATAGGTTATTAGACTTCTAAATAAGTATACTATTAAGCGGATTAACGATAACTACGATAAGTCGAGGAAGATAAAGGTAATATTTAGCCTAAACGTAGAGGATATAACCGCTACCGCGAGGAAAATCGCCCTAGGCTAGATAGGTATCTTTACTATCTCTAATATAACTATAACTAAGGAGGAGATTAATACGCTAAATATATCTCTCTAGGCGTATAGCGATAAGTGTAAGGTCTCTCCCGATAGGTCTATCTAGTTAGCTACGGAGAATAACCTATATTTCGTTATAATAGACGTTATAGGCGCTATCCGATAGTATAGACGTAAGAGATACTTACGAGGTACGGTAGATTACTTATAGGGCGCCCCTCGTATATAGTTCTTCCCTAACTCGCTACGATCCTATATTAGTACTATAAGCCCGTCGTTAGAAGACGAGCGCCTTCTAAAGGTTATAGATTACTAGGCGAAGGACGATAATAGCCCTATTATAGTTAAGAAATAGCTCGGAAGCTTTATTAATACCTAGAATTCTAAGCGTCTCCTAATAGCGAAGTAACTAGCTCCTAAGCTAGACGAGCCTATACTATCGCTAACGAAAGTATCTAGTAGTAGACCCCCTAGATTTAAGCCTATTAATAGTAACGACGAAGATCCTAACGACGAAGATCCTAACGACGAAGATCCTAACGACGAAGATCCTAATAACGAAGATCCTAACGACGAAGATCCTAAGACGGAGGATAATAATCTACCTCTCGCTAGAACGCTATTTAGTAAGAAGAAAGCGCTAAGTCCGAGCGTATAAAAGGGCGTCTCTTCTCTTCTCTCGGCTACTAAAGGCCGCGATAATAGACTAGATAATACGTCGTCTACTAATAACGCTAGTAAGTAGCCCTCTATCGACGAAGATAATTAGATATTTAAGGATACGCTAGAGAATTAGAACGCGGATACTACTAATACTAGGTAGCCTAGTAATAAGCGTAGATCTAGCGATAGTCCCGAGGTTAAGGATACTCTAATAGAGATTAATACTACTCGCGACGATAAGCCTAACGATAAGCCTACTAATAACGATAGAGAGATTAACGAGGATACTAAAATAGAAGACGATTTCGAGTAGGATAAGGAGCTCGAGTAGGATAAGGAGCCTTAGTAGGAAGATAAGATATAGCTTAAGCTATATATCGACGAGATTAATACTAGAGACGAGTTTAGCGTAGCTCTACCGCCTCTCTAGAACTTCTAAGAAGATCTAGCCTTCTATAATACTAATATAGACTATAGTTATTAGCCTAAGAAGCCCTCCGACGCTAGCTCGGCTATCCGTTATAATATACTATATAGTACCGCGTTTCGGACTAAGGTTAAATTTCTACTAAAGAATTATAAGCTAGGTCTAGTATCTAAGGGCTTAAAGAAGGCTCTACTAGGACTTCGTCCCTTTATTACGGCTATTAGCGATTATTAGCTACGACCTTACTAGACGTATCTTAAGTAAACGCTTACTATATTCGGCCTTCTAGTTACTATATTTAAATATAAGAATAGCGACGAGATTATTAGATTCTTAAGGGAGCTTACTATAACGAACCTAAGGAATACGACTATCGAGAAGTAGTTATTCTTAGAGGCGAATTAGTATAAGAAGTATATAACGCTAGATCGAATACTACCTTCTTATCTCGATCTTAGCTTAATAAATAGAGCTTTACTATACTACCTCTCGGAGTACGAGCCTCTTAATATTAATATAGAGTTAGTAAATAAGATCCTAGAGTAGACCTATCCTAATATTACGATACGCTAGGCTAACGATTACTTCGTAACTACTAACTAGAATAGATAGCTCGAGGATCTCCGTAGCGAGATATTAACGGAGACGTATCTTTTCGATCGCTTATACGATCCTCCGCTCGGCCTTAAGTATACTACTAATATATAGAACTCTATAAACGCCGCGTACGCCTAGGTCCTTCGTATAGACCTTAAGGATTATCTCTTATATATATACCTTAGTAACGGCTATTACTACCGCGTCGTTACCTACCCGATACCGCTCTAGTATATTAGAAACGGTATATATACCTTATAGGATCTAGTAGTACTATACGCTCCTAGATATATCGATTAGAAGGGCGTAGATAGTCTTATTAACGCGATTACGTATATAAATTAGGACGTATTCGAGGATAAGGATAGGGACGAAATACCGCTTAATTTACTCCTCCCTAGCGTATCTACTAAGGATCTATTAGAGATAATACCCGCTACCTTACCTCCTCTTAACTATTTACCGAGCGATACGAAGCGTAGAGAGTTCTTCGAGAAATTTAGCTTAATACGAAAGATTAGAGGCGCCTTAGGCGATACGAGCTTTATTTACCTATCGGTCCTATACGGAACGATCGTTTTAAAGCCTAGCTAGAGCTAGCTATATCTAACTACTCGATATCTGCCTATCTATAAGAATAGAAAGGTCTTTAACGACTACTCGTCCGCCGAGTTTATTAAGTTAGTTATAATACGCGAGGATCCTCTAGTCCTACTAAATAGTAAGCCTTAGGAGGCTATTCCGAAGTTACGTATTAGATATTTAATTATCTATAGCTTTCTCGACGAGGTACTAAATCCGCTAGTACGTACTATCCTAACTAGGGGTCCGTTCGATACGCTAGTTATTATTACTAAGTTAAGGAAGCTTTTCTCGAGAAATAAGCGTACTTAGGACGAGTTTATTTAGGAAGTTTAAGCGTAAAATATTAAGGTTATAAAGAAGGTCCTAACGAAGGCGCTTTATTAGTAGACTCTAGTATAGTAGGAGATCCTATTAGCCTACCTTAGGCTATAATAGGTTACCTAACCTTCTTTAAGCTCGGCTTTTCTAAGCTTCTTCTTCGTAGATAGCTAGATATTTATAGCTATACGGCCTATAGGTTATATATACTACTTCGAGCCTTCTATAGCGTTTTAAGATAAGCTAAAGGGGGTACCCTTTACTAAAGGCTCTAATTTAGAGCGATTCTTCGAGCCGCTAGCTAGTTTAGCTACTACTACTATAGGTATTACCTCCTAGAGCCGAGCCTAGGCCCCGCTACATTTATAGTAGTTAGTACGAGGGGCGTTTAAGCTAACTATATAGTAGAAAGGCGATAGAACCGTCTAGCTAGGCGCTAGCGATAGGTCTATTAAACTATATAGTTAAATATACTAAGTAGGCCTTAGGAAGGCCTACCGAACTATTAAGATAGGCCTAGATAGCTACGTAGTAATTATATAATTAAGAATCTACGAAACGGGCCTATTAAGTTACCGTAAAGCTAAGTTTAAAGTTAAAGAATCTAAGTTTACGCGCCTAACTATAGTTATAACCCCTATAGATTAGTATTCGATAGTAGGGACGCCTACTACTAATTCCCTAGTATCTAAGAACTCCTCGTAACGACTACGACCCTACCGTCTACTATCGACGACGTTAAGAATAAGAATCTCGAGAAGAAGCTATTTTATAGCCGCTATATACTATAAGTTAGGCTCTCTAAAGCCGCTCTATTATTTCCGGCTAAACCCTAGAATTTTAACGCTTCTTCGCGCGCTACGCGAAGGACTACGTAAAAGTAGTACTACCGCTACGTATATACCGCTATAAAGTACTCGGCCTTAGGTATTAAAACCTAAGGTTTTACGAACCCCTATATCCTCTCTTTTCGAAGGGGGTATAGCTCTAACCCCGAAAATACTAAGAACTACGATATTAGAGGGTATTTATTAAAGCCCTATACTCGCTTATAGAGCCTAGCTAACTTACTCCTTACTAGCGAGGCTATCTACTAGAACTAGAGCTATTAGGTAGGTATAGTAATAAACTTTACCTCTTAAGGCCTACCGATTTAGTATAATAAAACCTATACCTTTCCCGATTTAGAAGGAGTAATAGGGCTCTTCGGAGGTTTAAGGCTTCTAATTCTCTTCGATAGGGCCTATACTATCCTTACTACTCTACTACCCCTTTACTAGCGATTCCGAAGGAGACTATAAGCGAATCTTCGATATACTAGCTATCGCCTACCTTTAGAGCCCGCCCGAATCTCTTCCTTTCCCTCTACCCTCTACTACCTACTACCTACCTTCTACTACCCCTTTCTATACTAGATTTTACCTATATACCTCTCCGCTATATTCTCTCGACCCTCTACCCTTCCTACTTCCTACTAGTAGAGTAGGAATTAAGCTTTCTAGATAGCTTACCGTCTAGCTAAGATATAAACTAAGACTCTACTACTAGAGATTAAGAGCTCCTATAGATCTAATATTAGTAAAGGAACGCTACTATTACTATAGGCGTTAACGCTAACCCTCTTAACTTTTAGCCTCGCGAATCTACCGCTAAACTAGGTATAAACCTCGATAATAAAGAAGCTAGCTCTAGCGAGTATATATCCTTAGTAATAGATTCTAAAGATTAAGCTCCCTCCCTAATAGCTAATTATCGAAGAACTATACCTAATAGTACGAATTCGTAGGTTCCTACTTAAGGTATTATCTTTTAAGCCTTAGCTACGAATCTACTACGTTTCTTCTATAAAGCTACTATAGGTTAGGCTTCTACTCGTAGCTCTTCTAAGATATATCCTCTACCTAGCGAAAAGGATATCCCTTAGTTTAAGGGCGATAATACTACCCGCTTTATCGAATATATAGAAGAAGAAGTCTTTCCTATATACTACCCTAACGCTATAGATAAGAAGAAAGTATCCTTATTCGTTAAATATACTATCTAAGAATAGTAATAAGTCTTTAAGTCGCTTAACGGGTATAACCCTATCGACCTCCCTATCTTTAAGAAGTCTATTAAGCGCTTTTACGTAGATAAAGATATTAACGCTTAGATAAAGACTCGAGACTTCCTATATACCCTTAGCGAGAGGAAGTACCCTAATCTTAAGAGCCTCGAACTTAGCCTAAGCTACTATAAGATATACGAGTAATAGGTTACCGACTATAATAGCTATACTAAGACCTACTACCTTCTTAAGATAATCTAGTCTTATCCTATTGTCTAAGAATATATTATAGAGAAGTACGAGATTAACCTAAACGAGTCTAGCTCCTTCTCGTACTTCGATAGAGTATATTAGATAGCTATTAAGAAGGTTAGGCTTATCTAGGGTACTAACTAGTTTACTAGTAAGGAACCTCTTCCGAGTACTTCTATTATTTAAGACAAGCTCTTTACTAACGCTAAAGCTAGATCTAAGGGCTAACGGTTAAAGGATTCTAAGGCTAAGACGATTAGTAAGTATATTAACGGCGAGCTAACTAAGTAAATGTATAAGATAGCCTTAGCCGTAATAGACTTAGTAGAATACTAGTCTAGAAGGTATTAAGCTAAGCCTCCTATTATCTACGCCTATACTAGTAACTTCCCTTAGAATAGAGGGAATAATAATAATAGTACCTAGAACTATAGATAAGCTTCTACTAGTACTAGAGGACGTTACTATTACTTCTATTACGATCCTTCCTATCTTAAAGCTAACTATATCGTTTAGAATTACTAGATCCGTTCTAGTTACCTTAATAATAATAATAACGACTATAAGTAGTACTTTAGCCGCTAGAACGATATTAATAAGAAGCCTATAAACCCGCCCTTCGGTACTAACTTTTAGCTTCTATAGGCTTTTATTCTATAGAAGAAGCTCCGTATCGAACTTAATAAGCCTAACTTAGAATATACTCCTAATAGGAACTCTTAGTTTAAGTAGGTGCTATTACTATAACTCCGCTCTAGTAGAGATATATCTAATGTCGCCTTAGTTCTATATAAGCTAAATAATAATAGTAACTAGGCTAACCTAGACTATAAGCTACCTTCTATTACGACCGTTCCTAAGAAGACTCTACGCTAGTTAGCCGATAAGGAAGCTATAGCTAACTTTACTACCTAGAACTAGGCCGTAGGTACTAACTCTAATAGTATAGTTAATACTCGCGCTACTTAGGTTTTATCTTACTAAGACTCTTTAGAGATATAAAACCGAGTTATCGGAGAAGTTACGCTCGTATCTAACCTTCTAGTAGTCGCCGCTTACTCTTTCGAGCTTAGCTATAGGTAAGAGTATAGCTTCGAAGAGACTAAGGGTAATAAAGTAGATAGCTAGTACGGAGTATATAATAATATAGTTGTACGCGTCTATACTAGTAATATAGAAGCTATTAAGAAACCTCTACGTGTTCTTCGAGGAGTTAAGACGCCTAGTAAAGCTCTAGTTAGTATTAAGAAGACTGCCGCTACTAATAAGGAGAACGAGCTACCTACTATTAGTAACCTTACTAACGAGAGGTAAGCTACCTTATAGAGAGAGGCTACCGCCGCTCTAAGACTTCTAGTTACTACTAGTACCTCTACTACTACGTAAGGACGCTCTAATAATACTACTATAGAGAGCTAGAATACTACCGGCCGCTCTTAGGCCTAAGATAATTCTAATAATAATAATAAAGCCGAGGAGATTCCTCGTAACCCTCTAAAAAAGATACCTACTCGTAACCTACCTATTACTAGTAAAGGAAAGCCTACTACTATATAATAAGGTATTACTATCTAGAAGATCGCTAATCTAGAGAAGGCTATTAGAGGGTTTATTTATAATAAAGTAATTTAGCTTTCCCTATACTAGGCTCTAATTCTAATACTATCGCTCTAAGAGTTCTTTACTAAGAGAGTATCGACGGATCGGGAGGATATTTACTAAGAGCTAGCTAAACTAGTTAGAGAAGATATTATAACCGTTACTAGTAAAGTTTATACTACTCGAGAATACATTACTAATACTAACGAGGCTAAGAAGATAGATAAGAAGGCCGTTAGGTTCCCTACCGTTCTAGTTATTACTAGTTACTTCTATAGTATTAATAGTAGCGCTAGAGAGGATAGCGATAATTCCTAGGACGACTACGAAGTTAATAAGTTAATACGAGAGCTTAGCTTTAATAATAATTCGGATTCCTCTACTAGTAAAGAAGAGGAGATCCTTATCTATACTAGAGAAACTACTTACTCTCTTACTAGCGTAGTTTATTAGTTTAATAGGGGAGACGGGCTTACTATCGACGTACTTAACTTCTCTACCTCTACTAAGGAAATAAGATAGGCTAATACTTCTAGGATATAGGCTATAGATAACGTTATTACTAGAGAGAGTCTTCTAAAGAACTATCTTAGTATTCCGAGTCCTAAAGTAGAGACTCTTATTAGTACTACGCGCTAAGCGCTTCTAGCTATTATCGACGAAGGATCCGAGGCGAATATTATTAGCTTCGAGTACGCCCTTAAGGTAGGTATAGCTATTATAAAGGGTATTCGCGTAAGGATATCTAGCGCTACTAGGGATACTATATATATATATATCTACCGAGAAGCGCTAGTTACTATATATAGAGTTACCGTTACCGTTCCCTTTATAATCTAGAATAATAAGAACACCCTAACCTTACTTAGACGCCCTTAGGCGTATAAAGTTCGCCTAGTAAGTACTAACTACGATAATAGATCCTAGGAAGGTAAGATCTCTAGTCTTAAGATAGGTAGTTCTACTATTAAGTTCCGCGCTATTCTACTAAGTAGACTAACTTACTATACTATCGAGTACTAGAGTAACTCGTCGGGAAAAGCTTAAGCGAGTCCGCTACTAGTAGCGAACTCGCGTAGTCTACCTCTATTTTAGTACTAGCTAAGCTCCCTAATTTACCTAAGTCCTCGTCTTCTCTAGATCCTAACGCTCCTAAATAGCTCCCTACTTAGATCCTTTTACGATCCTTAGCTTCCTACGCCGTCCCTAGTATAGATCCTTAGCCTTCCTAGACTCTTCCTAAGTATCTTACTCGACTTAATATAAAATCCTACCTTATTCCTAGGGATTATATCCGTTACGATACCTACTATTACCTACGAGCTCTAGAAGCGCTCGATCTAGTAGAGAACTATCCTCGTATTCTATTAGATCTCGAATTTTAGTCCTAGCCTAGCTCTCCTCTCTTTTTATCTTTTTCCTATTATAATTTTAAGTCTATAGACGAGGATTCCTAGCCGTAGCCTATATCTAGTACTATTAAGCCGATAGACTTAATTAATACTTTCGAATAGATTCCCGAAATTCGTCTAGACTTAGGAGAAGAATATTACCCGCTAGTAATATTAGGTAAACTCTTTCTAGTATCCCTAGGAGAGAATTTAGTATAGTTATTTAACGATATCCTATAGTAAGTACTAGTATACGCCTATTCTCTTATAGGATCCGATATTAAGGATTTAATCTAAGAATCCTATAGTACTAACTAGTCTCCCTCTAACGACGACGCCGAATTTATCGAAGATAGTAACGGCGGAGTCTCTTATAAAGACTACTTTCTAGTCCGCCTCGAGGAGCGTAAGGTAGAAGAGGAAGAGGAGGAGGAGTTTTTCCCCTACGAAGAGGAACTAGAATCTTAAGTATCTATTACTAATATAAACCTTATATAAGTATACGAAAAGCGTAAAAACCGCTTCTAGCGCGAGCGCGATACTAGTAAGGATAAAATTATTTATATAGGTATAGTAAGAATAGGCTTACCTAAACCCTTCTAGTCGTAGGAGTATATTTATAAGCTAAGTATAGATCTAGCTAACTTAGAATCCTTCTCGGACGAAGACGATAAGGTAAAGAAGCCTTACTTAAAGTAGCGCCTCGAGGAGATAGAGGACTATATTAAGGAGGAGATTCTTATACTTCCCTAGGTAGACGAAGACCTAATACGTCCTAAAAGTAAAGCTAGAAGGATAGGTACTATAACGTTATTTTCCTTACTTCGTATAGTACGCGAAGAATAGTTCGATTACGTACTAGGCTTAACCCTATATACCTTATACCTACCTAGGTTAACTCGATACCCTAACGTCTTACCTATTAGCTAGAATAGAATATCGTCGCTAGACGCTAATACTACTAGCTATATCCTTCCTAATCCTAACTAC
>NHNW01000142.1:0-11193 GCA_002786025.1 Zasmidium citrigriseum | reverse complement strand
TTATACTAGTATTATAAATATAGATACTCGTAAATTTAGATTAAGATACTTAAAACTTAGCTAACGTACTAATAGGTTACGTTAGGATAGCCCTACTTTATATATATTATATCCTAGCTAGATATAGATATAGAACTAGTTATCTAGTTACTTTATACCTTTATTTAAATACTCTATACTATATAAATACCTTAGCCGAGTTTTTATTTATATTAGTCTTTCTCTTATTAAAATTAAACTCTTTAAGATAAGGGTCTTAAGTACTATATATTAATACTACGCTATACGTAGTTTTATCTAGGCTAAATCTCTAATCTTACTATAATTTATAGCTTTTTAATAATATAAACCTTAAAATAAAGTATAGATAAGCCTCTAACTCTAACTTACGTAAGAAAAATACTACCTAATATAAGTATAGCTATTATAATAGATAAAGAGATATATTAAAATAAAAAGGAAAGATAGGGCTAAAGGTTTTCTAGACTACTATCCCTAGCCTAGATAAAAAAAGTAGTAATATCTTCTCCCTAGTATTAGTCGAGAAAATATTATATACTAGGCCTAGGAGTTAAACTATAGTTATTACTACTATACTATAGAAGCGAAATAAGCCTAAATACCTAATTAAATAAGAGAAGACTCTTTTAGCTTATCTACTCTAACTACGCTCTTACCTTAAGGATATATCTATAGGCCTAGGAGATAGTATTAAATCGCGTAGTCTAGATAGATAGGCTAGAAAGACTATATTATACTTTAACTAGTTAGATAGGAAATAGACTAGTACGTAAAGCGTCTACTATAGAGTAGTAAATAGACTTATAGTATAAAGCCCTCTAATAGCCTAGAAAGTTATATAAGGTAGAGATATTCCTACCTTATATAACTAAATCTTACTACGTAAAGCCTCTATAGTAGATTAGTAAATAGACTTATAGTATAAAGGCCCCTAATCTTCTATTTAGGTTATATAAGGTAGGGATATCTCTACCTTACGTAACTAAATCTTAGATATCTAACTCTCTTTTTTGTCGTATACTCTATTATATACTAAAGTAATAGTATAAAATATATAGGATAATAATAGACTAGCGCCTTTACTAGGTCTTATAATATAGTTATATTATAAGTAATACGTAGAGAGTAATTAATATAAGGTAGGTATACCTCTAGAGCTCGATACTCTATTATACTTATTAAACTATCTTCGTCGATTTATATATAATATAGTACTATAATATATATATACTATCCTTACTAAAAGAAGGTATTTAACTAATTACTAGAGTAATAGTATATAGTTATAACCCCTATAATATTTATCTATTAATATATATATATTATATAAACTAGTAGCTTATTACGTAAGGTAGGGATATCCCTATCTTACGTAACCTAAATAGGACTAAAATATATAATTATACTTCGCCTAGTATAGAAATCTTAATATAACTATACTATAAAGCTAGTATTAAAAACAAGAATATAGATTAATTTAGAATCGTAAAATAATATTATTATACTATATAGAATAGCTCTCTTCTAGTAGATAGCTATAAGCCTCTAAAGATATATATAAAATCTTAGTAGGTATTAGTTATATAGAAAGAGGTCTATAGACATACTCTCTATAGCGCTATAGATACTAATAGAAACTTATCTAGCCCTTTAAGTTAGAACCGTTTATATTTATAGGGATTTATAGCCTCTAATAGCTTTTATTTAATATATATATAGCTCCTCTTAGCGTCCTAAAGTTAAGTATAAGCCCTATATTAGGGGCTATTACTATATATTAAGGTTTAAGTAACTACGGCTATATTAAGCTTACTAGAATTTAAGTTTAAACCTTCTATAGATCCCTATATATATCTATACTAAACCTAGTAGCCTAGTAAGCTTCCCTAGTATAAAAGCTAAATTTCTTACTATCTAAATTCTCTTCCTTTATATCTACTTTATATATAAAGTATACCTCTCCTATAAATATATCTAGTACCTTAATATACTAGTATAATAGCTATATCCTAACCTTAGCTAAGTAGCCCCTACTATTAAGATAGAAGATAACCTATATATTAAAAATAAGGATACTAAGATTAAGATAGAAGATAGGCTATAGAAAGCAAAATTCTATAAAGTAGCTTAAATCTAATACCTCCTTTAAGACCTTACCCTTCTAGAGCTAGAGTAAGTCTAGAAGATAGTAACCTTACTACTTCTTTAAGTATAGTATATATAGTAGCTAGAATAAGATAAGTAATAGTAGCTTACTACTTTAAAGTAGGAAATAGAGAACTATAAGTAATATAACTATAGAGTTAGGGAGAAGCTATAGAGTTAATAGATATAGATTTAGTTAAAAGTAGTCTAGAGAAGTAGAGGATAAAGGATTTTAAGAGAGTATAGTAAGGATTTAGGTATTAGTATAGTAGATTAGGTATTTTTATTAGGATTAGATAAAATATTATAATATCTACTTTAGGACTATTAGTATCTTTATATATATAAGAGGTCTCTAGCTAAGTTATATCCTATATATTTAAGTATAATATCTCTTCTAGTAGTAAGGCGTAAAGACCCCTTATACTATACTAGACCTCTCGTTACCCCCCTAAAAATATAGTCTATACTATAAAATAGGATATAGTTATATTACTAACTAGTAGTAGCTATATATATAGATAATCGAGTCCCGCGAGGATTACTAGAGCCTATAGGTATCTAATATTATAGTATAGAGAGGGAATACTATATACTTAAAATATACTAGTACTATTTATAAATATTTCTATCCGCTTAGGGTTTTTTAAGGATATATTTATATATACGTAGAGATACTCCCTCTATATAACTTTAACGTATAATAATAAATAGTATATAATAAAGCCTACTATACCTATCTATCGAATAGATAAGAGTTAGCCCTAATTACTACTCCCGTTTCTTATTATTCTTTATATCTATATCTTCCGTACTAACGAGATTAGTTAAGTCTAGATAGAATACTACTAGTAGGACTATATATACTTTTTTCCTACTACTATAATAATATATATCCGTTCTCTATTAGCCTTACTAATACGTAGGTTTAAAGGATTATCTCTAATAACGTATTACTAGCTATTTAGCTCCTCTTTCTCTTATAGGTAAGGTAAAGAAGTATATATATTAAATAACTCGAATTAAATTATATATACTTAATAGATTAGTAGTAATCTATAGTAGCCCTTAGGATCTTATATATAGTAAACCTAATTAGCTTAGGTATCTTAGAATAGTCTTAAATAAGTAAGAAACCCTTAATCGTTCCTTTATAATTTAGAAAAGCCTCCTAGTAATTAATCTCTATAATCTTATTATTCTAGATCGAATTATAATAATATATATTAGACTATTATAGTCTCTAATAGTTAAGAGACCCTTAGATTACGCTTACGGATTTAGAAAAGTCTTATAGTAAATAATAGAAACTATTAGAAGTATTCTAGAATAAATCTAAGAAGCTTCTAATATCTTATAATAAGTTATAATATATCCGCCTAATCTAAAATATATTATCCTATTTCTAGGGACTCTAGAATAGCGCTAAAATGTTCTATAGTATCTAAAACTAGCTATTAGAAGGGCTTTAAAACGCTTCGCGATAATTAATAATAATAGGTAATATTTTATAATAAAACATAATATTTGTTAATAATATCTAAGATCCTAAAAACCTTTTAAATAGCGCTTTTAGCTCCCGGAAGCGTTTAAAGACGTTATAGAATAAACTATAATATTTTCTAATAATTTATAACTATTTTATAACTAGTTATAATAATCTAGAATACCCCTTAAGCCTCTAGAATAGCGTAGTAGGCTTAGGGATACGTATTAAAACGATTTGTAATAATTTTACTATAAGCTTTTATTTTCTTAACTAAATCTAAACGATTAATAGATCTATAGGTTAGCTTTTATAGCTAATAGCTTATTCTTATAAGGACTTCTAATATTTCTATTATACTTTATATCTATATAAACGATCTTAAATACCTACTATTAGTTTAGAGGGTACTAGAGGCAAAGACTAATAGAATCTAACGCTCTAAAGGGATAATAAATAGTCTACGTTAATTTATTATCTTTAGTTACTATATTCGATCTATTAGTATTTCCTATAAAGGTAGATCTCTATAATAGAGAGTAATTAAGTATTATATATAGTAACCCTTAATATACTATAAAGCTAAAAATAGAAGAAGTATATAGATTATAATTCCTAAAAGAAAAAATAAACTTAGACTAAGATTTAGCGAAAAAAAAAGAAAGGAATTCTAGCTAGAGTAGGAATTAAACTTATACCTCCCTAATATTATAGGAGCCTCCTAAGCTTCTTAGGCGCTTAGGACCTATCTACTACCTAGTTTACCTAACTCTCGATCCTAGTAATAGCCTTAAAGATAGAGCGTTATAAGTACTAGAGTAACTAGGCTATAGCTTTAATTATAAGAATTATACCTACTTAAGGATATATAGTTATACCTTACCTCGACTTTTAGTCCCTCTATACTATATAGAGGTAGCTATATCCCTTAGGTAAGGACCTTATATAGTCCTACTCTTATACTATCCTAAGCGTAATTAAAGTAAGTACTATATAATAGGGAAGGTTTCTTTACTTACGCCTAAACTAGTAGAGCTCTCTACTATAGTAAAAGTATAGGAGTTAAGATTATTTTACCTACGTCCTAGTCTAGGAGCCTTATATCTCTAGCCTACCTTACGTATATAAATCGAGTTTATCTTATTAATATCTATAAGGCTAGATACCTTTAGTATAGCTAATAAGGGGAAGGTAGGTTTATTTTACTAAGGTTTAAATAGCTAGATATCTCGAGTACTATAAAAAAAAGATAGGTAAGAAATTCTTACCTATAGTAAAAGCTACCTAGGGAACCCTAACCCTCTAAGTAAGGATATCCTAGACTATAGAACCTACTATCTAACTTACTTTATACCTTTCGTTAAATACTTTATATTATATAAATACTTTAGCTAGATTCTTTATTTATAGTAGTCCTATTCTTATTAAAATTAAACCCTTTAATATATAGGTTTTAAGTAATATATATTAATTCTATATAATACGTACTTTTATCTAGAGTAAATCCTCTATTTTACTTTAGTTCGTAGCCTTTAAATAATATAAACCTTAAAATAAACTATAGATAAGCCTATAACTTTAACTTACGTAAGAAAAATACTACCTAATATAAGTCTAGCTATTATACTAGATAAAGAGATATATTATAAGAAAAAAAAAAGATAGAGTTAGAAGTTTCTAGACTACTACCTTAAGTCTAGATAAAAAAAGTAGTAGTATTTCCTTCCTAGTATTAGTCTAGGAAATACTATAATACTAGGCCTAGGAGTTAAACTATAGTTATTACTAACTATACTATAGAAGTAGAATAAGCCTAAATACCTAATTAGATAAGGGAAGATATCCCTAGCTTATATACTCTTACTACGCTCTTACTTTAAGGATATACTATATATAGGCCTAGAAGGTAGTCTTAAATCGCGTAGCCTAGATAGATAGGCTAGAAAGACTATATTATACTTTAATTAGTTAGATAGGAAATAGACTAGTATATAAGGCCTTTACTATAGAGTAGTAAATAGTCTTATAGTATAAGGTCCTTTAATACTCTAGATAGTTATATAAGGTAGGGATATCCCTACCTTACGTAATTAAATTTTACTATATAAAGCCTTTATAGTAGATTAGTATAAGGATATCCTAGACTTAATAATACCTCGAGCTATATATAGCTAAGTTTAGTAAGTATTCTAATCTATTAGTAGTCCCCTCCTATAATAGTAGGAGTACCTCTAGTCGATATATTAGTAAGGATATAGTATACCCCTAAAGGTAATATTATCTATAATATTAATATCGCTTCTAACGTTAACGTTAAACTTCTTATATCTATAAGGACGTATAGGTAAGAGAGCTATACGAAATCTATCTTATACTACTTAATAGAACTATTTAGCTTAAATTTAGGATTTAGGATATATAGTCTATTATAACTATACTATATTAGGCTATTTATATATACTAGAATTATTATCGTCTAATTAGATATAGTAGTAGATATACTCGTATATAAGTTTAGGTAGGTTAGCTAAGTAGTTTATCTTATTTATCTTATAAGTAGGGTAGATCTTTCTAATAATAGGCTACTAATATACCTCTAAAAGGACGTTTAGGTCTATTAGGTATTAATAAGTAGTTTATTATTAAGAAGGTCTACTCTACCTATAAGATACTTAGTTAAACTAGAAGTATCCGTTTAAGTATTTAAGTACTTCTACTACTATATTAAATTAAGACCTTTTTCTTTCTTTCTTTTAAACTACTACTATACTACTATAATACTACTACTATAGTTCTTTTCTTAGCCTACTAGGATTCTACTTAGTTTAGGGATCTCTATTAGAAAAGGGATACCTTTTTATATAAAGAAGCTCTTTTAACTCTAAAGTATTCCCTTTCTCTTAAGGGTTTAGGAAATTAAATCCCTTCTTTACTAGAGTAGGATATATATAAACCTATAGTAATACCTACCCTTATAGGTATATTATACCTCTATCCCTCTATCTTAAATACCTTTTCTAGAGTTTTAGACCTATATAGGGCTAGATATATTAGTCTAGCCTACTAGGCTTACTTTAATCTAATATAATACCTTAGTCTTAATAATATACTAGATTCCTAACTACCCTATTATTCTAGTTAGGGTTTAGTATATACCTAAGATACTAAAAATATAAAGTATTACTACTATAGCGTAAGTAGGCGTATAGTATAAACCTACCTATACTCCTCTATAGAATCTTATATCTAAAAGTTTAATATCTTTAGGGCCCTTCTATAAACTATTACCTACTATCTAGAGTCTAACCTTTAGTAACTATTATATACTATTAAAATCGTTCTAGAATAATTTATAGTAGATTCTAATGTTTTATAACGATTTATAACGTAACGAACCTATTTAAACTAACTTATACTATTTCTAAAGGCTATAGTAGAGCGCTAAAAAGCCTATAGTATCTAATACTAACTATTAGAAGCGCTTAGAACTATCTCTAAATAATTTTAAACGTTTATAAACGATTTAGAACAATATTAAAATAATTGAAAATATCCTTTCTACCTCTAATATAGTAGTATAAACCTTTAGAAGTACTTAATAATAATTTCTAACGATTTCTAACGAGTTTAAAACGATTTAAACTATCCTTTATACCTCTATAATAGCGCTACGAGCCTTTAGAAGCTATTTATAACGTTTTATAATAGTCTATAATAATTTAAGAACGGCTTAAAATATCCTTAAGGCCTCGAGGATAACGCTATAAGTATTTAGAAGTAATTTATAATAGTATTACTATAATATTATAATAATTTATAATAACTTATAATAATCTATAATAATATTATAACGATATTATAACGATTTATAATAATCTATAATAATATTATAATACTTTTAAATATCCTTTAAGCCTCTAAGATAGCGCTATAAGCCTCTAGAAGTAATTTATAACGATTTATAATAACTTAAAACCGCCTTTAAGCTACTAAAATCGCGCTATAAGCCTTTAGAAGTAATTAATAACGATTTATAACAATTAATAATAATATTAAGTTAAAGTTAAATATCTTATAGGCCTCTAAGATAGGGCTATAAGCCTTTAGAAGTATTTAAAGACGCTTTAGAACGATCTCTAATATTATCTAATAATTCTTAATAATTTATAATATCTCTAAGGCCTTTAAGATAGCCTTTAGAAGCGTTCTAAGCCGCTTAAGAATAGTTAATAATAGTTTATAATAATTTACTAACTATTTAAACTATCCTAAAAGCCTTTAAGATAGCGCTCTAAGTCTTTAGACGCGTTTCGAGATACTTTAGGGCTACTTACTATACTAGAGGTATAGACCTTTAGAGATCTATAATCCTAAATAATCTAAAATAGTCTATATTAACTTATCTTATTCTATTACTCTATCTAATCTATTAAGATTACTTAAAAAGAATACCCTTTATAATTTAGAGTAGTTAAGTATAGTAAATATTAAGTATAGATATACTAGAAAGGTTATAGTAAGGAGAGTATCTAACTTATAATTCTTAAAGAAAAAGACTAAGGCTAAAACCTAGCTAAAAAAAAAAAAAAAAAAAAGAATACTAGCTAGTATAGGAATTAAACCTATATCTTCCTAGAGCCTAGTAGCCTACTAAAGCTTCTCTACGATTAGGGACTTTCTACTAACCTATTTATTACTTAACCCTCTACTTAGTAAAGCCTTATAGATAGGATATTATAACTACTAGACTAACTAGCTAATAGTTTTAATTATTAGAAGATAGTAAATCTAGTCTCTATATTAATACTTAGGTAGTAATCTTTAGGTCTCCGAGATAGTAGTAGCGGCTAGAGGACGCTCTATATATATAGTAACTATTTTAGGGTTATAGTATATACGTCCCCTTACTTTTACTTATAGTCTTCTAGTTATAAGATAGTTTACCTCTTTAAGGATCTACTATAGATAGGTTCTCTTACCTCGTTTATTTTAGACTATTCTAATCTAGGATAAGAGATTATAAGTAGTATAGTTAACCCTCTTCTCTTTCTAGAGTATATAGTTATATCTTACCTTAGCCTTAAGTACCCTTTAAAGGATATAGAGGTAGCTATATTACTTAAGGGAGGGCCTTATATAATCCTATAGCTATATTATCTCTAGCGTAGCTAAAGTATAATAGGTAAGTATCCTTTACCTACGTCCTAACTAGTAGATATCTCTAGCGTAGCTAAAGTATAATAGGTAAGCTTACTCTACCTCTATCTAAATATATAATAGGTAAGCTTCCTTTACGTATACTCTAACTCCTAGATATTACTACTAGAATAAATATAGAGTAGGTAAGTTTACTTTACCTATATTAAACTCCCTCCCTATCTCTAGCTTCCTAAATATACGCTAGCTAAGTCTATTTTATTCTCGACTAAAAAGCTAGATACCTTAAGTATAGCTAATATAGGGTAAGTAAGTTTATTTTACCTAGGTTTAAATAGTTAGATACCTTAAGTACGACTAGGAAATAGTAAGTAAGTAATCCTTACCTATATCTTAGACGTCGAAAATCTTTAGTATTACTATTATAGCGTAAGTAGGTAAACTTAACTTACTTACCCCTACTCGCCTATAGGCTCTCTTCTCCTATATTTTAACTTTTAAGACCTCCCCTATAAGCTATTTCTCTCTATATAGAGCCTACTACTCTCCTATCTACTATCTAGCTAATTAGAGGCTATACCTCTATAGGGCTAGTTAGTCTAGTAGTAGGACGTTAGGCCTATAAAGTCTCCTCTAAATAGATATCTACTAAGCGTCCCTATACTCTTAGGCTCCCTTTAGAGTTAACTATCTAATAATCGAGGAGTACGATAGAGTCCTAAAAGTATAGGTTCGACTCCTATACTAGCTAATACTTTTACTCTATCTATTACCTTCTATCCTTTTACTCTATCTCCTTTTTAATAGTTTACTTATATAACTTATCCTACTCTCTACCTAAAGCGGAGGTTATATTTACTTAGTATCTATTATAGTAGCCTAGGTTTAGTAGCCTATAGTATAGAATAGTAATAGTTAAATACCTACCTACTACCTTTAATATCCCTTAGTATATTACGTCCTCTAGCTATAGGTAGTACTTTCCCTATTCTTAGAGGTAGTAAAGAACTATAAGTATAGAATAGATTCTTAATTACTAATACCTTAGCTAGGGTTCTATAATTAAGATAGTAAGGCTAGTCCTCTATATATTAGCTATAGAATAAAGTAGAGAAAAACTTACTATAACTACTTTTTCTCCTCCTTTATATAAGATACTTATAGATCCTAGCTCTCTTAATATAGGAGTCTTTACTTATAGTATCTCCTACGTCTCTAAGTATATAGTAACCTTATATAGAGTTTAACCGCTCTACTCCTATTTCTATTAGTCGTTATATTAGAGTAGTAGAGTCGCCTCTAAAAGTAGAGCTAACGAGTAAAGGAAGAGGTTATATAAGGTAGGGATATTCCTACCTTATATAATAGGCGTCGTAGTTAGTTACAAGTATTATCTATCCTATAGCGTAGATAGTAGCGTTAAATCTAGATCTCTAAAGCCTAAATAGGAGCGTTATATTAGGGATAAGCCTATACTTTCTTAAGCTAGTATATAGCGAAGCTAACTAGCCTATTGATAACTATAGCGCCTTATAGTATATAAGTAATAAGGATTATAATATTATCTTTCGCGCCTCTAACCTAACTACTACTACCTCGATTATATACTAGTATAGACTATAATAGAGAAGACTATACCTAGGAATTTTAGTAGCGCTTTAGAGTACTATCGTTTAGTAGTTACTCGTCGTTATATACCCGATATATACTAAAGCTTATAAAGCCGTACTAAAGTTAACGCGAATCCGTTAAGGATTACTCCGCGTTATCCCCTATTCTAGGGATTTCTAAGGCTTATACGTCCTCTCCTAATCTTACCCTACCTATAAGTCTATACTACCTCTCTATTTAACTAGAGAATCGATTAGTATTCTATATAAACCCTACGATTATTTTCGCTATAGTTCGCCTTAATAGTAATAAGTCGTTTAGAGCTATATTAGGTATAAGAACCCTATAAGCGCTACGTCGTACTTTCTATCCTATCGTATCCCCTAATCGCTATAGCTTCTCTAAAGAACCTCCCTATAGAGGTCGTAATCCTTATCTAAGGATACGATCTCCTCTATAAGTAGCGTCCTATCGTCGTATAGCCGCTTAATTAAGAGTACGATACCTTAGAGTATAATTTCCACCTACGTATTACTAGAGTTAACTACTACGACCTAGTAGCTAGGTATACCGTCTTTATAGATAACCGCTTCGTTAGGATTACGACCTATAGTCCTCTATCGCTCTAGGGTTAGGGTTATAGGGTTTAGGGTTATAGGGTTTAGGGTTAGGGTTAGGGTTAGGGTTAGGGTTAGGGTTAGGGTTAGGGTTAGGGTTAGGGTTAGGGTTAGGGTTAGGGTTAGGGTTAGGGTTAGGGTTAGGGTTAGGGTTAG
>NHNW01000141.1:0-11784 GCA_002786025.1 Zasmidium citrigriseum | reverse complement strand
AATACTTTATCTAGATAACGAGCCGCCTTTAACCTTTATAGATTACTTCTAATATAGTACGAGTAAGATAAATTAACGGATTAAGAGCTAGTAGCGCTAGTAGACCGCTACGACTATACGCTAGAGGGCCTACTTCTATAAGCTTTACTCGTAGGGATACTTTATTAAGGATAATAAGTACGACTGTATTATAATAGTATATATCTATATACCTATCCTTCGCGAGGCTATTCTTAAATTTATTCGTATATAGAATATATACTATATTAGGAAGTAGAAGAATAGACCTTATATATAAGGTAGTATACCTACTCGAATATACTATTACCCTTAACTCTATAGTAATACTAACTATAGAAAATATATACCTCTAGAGGCGCTTAATACGATAAAAGAGGACTTAAGGGATATTAGTAAGTTAGTACTTATAGCTAAGTAGTAGGGTAGTTACTAACGCTAGAGCTAAGTAGATATCGACTAGTACCTACCCGAAGAGATAATATAGTAGTACGAGTTTATACTAGCTAAGTACGGCTTCGAGACACTAGTATCTAGTAGTACTATTAATAAAGATAACTATCGTATCTATCCGTAAGTATATATAGTACTCCGCCGTAGCCTATATTAACGTCTTTAAGCTAGTATTACTATCGAAGAAGTACTACCTCTTAATAACTAGAGCGTATAGAGACCGTAGTAAGTAATAGTAGACATATTTATAGCTACTAATAAGCTATTATTTAAAGGCCTACTACCCCTAAGCCTAATAGGCTAGATATAAGGCTAGATTACCTTCCTATTAGTAACGAATTCGATAACGACGACCTATAGTAATATAGTAGTAGTAGTACCCTAGGCGGCGACGAGCCTTAGTTTATACTACTACTAGATAACGGGTTTATAGCTAAGGTAATAGGCGGTCTATAGGTAGCTATTAATACTAGATATATTATTTAAAGCTATAGTAGTCGTAGGGTAGTAGTAATACTACTCGAGCCTATCTCGATCTACTATCTAGGTTATAGAGTTTAAGATAGAGTTTAAGATATAAGTACTAGAGTACTTATAGGCTCTCGTAATAGTAGTCGTAATAGCTAAATACTCGGTATCCTTCTATAAATTACGCTTCTATAGTTTCCTATAAGCTAGAGCTAATTAAGACTAGTAGGTATATCGTATCCTATTAGTCCTCTCTATTCGCGGCTAATCGTAGTAGTACCTAAGCCTATTCGTAGGTAACTTTATACCCTTCGGGTCTAATCGTTATACCGTAGCGCCGAGACGAGAATAGGCCTATATATATAGTAGGGATAGATAATAAAGCTAGTATAAGGAGTTATATGTCTCTTATAGGTAGTAAGTATATACTCGTATAATACTTAAGCTATTATTTATAGTATAGGCCCCTATCGTCGATACGAGAGTACCTAATATTCTATACTATATTACTACTCTAGGTATACTAGTACTACTTTATCTTTAGCGCTAGTATAACTACGACCCTAGCGGTATAAAATAGTAGGACCCGTAGTATAGTAGCGATAGCGCTAGCGGCGAGTTAAACTAGACTAGTCTATATATAACTTCTAATATTATATAATTACGGACGATTAAGGGCGTCTTTACCGCTACTACCGCTATAGTAACGGATCTTTAGTCGTAGTAACTTACCGTAGTACCTAAAGACGTTTTAATATAATAGCTACTATCTCGTCGACCTCCACCGCTATTATCGCCGTCGTTAAGCCTATCTTTATAAGATCTACTTTCTTAAGTATCTAACTAACTAACTACCTACCTAACTAACTATCTAATAATACTACTAAACGGACTAGCCGCTATACTATACGATAAGCGCTAGGAGGATAGTTCGTTTTATACTAAGAATAGTATAGGCTACGGCCTATAGGCCGACTATACTTACTACCCTAATTACGGCCTATAGAACCCTAAGTTCGTTACCTTCGAGGAGATAACCTTCTAGTACGAGTCGATAGTAGTACCTACTCGACGCCCCTCTAGCTTTACGGCCTTCTCGTCTTTATAAAATTACGCTAAAGCTAAGCGTTAGAAAGATTTTAGGTAACGTAAGGCGAATATTATTACTAAGTCCTCTACTAGTAGTTAACCTTTTACTACTCGTCCTCCTCCTCCTCTACTACTATAAGTACTAGGTACTCTAAGTACGCCGAAGATATAGAAGGGACTTAAATAGGTAGGCTAGGCTAAGGATAAGGAACTAGCTATAAAATAGTATATCTACTACGTCTATATCTAGTAGATCTTAGTCTTAAAGAATAGTAAATAGAAATACTATTAGTAAGACGTAATAACTATTATTAAAGACGTCTAGAGAGAGGATACCTTTACCGCCTTTAATAACGAGAGGTCTTATACGAAGCGGCTAGTACTACAATTTATCGACTAGCTCTTATAGGTCCGAACGATAAAGCCTAAGTTCGATAATATCGAGGTAATACTAGACTACTAGTCTTATAGCTTTATCGGTAGGTTTAGTACTAAGTACTAGCCTCTAGAAATTACCTAAGCTACCCTCTAATCTAAGTCTATTAACGAGATATTAGGCGTATTTAATATCGAGAAGACTATAGGCTAGCTACCGAGGATTAAGATCGAGATTATCGTTTATTAGATAGCTACTCCTTACTATTAGCTCCTTAAGAGGCGTAATAAGTAGTTATCTAGCTTAAAGGCTTTTAAGACGATAGAGCTAAGCGATAAGTCTACTACTAGTACCGTTAAGGCTAGTAATAGTACGGTTATTAAGTTAGAAGTCTAGCTACTACTTAGTAAGAACGGCCGGCTAAAGGAAGACCTATTATAGACGAAGCGCGAATATAAACGAGACTAACCCCCTTAGATCTTCGACATTAGCTTATCTTAGAAGGCTATATCTACGGGTAATACTACTACTACTACTACTACGGGTACGTCTACTAAGATATAAGTATTAGGTACTACTAATAGCTACTAGGACGTAGTTAATCTAGTAGATCTACTCTTCGTTAAATCTAAGCGCTATAAGTCCGGCTAAGACGTCGACGACCCTATTAAGCTTAAAGATAATACTAACGTTAACGAGTTAGTATTCTAAATACTATTATAGTAAGGAGGGTAAAGCGGAGATACGCCCTAGACGTTCGATAAGTAGTTTTAGGAGCCGCTACTAGTTACTAACGATAACGATAATAACGATAATAACGAGGGTGTCGCTAACGATAGAGATAATAACGAGGGTATTACTAATAAGGGCGTTACTAATAGTAGAGATATTACTAAGGACGATAATAGTAACGAAGGATAGGCTAAACTAGAGCCTATATTACTATTACCGAAGTTACTACCTTAGAAGAGAGTAAGGTTAGAGAGGTTACTACTAGTACCGCTATCTACTACTCGCTTATTACGGAAGAACCCTAAGAAGAAGTAGCTATTCTAGTAAGAGCGTTAAGTTATAGATATCTCGTATATATAGCGTAATAGATATTAGTTTCCTAGGTAGTATATTATTCGTATATACCCGTAGCGTTACTTACCGTAAGAAGTTATTAGAGCGTAGGTAGTAGGTATATAGGTATTAAGTTAATAGACCTTCCTCGAAATACTACTAAGATAAGGCTAAGTATACTTACGTAGTAGTAGTAGCGTTACTCGTAGTAAGAGCCTATCTAGTCTAGCCTTAGCGTATATAAGGAAAGGCTCTAATATCTCTAATATCTCTAATATTTTAATAGGGAGTAGGTAGTTACCTATAGCTATAGTTATATAGATACTCGTAGCTACTAGCTTAGAGGTATTACTATCTAGTCCTACCTCCTATACGTAAAGTACTATAATCGCCTTTCCGAGGATATAGCTAAGATAAGGCTAAATTTACTTACGTAGTAGTAGTAGTATTACTCGTAGTAGGGATATTTATATACTAGCCTTAGCGTATATAAGGAAAGGTACGGGTATCTCGGTAGTAATACCTAGTATTATAGATACTAAGAATACTATATATATACGCTAGTAGTATATTCGTAGGCGTAGTAGTATTGTTATTTAGGTTAGAGGTATTAAATAGTACAAAAAAGAAGGTATTAATTACCTAAATTATCGAATTAGCTTTTAAACTTAAGAACTAATAATATCGATCGATTAATAGGGATTAAATATATTTAGATTTTCTATAGTTTAATTGAAATTAAGGGGAATTATAGATAACTAGATTTTGTAATATACTTATCTTTATAAGGTAAAAACTAACTAAGCTATAGAAGATATACCTTAAATCGTGTATTATAGTTCGCTAGAGAGATATTACGGGTAGAGAACTTTAAAACGTATATAATACTTCGTTTAGAGTTACTAGAAGAAGCTATAGACACCGTAATATACGTCTAATAGACGTATATTGCGGTAGAAGATATTAAAGGGGGTTCGGGGGTAGAGGTAAGATACCCTTATATACCCTTTAAGAGGGCGGAAGGGTAGTACATATAGTACTCGTAGTATAGTAGTAGGTAACCTCGAGACCGTTATACCTTAAAATCTATACGGAAGTATAACGTTAAAGATTTACCTACCTAAAGCTAGATTATAAGCTAGAAACTTTAAGCTAGTATTTCTTTACAACTATAATAGATTTATAGTCTAAATTTAGTTAGCGGACCGTCTTCTAGGTATAATCTATCGTATATATTAATATTATAAAATATAAGTAATATACGGCGAAATACTAATATCGGAGGGCTAGCTTTAGAAGCCGGCTTTAGGGGTTATAAAGCTTATAAAGTTAGTAAATTATAGAACCGGCTTAAATCGTCGTTTATAGTACTTTCTAGCGGCTAGCTAATAAGAGTGCGAGAAACTCCTATTATAATTAATAAAATTAGACTACGAGGAGCTATTAGAGTTATAAGACTAGATTTAAGGCTAGATTTAAGGCTAGATTTAAGACTAGATAAGGCAAGATCTAAGTACTAAGATAAAGTAATCGTATTTATAATAGTAGTAAAGGATACTACTATAGTAAAAGCTACCTATCTACTACTACTCGAGAGTAGCGCTCGCCGTAGAGTAGGCTACCGCCGAGACTTCGTTCTTAAAGTTATTAACGACGAGCTACTCGTTAATACGCTACAAGCGAGCCTCGCTAGGGAAGAGCTTCTTAAAGGCTCGAAAGCCCTAAACTACGGTATAGTTATACTATATAACTACCGCCTCTACCTAAGACTAAAAGCTACGAATAGTATACTCCGTAGAGCCTAGGCGTAGGCGAAGCTACTTCTACTCTCGAGAGAGCGTAGCTAGCTAGGTATTAGCTAGCCGAAGGCTAGCGTCTAGCTCGGCTACGGACTTACTAGATTACTATTAGTACTACCTCTATACTACGAGTATAGATATTAAAACTTACTATAGAGCCGCTACCTCTATAGAGACCTCCTCTAGAGTAGGAGGAAGAGTCTCTAGCTCGTCGCTAGCGTAGTAGCCCTATATAGAAGTTAGTATATACTAAAAAGTAAGCTAGAGGGTAAAAAGGTAAGTATATACTATACGATTCTTAACTTTATAGTAGGCGTAGACCTTAGAGCTACTATCCGCTAATACTATATAATCGTTATAGGCTAGACGATTTAGACGGTAATAGTAATATAGTAAAGGAGCTAATATACCGACGCCTTAAACTTCTATAATACGGCTAGCCGTATCGTACTTACGTAAGTTCGCTATAGCCGCCTTATCGCCTACCTAAACCTACGTATCCTACTAAGCTTAAGTAACGGACTAGAACTAGCTAACTTACTAAGGACGATAGTATCTAGATTACGAGTTAGCCTACTACTCTACTACTACTACGAAAAGAAAGAACTTACGTAGATATCTTAATAAGCTTAAAAGATTACTTACTTACTTATAATTAAAGTTTAAAGTTACGAGTTACGTTACGAGTGCTTATAAGTGTATTTGTAGTAGTATCTAAGGAAAAAAAGACAAGTTAGAAGGAAGGAAATTATAAACTACGTAGAAGAGTACGTAGGCTAAATTAATATAGATAACGACTCGATTCGATAAAGAAGAAAGAGGAGTAGAGGATTTACTCGCGAGAAAAGGAGGTACGTACTAAGATATAGGGGTCTAGGCCGTTATAGCCTAGGATAACCCGGAATAGCCTAGGATAGGCCTAGTACGTAAAAGCTAAATATTGCCTCGTAATATTACCCCTAAGAATTACGTAGATCGTCCTCGATTACTAGGTAAATCTCCTTTACGCGAATTATATATATAAATAGCCTTTACATAGTTAGAATCCCCTAGGAAAGTCTAGTAACGTTAGCGCGATAGTATATAGACTCCTTTCTACTCTACTAAACCTTCTTCTTTTTATAAACTTATCTATTTTAGTAAGTTCGCCCTTTAGGGTATCTAACCCTCTCTCTAGGGTTAAATAGCTTACGCCGCCCCTCTCTAGAGATAACTAGAGTTAACTAGAGTATTATAAGCTAATATAAGGTAGTATTCCCCCTACTACCTCCTTTTGTCCCTTCCTCGTCCTCCGTCGTTAAAAATTAATTAAATATTACTATTATAACCCGTCTACGCCTATTATAGCTATAAACGCCTACGCCGCCTACTATAATAACCTATATATTAACTACTTAGCTAAGGTTAGCGCCGCTAGTACTAAGAAGGCCCTCGAGGACATATATATATTCGACCCGTAGCTAGATAAGGAGGATCGCGAGCTAGCGGATACTTAGTATATATAGTACTACGACTACTCCTAGCGTTCTAGCTAATACTACTAGGTAGGCTATTTTAGTTAATATTAGAGTAAGACGGAGGCTAATCGTACTTCCTATAGATTCCTAGTAAGTATCGCGGCTAGGTCGCCTACTTTAACGACGCCCGCTATAATATCCTTAAGAACGCTAACGCCTTAGCCTAGGATATCGCTAAGTACTACGAGATAGCTAGTAAGATATATAAGCGTATTAAGACTAGCTTAGGTAGTACGTTTAAGGGTACTAGTTAGTACTACTTATACCGTAGTAGTAGCGACTTCGACGAGTCTAGTACGTTCTATACTATCTTAGACGGTTATAGTTAATTCTAATTCTTATAGGCCCCTTCTACGATCCTAACCTAGCTAAGAAGCGCGCCTTAGAGGATATCGACGAGGTTTGTACTATTTTTCCCTAGTTTAAGCTATACTAACCTATCTTAGTACGGCTCGCTTAAGCGTAAGAAGGTTACTAGCGCCCTTATCCCCGCTAACCCTAGTCTATCTACTACTAAGGCTAAGTTAGAGGCGTTATAGGCTACTTACGCCGATTTGCGTCGCTACGTAGAGAATATACGCCGTATCTATACCCTAATCGCTAATAAGCACCTAGGTAAGAATACCCTAGCCGCTACTATCCTTAAGATCGACGCTCCTAGTATTAGCGACGCCGAGCTCGCTAATACTATCGCTAAGGACGACGATAAGCTCTAGTAATAGGGTATTATAGCTTTAAGCGGAGCGTCCTACGCCCCTCTAGGCTTTTCTAGGCTACTCCGCTCTCTCTTACTCTCTTTACTTACCTATTTTCTAGGAAGGGTCTACTTTTAGCTAATATAATTAGAGATACCCTATATAGTAGGCGTTTAGGCTAGGATAGCTATTAATAAGATATTTTTCGGACTTCCGACTAGTATTCTTTAATTTATATAATATATAAGATATATATAATAGGTAATACTAGCCTTCCTACCTAAGGGTCTATAGATCTTAGGGCGCGAGCTCTTCTAGGGTATTATAGCTAATACCTAGCTAACCCGCTTTAACGCTAACCCGCTTTAACGTTAATCTACTTCCTTATCGACGGCTCCTCCTACCTAAGGTTACCCTCTACTAGGCCTTCTTCCCTAATTTCCGTCGATAAGCCTTTATCGCGGCTAGTTCTATATTCTTTAAGGGTTCCTAGGTATCTTCTTCTAAATTATAACCCTTCTACGATACTAAGTACTTCTATTCCCCTAAACGTTCCTCGCGATAGTCCTTAATTTTATTAATCTTAAACACTTCTGCCTCGTTAACTATAAAGGATAGGTTATCTTAGTCCCTTTAGGTTAATTCTAGTTCCCTATATAGCTTAAGGAGCGAGATATAGAACGTTAGGTAGATATTTATACTATCTAGAAGCGTTAAGTAGTATACGGCCTTATTAACTACCGCTTTAATAGGGAAAGGGCCTACGTACTTATAGTCTAGCTTCTTAGAGGCCCGTATCGAGTTAAGATACTTCGTTAAGAGGTATACCTAGTCCCCTACGGCGAAGGACTAGCGCTAATAGTACTTGTTATACTATTTCGCCTACGCCTCCTTCGCTTTTAGAAGGCGATCCCTTAGTACCTCCTATAACTTAACTACTTTACCTACGAGGGCTTTAGCCTTATCTAAAACTCCTTTAGTCTAGGGTAGATTAGGCTATCTTACTACCCGAGGGTCCCTTACGTTATAGACCTAGAACGGAGTAGTACCTATTATATTATATAGTATATTATTATAGGCAAACTCGGCTAATAATAGTAGACGAGCCTAGTCGTCCTACTTAAAATTGTAGTAAACCCTTAGGTACTACTCTATCGTCTAGTTCTAACGCTCCGTCTAACTATTAGTCTAGGGGTAATATATAGTACTTAGCTTTCGCTTAGTACCTAAGTAGTAGTAGAGAGAGCTCTAGAACTTAGAAGTAAGGATTAGGCCCTAGTCTAATACTAGAGTCTTCGGAATACTATATAATTAGATAATTTCCCTTAGGAATACCTTAGCGAGGCCCTTAGTAGTAATCGTCTTCTAGTATAGTACATAATAGGCTATCTTTAAGAATCTGTCTACTACTACTAGGATAGAGTTATAGACCTACCTATTTAGCTTACTAGGGGGTAGATTAGTAACGAAATCGAGCGTAAGATCCTCCTATAGTACGTAAGGAGGAGGTTCGGCGTAGAGTAGTCTATATAGGGTATAACGCTAGGGTTTAGCCCGAAAGTAGGCTCGATAGCTACGAGTATAGTCCTTAACGTAGTTTCGTAGCTTCGGCTAGTAATATACCCTCTATACGAGCGCTAGCGTCTAGGAGAACCTAAAATAGCCCGAGAGGGGGTTATTATAGTACTCTCTAAGGATATCTATTCGTAAAGGACTATCTAGTATATAGAGGGAATCCTTATAGAATAGGAGTCCCTATTTATCCTTCTAGCGACTAGTCTATACCTCCTTAACTAGGGCCTATATAGCCTCGCGGACCTTCTAAGCTACCTTATCCCCCCTAAGAGCGCGGCGAATAGATCGAGCTATTTAACTATAGTCTACTAAGGTACGAGTTACCCTAGCGAGGTATATAATAGGCCCCTATAGCTCGTCTATAGACATTAAGGCTACTATTTACTCTAGCCTAGTAGGAGATAAGGTATCTTAGCCGCCTAACTACTATCTTAGCCTTTATAGTATCTAAGAAGAGGCTTCTTCCGTTAGCTATCGCCTAGAATAGTCCTCTTCTATATAGTCGGGTCTCCTACTATATACGTCTACTACTCTATTATCCTTTCTAGGTTAGTACGTAACCTTAAAGTTAAATATAGCTAGCTATTTAGCCTATCTTACCTACCTCCTAGTTAACTCCTTAGTTATTATAAACTATTATAGGTTATTATAGTCCGTAACTAGCTCTATCTAGTACCTAGTACCCTCTAAGTAGTACCTCTAGTACTTAAAGGACTCTACTACGCCTAGTAATTCCCCGTTATAGGTATCGTAGTTCCTTTCTACTAGTATTATCTTTCTTAAGAAGAAGGCTATAGGAAAATACTATAACTTCTTCTAGAACTCGTAAGGCTATATTATTATACTCGAGATACTATACGTAGAGGCGTTAGTCTCGACCCTAATAGGTAATAATAGGTCGAAGTACTTTAGCGTAGGCGCGGAGGTAAAGGCTTCCTTAAGTTTAGTAAATACTACGCGAGCTTCGTCTATAAGGGCTAAAGATAGGGATTCTTCCTTCCTTTACCTTCGTCCACCTATAGCGGGCCCCTTCTTAGCTATAAGCTAGTTTAGGGGAGCTATAATACTAGAGAAGTCCTTAACGAAGCGTTAGTAGTAGTTAGTAAACCTAATAAAGATCTAGATATTATGTATCGAGGCTAGTTCTAGCTAGTTACGTACTATATCGACCCGATCTAGCTCTATCTCGACTCCTTCTAGGGTAATATAGTACTCTAGGAAGCTAACTCGGTCCCTATTAAACTCGTACTTAGATAGTTTAGCGTAAAGCTTATACCTTTAGAGCCGTTTAAGTACCGTAGTAATATAACGGATATATTCTTCCTTATCCTACGAGTAGATAAGGATATTATCTAGGTAGACGATATAGATAGTATCGATTAGGTCCGAGAGGGCGCTAATAATATAACTCTAGAACGTTACTAGTACGTTAGTAAGCCTAAATAGTATAATAGTATACTCGAAGTAGCCGTAATAAGTCCTAAAGGCCGTTTTCTACTCGTTACTCTCCTTAATACGGATCCTATAGTAGATATTATATATATCTAGCTAGGTAAATACCTTAGCGCCTATAAGTCGGTCTAAGGACTCTTAGATAAGCGGTAATAGGTAACGATTCTTAATAGTAATAGTATTAAGGCTACGATAGTCTACGTAGAGCTGTAATCCCCTATCCTTCTTCTTAGCGAATAGGATCCCCGTCCCTATTAGGGACTTTAAGGGTCGGATCTACCCCTTTACTAGGTACTTATCTAAGTACTCCTATAGAACCTTTAACTCTATCTCCGATAGGTTATAGAGGGGGTTAAAGGAGGGTATCTTCCTATCTTCTAGTTCTATAGTAAGCTCGTATAGGCTATAATCTAGTAGGAGGGAAGCGTCGCCTTCTTCGAAGATACTCCTAAGATATTTATACTCTAGCGGTAGCGTAGGCGGTTCCGGTTTATCTTAGGCCGTTTTAGTTACGTTTAATACGTAAAGGACTATATCTACGTCTAAGAGGGAAGGATATATTTAGGTTACCCCTATAATATTAAATCGCTTCTATTTCCTATACCTCTTAGTTCCCTATATAACCTTCTTACGAAGGAAGTCGATATTTAGGTTCTAACGCTCTAGCTATAGTATACCTAGGACAATCTCGAACCCGTAGATTCGTCTAACCGTAAAATTATCTACGTATCCCTATACTATACCCTAGGTATTAGTAACCGAGAAGGGAATATAATAATACCCTATAACGTCGAGGGATTATCTGTTTAGCGTACAATAGCGGGTATTACCCTTATTACTTAGCTTAAGATCGAGGTCCTTTACTAGTATACTATCTATAAAGTTATATTACGTACTATAATTAACGAGACCTTTTACTGTCCTTAGCCCTTCTAGGCCTTTAAGCTCGATATTAACCTAGATAAGCTCGCGACCTATTATTACGACCCTTCCTAACCTAGACCCGGGCTCCGTAGCCCTTCTCTACTCTTCTATATAACTAACGTATAGGGCGGCGCCCTATCTAGTACGCTTCGTTTTAGGGAGGGTCTCCTTAGTATCCTTAAGGCCTATAGCGGCTAGGAGGTCGTTACCGCGGGCGTATCTTTTAACTACTATAGTTTACTATCCTTTAGGAGCGGGTATTCCGTCTTCTTATAGCCCGTCTTACTATATATCTAGTATATAATCTCCTAAGGCGGTTAGTCTAGTCGAGCTTAACTCCTATTAGGCTAGTA
>NHNW01000140.1:0-11888 GCA_002786025.1 Zasmidium citrigriseum | reverse complement strand
TTATACTAGTATTATAAATATAGATACTCGTAAATTTAGATTAAGATACTTAAAACTTAGCTAACGTACTAATAGGTTACGTTAGGATAGCCCTACTTTATATATATTATATCCTAGCTAGATATAGATATAGAACTAGTTATCTAGTTACTTTATACCTTTATTTAAATACTCTATACTATATAAATACCTTAGCCGAGTTTTTATTTATATTAGTCTTTCTCTTATTAAAATTAAACTCTTTAAGATAAGGGTCTTAAGTACTATATATTAATACTACGCTATACGTAGTTTTATCTAGGCTAAATCTCTAATCTTACTATAATTTATAGCTTTTTAATAATATAAACCTTAAAATAAAGTATAGATAAGCCTCTAACTCTAACTTACGTAAGAAAAATACTACCTAATATAAGTATAGCTATTATAATAGATAAAGAGATATATTAAAATAAAAAGGAAAGATAGGGCTAAAGGTTTTCTAGACTACTATCCCTAGCCTAGATAAAAAAAGTAGTAATATCTTCTCCCTAGTATTAGTCGAGAAAATATTATATACTAGGCCTAGGAGTTAAACTATAGTTATTACTACTATACTATAGAAGCGAAATAAGCCTAAATACCTAATTAAATAAGAGAAGACTCTTTTAGCTTATCTACTCTAACTACGCTCTTACCTTAAGGATATATCTATAGGCCTAGGAGATAGTATTAAATCGCGTAGTCTAGATAGATAGGCTAGAAAGACTATATTATACTTTAACTAGTTAGATAGGAAATAGACTAGTACGTAAAGCGTCTACTATAGAGTAGTAAATAGACTTATAGTATAAAGCCCTCTAATAGCCTAGAAAGTTATATAAGGTAGAGATATTCCTACCTTATATAACTAAATCTTACTACGTAAAGCCTCTATAGTAGATTAGTAAATAGACTTATAGTATAAAGGCCCCTAATCTTCTATTTAGGTTATATAAGGTAGGGATATCTCTACCTTACGTAACTAAATCTTAGATATCTAACTCTCTTTTTTGTCGTATACTCTATTATATACTAAAGTAATAGTATAAAATATATAGGATAATAATAGACTAGCGCCTTTACTAGGTCTTATAATATAGTTATATTATAAGTAATACGTAGAGAGTAATTAATATAAGGTAGGTATACCTCTAGAGCTCGATACTCTATTATACTTATTAAACTATCTTCGTCGATTTATATATAATATAGTACTATAATATATATATACTATCCTTACTAAAAGAAGGTATTTAACTAATTACTAGAGTAATAGTATATAGTTATAACCCCTATAATATTTATCTATTAATATATATATATTATATAAACTAGTAGCTTATTACGTAAGGTAGGGATATCCCTATCTTACGTAACCTAAATAGGACTAAAATATATAATTATACTTCGCCTAGTATAGAAATCTTAATATAACTATACTATAAAGCTAGTATTAAAAACAAGAATATAGATTAATTTAGAATCGTAAAATAATATTATTATACTATATAGAATAGCTCTCTTCTAGTAGATAGCTATAAGCCTCTAAAGATATATATAAAATCTTAGTAGGTATTAGTTATATAGAAAGAGGTCTATAGACATACTCTCTATAGCGCTATAGATACTAATAGAAACTTATCTAGCCCTTTAAGTTAGAACCGTTTATATTTATAGGGATTTATAGCCTCTAATAGCTTTTATTTAATATATATATAGCTCCTCTTAGCGTCCTAAAGTTAAGTATAAGCCCTATATTAGGGGCTATTACTATATATTAAGGTTTAAGTAACTACGGCTATATTAAGCTTACTAGAATTTAAGTTTAAACCTTCTATAGATCCCTATATATATCTATACTAAACCTAGTAGCCTAGTAAGCTTCCCTAGTATAAAAGCTAAATTTCTTACTATCTAAATTCTCTTCCTTTATATCTACTTTATATATAAAGTATACCTCTCCTATAAATATATCTAGTACCTTAATATACTAGTATAATAGCTATATCCTAACCTTAGCTAAGTAGCCCCTACTATTAAGATAGAAGATAACCTATATATTAAAAATAAGGATACTAAGATTAAGATAGAAGATAGGCTATAGGAGGTAAAATTCTATAAGGTAGCTTAAATCTAATACCTCCTTTAAGACCTTACCCTTCTAGAGCTAGAGTAAGTCTAGGAGATAGTAACCTTACTACTTCTTTAAGTATAGTATATATAGTAGCTAGAATAAGACAAGTAATAGTAGCCTACTACTTTAGAGTAGGAAATAGAGAACTATAAGTAATATAACTATAGAGTTAGGGAGAAGCTATAGAGTTAATAGATATAGGTTTAGTTAAAAGTAGTCTAGAGAAGTAGAGGATAAAGGATTTTAAGAGAGTATAGTAAGGTTTTAGGTATTAGTATAGTAGATTAGGTATCTTTATTAGGATTAGATAAAATATTATAATATCTACTCTAGGACTATTAGTATCTTTATATATAAGAGGTCTCTAGCTAAGTTATATCCTATATATTTAAGTACGATATCTCTTCTAGTAGCGAGGCGTAAAGACCCCCTATACTATACTAGACCCTCCGTTACTCCCCCGAAAATACGGTCTATACTATAAAATAGGATATAGTTATATTACTAACTAGTAGTAGCTATATATATAGATAATCGAGTCCCGCGAGGATTACTAGAGCCTATAGGTATCTAACGTCGTAGTATAGAGGGGGAATACTATATACTCGAAATATACTAGTACTATTTATAAATATTTCTATCCGCCTAGGGTTTTTTAAGGACGTATTTATACGTACGTAGAGATACTCTCTCTATATAACTTTAACGTATAATAATAAATAGTATATAATAAAGCCTACTATACCTATCTATCGAATAGATAAGAGTTAGCCCTAATTACTACTCCCGTTTCTTATTGTTCTTTATATCCGCGTCTTCGGTACTAACGAGATCGGTCGAGTCTAGATAGAATACTACTAGTAGGACCGTATATATCTTTTTCCTACTACTATAATAATATATATCCGTTCTCTATTAGCCTCGCCGATACGTAGGTTTAAAGGATTATCCCTAATAACGTATTACTAGCTATTTAGCTCCTCTTTCTCTTATAGGTAAAGCGGAGAAGTATATATATTAAATAACCCGATTTAAATTATATATACTCGATAGATTAGTAGTAATCTATAGTAGCCCTTAGGATCTCGTATATAGTAAACCCGATTAGCTTAGGTATCTTAGAACGGTCTTAAATAAGTAAGAAACCCTTAACCGTTCCTTTACGATTTAGAAAAGCCTCCGAGTAATTAATCCCTACGATCTTATTATTCTAGATCGAATTATAACGATATATATTAGACTATTATAGTCTCTAATAATTAAGAGACCCTTAGATTACGCTTACGGATTTAGAAAAGTCTTATAGTAAATAATAGAAACTATTAGAAGTATTCTAGAATAAATCTAAGAAGCTTCTAACGTCTTATAATAAGTTATAATATGTCCGCCCGATCTAAAATAGGTTATCCTACTTCTAGAGACTCTAGAATAGCGCTAAAATATTCTATAGTATCTAAAACTAGCCGTCGGAAGGGCTTCGAAACGCTTCGCGACGATTAATAACGATAGGTAACGTTTTATAATAAAATATAATATTTGTTAATAATATCTAAGATCCTAAAAACCTTTTAAATAGCGCTTTTAGCTCCCGGAAGCGTTTAAAGACGTTCTAGAACGAACTATAACGTTTTCTAACGATTTATAACTATTTTATAACTAGTTATAATAATCTAGAATACCCCTTAAGCCTCTAGAATAGCGTAGTAGGCTTAGGGATACGTATTAAAACGATTCGTAACGATTTTACTATAAGCTTTTATTTTCTTAACTAAATCTAAATAATTAATAGATCCGTAGGTTAGCCTTTACGGCTAATAGCCTATTCTCGTAAGGACTCCTAATATTTCTATTATACTTTATACCTATATAAACAATTTTAAATACCTACTATTAGTTTAGAGGGTACTAGAGGTAAAGACTAAAAGAATCTAACGCTCCGAAGGGATAAGAAATAGTCTACGTTAATTTATTATCTTTAGTTACTATATCCGATCTATTAGTATTTCCTATAAAGGTAGATCTCTACGATAGAGAGTAATCGAGTATCGTATATAGTAACCCTTAACGTACTACTAAGCTAAAAATAGAAGAAGTATATAGATTATAATTCCTAAAAGAAAAAATAAACTTAGACTAAGATTCGGCGAAAAAAAAAGAAAGGAATTCTAGCTAGAGTAGGAATTAAACTTACGCCTTCCTAACGTTACGAGAGCCTCCTAAGCTTCTTAGGCGCCTAGGACCTATCTACTACCTAGTATACCTAACTCTCGATCCTAGTAATAGCCTTAAAGATAGGGCGTTATAAGTACTAGAGTAACTAGGCTACGGCTTTAACTACGAGAATTATACCTACTTAAGGATATATAGTTATACCTTACCTCGACCTTTAGTCCCTCTATACTATATAGAAGTAGCTATATCCCTTAGGTAAGGACCTCGTATAGTCCTACTCTTATACTATCCCGAGTATAGTTAAAGTAAGTACTATATAATAGGGAAGGTTCCTTTACCTATACCTAAACTAGTAGAGCTCTCTACTATAGCGAAGGTATAGGAGTTAAGATTATTTTACCTACGTCCTAGTCTAGGAGTACTATATCTCTAGCCTACCTTACGTACGTAAATCGAGTTTATCTTATTAATATCTATAAGGCTAGATACCTTTAGTATAGCTAATAAGGGGAAGGTAAGTTTATTTTACCGAGGTTTAAATAGCTAGATATCTCGAGTACTACGAAAAAACGATAGGTAAGAAATTCTTACCTATAGTAAAAGCTACCTAGGGAACTCTAACCCTCTAAGTAAGGATATCCTAGACTATAGAACCCGCTATCTAACTTACTTTATACTTTTCGTCGAATACTTTATATTATATAAATACTTTAGCTAGATTCTTTATTTATAGTAGTCCTATTCTTATTAAAATTAAACCCTTTAATATATAGGTTTTAAGTAATATATATTAATTCTACGTAATACGTACTTTTATCTAGGGTAAATCCTCTATTTTACTTCGGTTCGTAGCCTTTAAATAATACAAACCTTAAAATAAACTATAGATAAGCCTATAACTTTAACTTACGTAAGAAAAATACTACCCGATATAAGTCTAGCTATTATACTAGATAAAGAGATATATTATAAGAAAAAAAAAAGATAGGGTTAGGGGTTTCTAGACTACTACTCCGAGCCTAGATAAAAAAAGTAGTAGTATTTCCTTCCTAGTATTAGTCTAGGAAATACTATAATACTAGGCCTAGGAGTTAAACTATAGTTATTACTAACTATACTATAGAAGCGGAATAAGCCTAAACACCTAATTAGATAAGGGAAGATATCCCTAGCTTATATACTCTTACTACGCTCTTACTTTAAGGATATACTATATATAGGCTTAGGAGGTAGTCTTAAATCGCGTAGCCTAGATAGATAGGCTAGAAAGACTATATTACACTTTAATTAGTTAGATAGGAAATAGACTAGTACGTAAGGCCTCTACTATAGAGTAGTAAATAGTCTTATAGTATAAGGTCCCCTAATACCCTAGATAGTTATATAAGGTAGGGATATCCCTACCTTACGTAATTAAATCTTACTACGTAAAGCCTTTATAGTAGATTAGTATAAGGATATCCTAGGCTTAATAACACCTCGAGCTATATATAGCCGAGTTTAGTAAGTATTCTAATCTATTAGTAGTCCCCTCCTATAATAGTAGGGGTATCTCTAGTCGATATATCGGTAAGGATATAGTATACTCCTAAAGGTAATATTATCTATAATATCGATATCGCTTCTAACGTTAACGTTAAACTTCTTATATCTACGAGGACGTATAGGTAAGAGGGCTATACGAAATCTATCTTATACTATTTAATAGAACTATTCGGCTTAAATTTAGGATTTAGGGTATATAGTCTATTATAACCGTACTATATTAGGCTATTTATATATACTAGAATTATTATCGTCTAATTAGATATAGTAGTAGATATACTCGTATATAAGTTTAGGCGGGTTAGCTAAGTAGTTTATCTCGTTCGTCTTATAGGTAGGGCGGATCGTTCTAATAATAGGCTACCGATATACCTCTAAAAGGACGTTCGAGTCTATTAGGTATAAATAAGTAGTTTATTATTAAGAAGGTCTACTCTACCTACGAGATACTCGGTTAAACTAGGAGTATCCGTTTAAGTATTTAAGTACTTCTACTACTATATCGAATTAAGACCTTTTTCTTTCTTTCCTTTAAACTATTACTACGCTACTATAACGCTACTACTATAGTTCTTTTCTTAGCCTACTAGGATCCTACTTAGTTTAGGGATCCCTATAGGAAAAGGGATACCTTTTTATATAAAGGAGCTCTTTTAACTCTAAAGTATCCTCTTTCCTATAAGGGTTCGGGAAATTAAATCCCTTCTTTACTAGGACGGGATATATATAAACCTATAGTAATACCTACCCTTATAGGTACGCTATACCCCTATCCCTCTATCTCGAATACCTTTTCTAGGGTTTTAGACCTATACGGGGCTAGATATATTAGTCTAGCCTACTAGGCTTACTTTAATCTAATACGATACCTTAGTCTTAATAATATACTAGATTCCTAACTACCCTATTATTCTAGTTAGGTTTTAGTATATACCTAAGACGCTAAAAATATAAAGTATTACTACTATAGCGTAAGTAGGCGTATAGTATAAACCTACCTATACTCCTCTATAGAATCTTATATCTAAAAGTTTAATATCTTTAGGGCCCTCCTATAAACTATTACCCGCTATCTAGAGTCTACCTTTAGTAACTATTATATACTATTAAAAGCGTTCTAGAATAATTTATAGTAGATTCTAATGTTTTATAACGATTTATAACGTATCGAACCTATTTAAACTAGCTTATACTATTTCTAAAGGCCGTAGTAGAGCGCTAAAAAGCCTATAGTATCTAATACTAACTGTCGGAAGCGCTTAGAACCGTCTCTAAACGATTTTAAACGTTTATAAACGACTTAGAACGATATTAAAACGATTAAAAGTATCCTTTCCGCCTCTAATATAGTAGTATAAACCTTTAGAAGTACTTAATAACGATTTCTAACGATTTCTAACGAGTTTAAAACGATTTAAACTATCCTTTACGCCTCTATAATAGCGCTACGAGCCTTTAGAAGCTATTTACGACGTTTTATAATAGTCTATAATAATTTAAGAACGGCTTAAAATATCCTTAAGGCCTCGAGGATAATACTATAAGCGTTTAGAGGCGATTTATAATAATATTACTACGATATTATAATAATTTATAATAGCTTATAATAATTTATAACGATTTATAACGATTTATAACGATCTATAACGATATTAGAACGCTTTTAAATATCCTTTAAGCCTCTAAGATAGCGCTATAAGCCTCTAGAAGTAATTTATAATAATTTATAACGATTTAAAATAGCCTTTAGGTTACTAAAATAGCGCTATAAGCCTTTAGAAGTAATTAATAACGATTTATAACGATTAATAACGATATTAAGTTAAAGTTAAATATCCCGTAGGCCTCTAAGATAGGGCTATAAGCCTTTAGAAGTATTTAAAGATACTTTAGAATAATCTCTAACGTTACCTAATAATTCTTAATAATTTATAATATCTCTAAGGCCTTTAAGACGGCCTTTAGAAGCGTTCTAAGCCGCTTAAGAACGGTTAATAACGGTTCGTAATAATCTACTAACTATTTAAACTATCCTAAAAGCCCTTAAGATAGCGCTCCGAGTCTTCGGACGCGTTTCGAGATACTTTAGGGCTACTTACTATACTAGAGGTATAGACCTTTAGAGATCTATAATTCCGAACGATCCGAAATAGTCTATATTAATTTATTATATTCTATTACTATACCTAATCTATTAAGATTACTTAAAAAGAGAACCCTTTATAATTTAGAGTAGTTAAGTATAGTAAATATTAAGTATAGACGTACTAGAAAGTTTATAGTAAGGAGAGTATCTAACTTACGATTCTTAAAGAAAAAGACTAAGGCTAAAACCTAGCTAAAAAAAAAAAAAAAAAAAGAATACTAGCTAGTATAGGAATTAAACCTATATCTTCCTAGAGCCTAGTAGCCTACTAAAGCTTCTCTATAATTAGGGACCTTTCGCTAACCTATTCGTTACCCGACTCTCTACTTAGTAAAGCCTTATAGATAGGATATTATAACTACTAGACTAACTAGCCGATAGTTTTAATTATTAGAAGATAGTAAATCTAGTCTCTATATTAATACTCGGGTAGTAATCTTTAGGTCTCTAAGATAGTAGTAGTAGCTAGAGGACGCCCTATATATATAGCGACCGTTTTAGGGTTATAGTATATACGTCCCCCTACTTTTACTTATAGTCTTCTAGTCGTAAGATAGTTTACCTCCTCGGGGATCTACTATAGATAGGTTCTCTTACCTCGTTTATTTTAGACTATTCCGATCTAGGATAAGAGATTATAAGTAGTATAGTTAATCCTCTTCTCTTTCTAGAGTATATAGTTATACCTTACCTTAGCCTTAGGTACTCTCTAGAGGACGTAGAGGTAGCTATATCCCTTAGAGAAGAGCCTTATATAATCCTATAGCTATATTATCGCTAGCGTAGCTAAAGTACGATAGGTAAGTATCCTTTACCTACGTCCTAACTAGTAGATACCTCTAGTATAGCGAAAGAATAGTAGGTAAGATTATCTTACCTATATTTAAATCTTTAGATATCCCTAGTCTAATTAACGTATAATAGGTAAGTCTTTTTTACTAACGCTCGAACTAGTAAATATCTCTAGTATAGTAAGTATATAGTAGGTAAGCTAATTTTACCTATATCCTAGTCCTTATATATCTCTAGCCTATCTACTATATATAAGCCGAGTCTATCTTATCGACGTCTACTAAGCGCGATACCCTTAGTATAGCTAATAAGGGGGAGGTAAGTTTATTTCACCTATATTTAAATAGCTAGATATCTCGAGTACTACTAAAAGATAATAGGTAAGAAATCCTTACCTATAGTAAATCCCGCCTAAAGGAATCTTCTAAGTAATAGTATCCTAGACTTAAAAATACCTCGAGCTATATACGGCTAATCTAGTAAGTACTATAATATATTAGTTAGCTCTCTCCTATATTAGTAGGGGTATCTCTAGTCGATATATCGTTAAAGATATCCCTAAAGGCGCTATTATCCGTAATATCGCCTTTAACGTCGATATCGAACTTATTATATCTATAAGGAAGTATAGGTAAGAGAGCCGTTCGAGATTTATCTTAGATCGTTAAATAGAATAATTCGGCTTAAAATTAGGCTATATAGCTTACTATAACCGTATAATATTAGGCTATTTATATATATTAGAATTATTGTCGTCTAATTAGATATAGTAGAGGATATACCTATATAAGTATTTAGGCGGGTTATACGCCTAAAATATAACGTATAGCTATTATAGCGGAAGTAGGCGTATAGTACGAATATACCTCTACTCCTCTATAGAATCTTTTATTTAAAATTTTAATATCTTTAGGACTCCCCTATAGACTATCGCCCGCTATACGATAAAGCCTACTTTTCGTAACTAATATATACTACTAGAAGCGTTCTAGAATAATACGAACGTTTCGTAATAATTTATAATCTATCGGACCTATTTAAATTAACTTATACTTTACCTAAAGGCCGTTTAGGAGCGCTAAGAAGCCTCTAGTATCTAATACTAACTATTAGAAGCGTATAGAAGCGTCTCCGAACGAGCCTTAATATTAGTAACGACTTATAACGATATTATAACGATTTAAAAATATTCTTTTAGCCTCTAGGATAGTACTATAACCCTTTAGAAGCTATTAATAATAATTTACTAGGGTTTATAATAATTTAGAATAATTTAAAACGATTTTAAAATAATTTTAAAATAATTAAAGATATCCTTTACGCTTCTATAAGCGGTTAGAAGCGATTTATAATAATATATAGTAATAACTCGGGATAATTTAAAACGATTTAGAACGATTTAGAACGATTCCTAACTATTCCTAATAATTTAAAATACCCTTTACGCCCCTAAGATAGCGGTATAGGTATTTAGAAGCTATTTATAACGATTTATAGTAATCTATAATAATTTTAAAATAACTTCTAATATCCCGAAAGTCTTTAAGATAGCGCTATAAGGCTCTAGAAACGTTCTAAGACGTATAAGAACGATTTATAACGATTTATAATAATTTATAACGATTTATAACGATTTTATAACGATTTAAACTATCCTAAAATCGTTTAAGATAGCGCTACGAATCTTCGTAAGTAGTTCGAGACGCTTAGGAACGATTTATAATATTTTATAATAGGTTTAAAACGATCGAAAATAACCTAAAAGTCTTTAAGATAGTATATAGGGCTCTACCTCTAATTAAACTATTTCGAACTATCTACTATACTAGAGTTACGCGCCTTAGGGGAGTAAAGACTAATACCTAAGTATCTATCTTAGCCTACCTATCTAGACTATAATTCCTAATACTCCTACTTAGGCTAGTATATATAGCCTTACCTCTTTCGTAAGTTCCTAGATATATATTACTACCGAAACTCCCCTTAACTAATTAGGTATTAGAGCCTATTCTACTCTAATAGTTAAGTAGTAATAGCTATAGTTTAACTCCTAGGCTTAGTATATAGTACTTTCTAGCCTAGTACTAGAAAGAAAATACTACTATTTTTTTTTTTTTATATAGGTAATATAAAGTTATTCTATAACCTTATAGGATTAAAGTCTTTCCTTTCGCTTAGCTAGGCTATTAGTAACTATCTCTTTTATTAGAATATATTCTACTACGATCTTTTAAGACTAAGGAAGAATACTAGCTAGCGAATCTATAACTATATTAATACTTAGCTAGTAATATTTAAGTCTCCGAGATAGTAGTAGTAGTAAGAGGATATCTTACGTATATAGCGATAGTCCCCGTAAAGTAATATATATATACCTCTACTATTACCTACTCGTTATAATATAGTTAACCTTCTAGGAGATCTATTAGGGATAAGTTCTCGGACCCTATCTCTTTAAGGCTACCCTAATCTAGGATAAGAGACTATAAGTAGTATAGGTATACCCTTTCTTTACTACGTAAATCCTAGATACTATAGAGTATATAGTTATATCTTACCTCTACTTTAGCCGTACCCTATAGGGCGTCGAGATAGCTATATCTTTTAGGTAAGGGCCTTATACGATCCTATAGCTATATTATCTCTAGCGTAGCTAAAGTACGATAGGTAAGTATCCTTTACCTACGTCCCGACTAGTAGATATCTCTAGTATAGCTAAAGTACGATAGGTAAGCTTACTCTACCTCTATTTAAATATACGATAGGTAAGCTTCCTTTACGTACACTCTAACTCCTAGATATCGCTACTAGAATAAATATAGGGTAGGTAAGTTTACTTTACCTATATTAAACTCCCTCTCTACCTCTAGCCTCCCGAATATACGCTAGCCGAGTCTATTATATCCCCGACTAAAAAGCTAGATACCCTTAGTACGGCTAATATAGGGTAAGTAAGTATATTTTAGGGTTAGGGTTAGGGTTAGGGTTAGGGTTAGGGTTAGGGTTAGGGTTAGGGTTAGGGTTAGGGTTAGGGTTAGGGTTAGGGTTAGGGTTAGGGTTAGGGTTAGGGTTAGGGTT